>OZ025740.1:0-282500 GCA_964019335.1 Diplonema japonicum
GGGTGTTGCCCTCCGAGGAGGAGTCGGAGGCGTCCGACTGAGACGTCCCCTCCATGGGTTCCCCACCCTCTATCGAATCACTCTTCTCCTCCTCCTCCTCCGCGGACATGTCGGTCGGGCCCACCTCCTCCGCAGGGGTGGAGGTGTATCCCAGCGACGTCCCTCCGCCCTGCCCATCCCCGCTCTCTTCCGTGTCCTCCTCCATCAAGCCGGGCTCCTCCTCCTGAGGACTTCCCTCCCCCATGGACAAGTCGGCTGTTTCGTTTTCTTTAGAACCTGAGATGTCCACCCGCGGGGCAGCGGGGCCTGCCTGCGGAACCCACCCTTCTGCGAGCGAGCTCCCTGCCGTATCCTCCTCCATCGCGTCGGGGCTGGAGATGTCTGGTAGCGGCACTGCCCCCCAGGGCTCCCTCACCTCCGTCGCGTCAGGGGTTCCCCCCTCCCCCGCGGGGGCCAAGTCCGTCCCTCCGACGACCGGGGGGGCGGCGGGGATGTCCGCCTGCGGAGCACCGCCCTCCAGCCCGTCCTCGCTTTCCACCTCCATCAAGCCGAAGTCCTCCCCCTGCAATGAGAGAGGGCCTGTCTGCAACGCCTGCTCCTCTGGCATGTCCTCTGCCGGGTCCTCCTCCATCGCGCTGGGGCCATCCTGCGTCGTGCACACTTCCTCCTCTCCAGCGGGCATGTCGGCTGATTCGGTTTTTGTCGTGCCTGACGCGTCCTCCGTCGAGGGTGGGGGGGCGCCCGCTGCCTGGGCTTCCTCGTCTCCTGGGCCATCGGGGGGGATGTCTGGGGCCGGGGGTGGGTCGGGCGGTGCTTGTGTCTCTTTGATCGGGTGCCTCCTCCTCGTCTCCACTGCCACCTCTCTCATGAGGGCTACGCTCAGTTCCTCTGTCATGGTCCTATAGACCTCCGTCGCGTCCCGCTGCCTCTTCTTCGCCACCTCCGCCGCGATCCTCTTCAGCACCCTCCTGGCGTCGGTCCCGAACCCGCCAAACGTCTCCAGAGCACAGGGGGTGAACCGTATCCGGGCTCTCTCGCAGTCGCTCGCGTACTTCGCCCGCTTCGACTCCGCCTGTTTCTCCGCAGCCGCCCCCGGAACCGCCATTGCCGCCGCCAGGTGGGCGCTCGCGCACGGGTGGACCACCGTCACGTCGATGGCCAGAGGGCCCTCGCCTTCCACCCCCATCGGGAGGTAAACGTCAGCAGGCTTTCTCCCGTCACCCAGGAGGCCTTGTTGCTCCTTCACCGCTTGCAACCCGCCGCTGTAGCAGTGCTTCACCAACATGTCCCTCACCCTGTCGTGCCTCTTCGTCATGACCGCACCTCTCTTGCAAACCATGGCATGGTCGCCTAGGGCGTCGTTGTCCTCACCGCACATCGGGCACTTCCCCTCGGACCCGACTGCGGTGCCAAGGAGCCAGCTGGTCAGCGTCCTGAACTCATCGTTCTTTAGTTCGTTATTCAAGCCCGTGATCGCCGTCAGCCAAGCCCCTGCTTTGTGAACCTTCAGCGAGTTCAACCTGGCCTTGTCCCTACCACCCGGGGAGCTCCCGAACAGCGCACCCCAGGACTTCTCCTCGAGGATCTGCGACATCTTCCTCTGAGGGTACAGCCTCGGGGTGTTTCGCAGCAGGTCCACGGAGAGCCTGTCAGGATCGTCGGCTGCGAGGTGGCCGTTGAACCACTCGACCCCCCACTCCCAGCCACCCGCCAGTGAAGCGTCCCAGTCGTACCCCCCCAGGATCTCCGACGCCAGCTCCTGGGTCGCCGCCAGCGAGGCCATGTTCGCCACTAGGGCGTGTTCGCTGCAGCTGCGAAGGCCCATCCCTCCCCTCCTCGTCGCAAGCTTCGCCTGGCTCCACTCCCTCTCCCCGAGCTCCCGGGCAAGAAGGTGCTCCATCGCCCCCTTCACCAGGCCGTCGAATTCCGTCAAGGGGCCCGCTAGCTGCGTGTGCGGTACCGTGCGCATGAGGTGGACCATCTTGCTGTACGAGCTGCAGTTCTTCACCAAGGCGTAGCCCGACTGGGTCCTCATCTTCTTCTGCATCTCGAAGGTCTTGCCCAGGGCCTCGAGCTTCTTTGCCAAGAAGGCCTTCGTGTACTCCGCGTCCCCTATGGGGGTCCCCAGGAGCTCGAAGTTCCCATCCGAGCTCATTTTCTCCTTGGAGAAACCGGAGAAGCCCCACTCTTCTGGGTCGGTCGGCTTCTCACCAGACACCCAGATCAACTCGCACTTCTGCGGCTTCACCTTCAGGCCTCGCTTCGCCGACTCCTCTACCACGATGCGGTAGGCCTTCTCCACCTGTCCCCTCTCTCCGGCCAGGAACCCGTCATCGAGGTAGAAGAACTGGAGGTCCAGACTTGTATCCGCCCTTATCTTCTCCAGTACTGGCTGCAGCGCGAGGGAGAACAGCAACGGACCCACCGGGTCGCCCTGCTGGACCCCCTCCCTCGAGAGTAGCTCCGTCCCCTCGTGGAACAGCTTGGATGGGTGTCTGTAGCAAGATTCGGCCCACTTGTACCCCTTGGGAACCTTCGCGCACGCCTCCTTTAGCATCTCGTACCTGCTGATTGTGTTGAAGGCGTTTGCGTAGTCTATCTTGATCGCCACTCGGGACACGTCGTCCTGTTTCGCCTTCTCCACGTACTGCCTTGTCGCGTGGACAGCCGCCTCCATCCCCGCGGGGACCGCCACCCCGATCTGGCCCCCCTTCCTCAGGTAGGACTTGGCCACTTCCGCCCCTTCCTTGTCAAGGATTGCCTTCCCTACAAGTCGTCTCAGGCTCTCTCCTACGGCGATCGGACGGACTCCCCTGTCCGGTTTCCGCAGCGGAATCAAGCTCGCCCCTAGTAGCACCGGTGCCACCTCAGCCGGAGTCTGACCTCTGGCCATGATATTGCACACCTCGGTGAGAGCCGCCAGGGCCCCTACTTCCGTCACCACGCCGTCCACCCCGTCCTTCAGGTGTTGGGCGCTCAACCCAGTCGGCCCAGCCGCTTTCCCCTTGTCAAAGTCCCGGACCATGCTCAGAACGTCGACGGCCGTGACGTCCTCGAAGGAGTCAGCCGGATTCAGTTCTAGCCCCGAGGGGTCAACCGATGCCTCAGGGTGGAGGCCCAGGAGCTTCTCGAAGGTCTCGGTGGAGTCCTCCGCCAACCCTCCCGCAGTTAGCGCTGCGTTGGCTCTGGAGAAGCGCCCATCCCTGCACAGCGTCTCCCCTCTCTTCAGCCTGGATTCGTCGTCTGGATCCTTCGAGACTCTCTTCTCCGATAGGGGGACTCCGTTCCACACCTGCTGGTACTCCCCTCTGATCCAGGCCTCCAACTTCTGCTTGGCGCTGCTCTCCCCGGACTTCCGACGTGCCTTTCCACCCCTGCGTCTGCCCAGGCAAGCCTTCGGAAGCATCAGGAGCAGCACCCACGACAGGTAGGAGTTCTCCTGCTTCACCCTCACCAGTGCCGTCTTCAGCGCCAGACTCCACAGCCCTTGGAGCGGGACGGGGATGTGCTTCATGAGGCCCACTTTCCGGGTGGCCACCTCCTCCAGAGAAGGAAGTGCGTCCCGGCTAGGGGCCGCCTTCACATCCACGGGACCCCCAGGAGCGCTGTACCTGGCGATGCACCTGACGTGAGCCGCCTCCCGTTCGCCCACCACCGACCCACACACGCAGGTCTTGAGGCCAAACTTCTTCAGCTCCTGCGGGAGTACCTCCTCGTCCAGCAGGTGGTCGTTCAAGTGGGACTTCAGCAGTTCCCACCCCAAGATCGCCGGGCCTCCCATGTGGGACGACCTCTCGCACCCCCTCACCGGGCACTGGAAACTCCTGACCTTGCTGTCCAGTCGTGGGGCATCCTTCATGTGGTGTCCGTTGGGCCTGATGGAGGACTCCGGCATCAGGAGGTGGGCGAGGTCCAGGATGGCGGGCCTGGTCCCCGAGGGGGCTAGCCTCGCCTCCACCGCCCAATCCACCAGGGTGGACTTTCCGCCCTCCGAGACCAACACAGGCCTGTAGTGGGATCCCGTGAAGCCAAGCACCACCGTATCCTCCGGTTCCCTTGCCTCCCCGAGCTTCAAGACCTGGGCGTCACCCCCGGTCACGACCACGACCGTCTTTTGCCAGACCTCCACCGCCGCCTGCAGACAAAGGTGGTCCCCCCACTCCCCTTGCTTTGCCATGTAGTGGATGTAGGCCTCAAAACCGATCGGATCCACAAAGCTCTCGAACCTGCCCCTGTTGTCCCTTATGTGGTTGACCACCCGACTCCTCACCTCTCCGTGTCGTTCCTTCTCCCCCAGCAGCACCACAGCCAGAGAGCGGAACAAGCAATCCCCTCCGCCCCCAGCATCCTCCTCCTTGGCACCCACCTCGTGCAGGATCGACTCCCTGGTGACAGACGAGCCCGATATCCCACGGACGAGGCGGGAGGGCTCCTTCTCGGGCTTGGGCCGGCAATTCACGCACCGCTCCTTGTTCCCCGCCGTGAACAGCACGCTGCACCCTCCGCAGATCGCGAAACCCATCGCCTTCGCGTTCTCTGGCGTGAGCTCTCCGGCGTGGGTCTTCGACAGGTGGTACTGCAAGCCCGCCTTCGACGAGTGCTCTTTCTTACCCTTCTCACACAGCAGGCACTCCCACACTCCGTCGGTCCTTCGGGAAGCCCCGGCCGTGCTCCTACTGGTGGCGGGGGGGCCTCCGGCTGCGCCTGGGGGCGGAGGCGGGGGTGGGGGTTGGGAAAGCGTTGCTCCGCCTTTGAGCGAGGAGGCTTCTAAGGGGAGGGGGGGCACGGGGCTCCGATAGACCACCCTGGTATAGGGCCCCCAACGTCTCCTGGCCACCCACCTCTTCCTCGCAAGGTGTTTCCCGGCCCTCGACCTGATGGCCCTCCTGGCCATCGCAGCCCTCTCCTCCGCTTCCGCTATCCCGATGAGCCGGGCTGCAACAGCTGGAGGGGCGGGACCGCACCCCTTCTTCTTGCAGGCTTCCCTTTCCCTCCTCTTCTCGACCCTTCTCTGGCGGTGCAGCCTCCTCCGCTCCCTGTCAGCGATTTCCCTAGCCTTCTCCCTGGCCTGGGCCCTCTCCTCGCGGCGCCTTTGGAGGGTGGCCTCGCTACGGTGTCTCCTCCTCCGGCCCTTCGTCACCGTCTGCCTCGTCTTCCGGGGTCCCGGGGCCAACCAGGGTACTCCCCCTCCATTCCTCCCCTGCGGGGCGCGCTCCGGCTTCCATCTTTCCTCCTGGGCCACCGCCCCCACCACCCCCTGGAGGGTGGTGGAAACGGGGGCCAGGACCCCCCTCCTGTTAGTGAGTGTGGGTGTGTTTTTTTGTTTATTTTCCACCCTCAAAAAAAGTCCCGGACCCATTCGGATCCGGGTGTAAAGGGGGGGTGACAATGGGGGGGCCGAAGGGGCGCTAACCTCTCTAGGGAGAGCACCCTTCTCTTTTTTCTTCTTATCCTCCTTCTGGGAGGAAACAAAGGGGGGGGAATCCGCTTGGGGGGGGTTTGCAAGGGGGGGATTTACAAGAGGGGGGACAGATAAACCATAAATAGAAGAAGCAGAGGAAGGGGCGCTACCCTCTCTCGGGAGTGCACCCTTCCCTTTTTTTTTTTTCTTATCCTCCTCCTGGGAGGGAACAAAGGGGGGGGGATCTACAAGGGGGGGGTTTACAAGGGGGGAATTTACAAGAGGGGGGACAGATAAACAAGAGAAAGAAGAAAAAGAAGAAGCGGAGGAAGGGGGGGAGTTTACAAGAGGGGAGACAGATAATCCAGAGATAGAAGAAGCAGAGGAAGGGGCGCTACCCTCTCTCGGGAGTGCACCCTTACCTATTTTTTTCTTGTCCTCCCCCTGGGAAGAAACAAAGGGGGGGGAATCTACAATGGGGGGGTTTACAAGGGGGGAATTTACAAGAGGGGGGACAGATAAACAAGAGAAAGAAGAACAAGAAGAAGCGGAGGAAGGGGGGGAAGGGGCGCCTCCCTCTCTCGGGGACACCTCCTTCGCACTCTCTTTCCTTCTCCCCACAAACACAGTATTTTTTTTTTCTATTTCCTCCACAGAGGACACAGAGGGGGAGGGGAGGGGCACGGGGCAGCCAACCGTCCGCAGGGTGATCGACACCCTGGAGCCCGAAGAACACCCTTCGGGGATGTGGTGGGTCCATTCGTAGCGGGCCTCACCCTCCAGAATGGCCCAGGTGAAGGGAGGCACCAGGTACTTCGATACCCTGGACCCCTTCTTCAGGACCATCGTGGTCTCTGCGCCGTACGAGAGGATGAGGACCACTGGTCCCAACCTCACGTCGTCGGTGTGGTGGGCGATTCCACACCCAGGCTCGTATCGATTTACGAGCACCTGGTCTGGGGTGATCCCCAGCCCCGCTGCGGTGGCCACCTCCGCCACCCAACCCCTGGCCCCCTCTGGGATCGGGGTGGTGCGGCGCACTTTGGCACGGGCAACCACCCACCTGAAACCAAATTGGAGGGTTTCCCTCCCTTTGTTCCCCGAAATGGACTCCCACCCCCCCGAGAGCAAGGTCTCTGGGTGGGTGGGAGCTGGGCCTGTTCTTAAGCCCGGGGGGTGGTCCCCTCCCGTGAGCACCCACCCTCCTTCTTTCTTTTTTTCCCCCCTCTCAGTCTTCAGGCGGGTGGCGGTGGCGGCTGCGGAATCGGGAGCGGGCGCGCTGGCTGCGGGTGGTTCTATTTTTTTATGTTTTTTATTATTTTTTACGACATCTAGAGGGGATCTAAGGGGAGGGGAGGGGTCATACTGCCCGGCCAGATTTCGGTCTGGTCGGGTGGTCGGCTTGGTCGGCGTCTCTCGTAGGCGTTCCTCCTGCGGGCGGCGGTCTCCGACGACGTTTCGTCTAGGGTCCATTTTTATTTTTTTTTTTTTGTGTTGAGGGGGGAGGGGATCCTTTGCTAAACGGCAGGCGGGCCGGGCCGAAACAACCCCCCCAGACGACGACGAACGGACACCGAGCGGACGCAGCAGGCACCACAAAAACACAGACGACCAATAAAGTACAGAAACTGTAGCTTTAGAATCGTTGGTTTTTTTAAAAAGGGGGACTTGAGAAAATAAATAAAAAGGGGGACTTGAGAAAATAAATAAAAAGGGGGACTTGAGAATGTTTTTTTTTTTTTTTTTTCTTCAAAAGACACACAAGGCACGATAAATCTTAAGAGAAAATAAAAATATTCCAAAACAGACAATCAAGTTCCAACCTGCGAGGAAGGCATGGGTTTCTCTTTTTCTTTATGGGAGGGAGAGGGGAAGAAGAAGAAGCAACTCCAAATGATAAAAATTCAAAAATAAAAATCTCAAAAAAGGCTTAAAAGAAGAAGAGGCAAATTCAAAAACATACTAGGGAGGAATGAGTGGGGCAGGGGGTAAAATTTAGGAGGGGGAAAGAGGGAGAATCAAAAAAGGGGAAAGGGGCAGAGTGACCAATGTCCATGCGAAAAAGCATAGAGCGGGGGAAGAAGAAAATCAAAAACAGGAAAAACACATCACCACAAAAGAAAAAAGAAAAAAAAAAAAAAACGTCGACCGAGATGGTTCCACTTCAAAAAGAAAAAGAAAAAGAAAAACAGAAAAATAAAAAAAAAAAAAAAAAAAAAAAAGGAAAAACAAAAAGAAAAAAAAAAAAAAAAGGAAAAAAAAAAAAAATCTAAGTGGTTCTATCTAGCCTGGCCGTTGTAGCACCTGTTCCCTATTCTTTTATTTTTCCCTTTTTTTTTTTCTCAGAAAAAAAAAAAAAAAAGTTTCACATCTTCCTATGGCGGGGGGGGGGAGAACAGCCCCCCACACCCCCGCTGGCCTATCTGGCCAGCGAGCCTTTGGACCTCTTCTTGTGGGGTATGGGCCCCACCCGTGCCCTCCCCGACTCGAGCTGCAGCCAAGCCACCGCACTGTTCACCGGGGCCCAGTTCTCCTTGTTGCGCACCTTGACCGTGTCCCGCACCAGGTCGTCGCTCCCCAGCTCTTCCATCAACCTGTGCTCCGCCAAGAACTTGAACTGGGGCCCGGTCATCCCCTTGAGCTCACCCCTGCATATGTTGGCTTCGACCACGGTGCCATCCGCCCCCGTACCCTTCAGATAGATGTAGCCACCCTCCACACAATCCGAGTCAGTACTGGCCGATCGGGCCCGGGCCCGCTTCTTGTCCTTCTTGCTCCACTTCAGCTCTTCCAGGGTGGGGAGGTCCGTGGCAACCACCTCAGGCCGCCTCTCCCTGTCTTCCTCCTTCTTCCGGGCCAACAGCCCAAGGTACCTCTCAAAGGAGACGTCCTCGAACAACCCCGGGACCGTCACCACCGCTGACTGCAGGTCGACCTCTTCAACACCCATCTTCCGCAGATGGTCCTGGACAGTGCGCCTCGTCTCCTTCTCGCAGGGCCCCCTCCCCTCGTAGACGTCGAGGGTGACCTTCCTTCCATCCCTCACCCACGCCTTCACTTTGATCAGGTCCTTGACCTTTCCCACTGGGGCCCTTATCCTTGCGTCGCACCTCTCCAAGAACTCACGTAGTGTCACCTTGGTAGCGCCGGCTCCCGCCGCAATGCCCACTACCCCTTCCTTCCCCGGTGTCGGGTGGTGTCTGCACCCCCGGGTCTGCAACTTGACCACCCTCCATGCCGTTTCCAGAGTCCCCTTGAGCACGCCACCCTTGAAACGAACAGGTTGCACCGCCGAACACCCACACGCATACGTGATCTGGAAATCCTGGACCGTCCTCGGGAACTCGAACTCGCGGTATGTTTCCGACTTCTGCACCTCACAACCCACAATGCGGCTGCGGCGCTCTCCGTCCGACCCACCTTCCAAGCTTGCGAAGTACTGCTTTACCATCATGTATCCAAGTCCAGCGATACCAATCTGGCCAGCCATAGCCACCTCCAGTGGAACACCCAGCGACTCGGCCTTCGCAAGAAGCATCTCCTCAGTCCTCTCCCTTCCAGGGTCCGTTCCTTCTTCAAGGATGATCTCCACCCGGCCCTCGAACTGGATGATGAACTTGAGCAGTCGGTCCCCCGGCCTCGCCCTCAGTGGCACCATCGCTCTCGGAATTGGGATGCCCATCACCACATCAATCGGGTCAAGCTGAACGAAGTCTCCCCCTACTTCCACCTGCTGTTCCCTTTCCGGTGCCCCGACTCCCATCAGCTGATCTCCCTCCGGCGTCTGGATCCCACCCCTAGGTGTGTCAGGCCCCGACTGGCTGCCTCCGCTCGGTGCGTTCCCGCCCTCTTTGGTCCCTTCGGGGGCGTCATCCGCCTGCGGCTTCAGAGTCCTCCCACCGCCCTGTCTCTTCGCAGCTTGTTCCCTACAGAATTCGCTCACGGTCATCTTCCTCGTAGCAGTTGTCGCACTCTGGTCCCCCTTGTTCGAGTCCCTCTGGGCCTCCGTATCCCCCTTAGGACACTGGTCCAAGGTCTGGTTCACCGCAGCGTCAGTCGCCCCTTGTCTCTTCCCATCTTCCTGGGCCTTCGGGTCAAGCTCCCCTCCCTGCCCAGCCCTCTCGCTGGATCCTGTTCCGACCATCTCCGTGTCTTCTCCTCCCGGCGAGGCTGCTTCGAGTCCTGCTCCCGCTTTCCCTTGTGTTCCACCCTCCACCGGTTCCGCCTTTCGCTGCTGCTGCATTCGGGCGTCCAGGTCCTTCTTCGTCTGCTCCAGAAGGGCATCCAGCTGGTGGGCCACCGTGATTGGGGGTCCGCCTCCCTGTCCCTTCACTTCCCTCTCGGACGACTCCTCAGCTTCGGTGGTTTTTTCATTGCCGAAGGAGTCCTCTGTGAGGTCAGTGTTGGATTCAGTGTTGGGTTCGTTGTTCGCTTCCTCGTTGTCCTTTTTTTCCTCTTCGCCGTCCGGTACCGGGGGCCCTGGATCCAACTGTACAGGCCCTTTGACTAACAGCGCCCCTGCTATCGATCTCATCATGGCCGTTGACACCTCTTGGACCACACGCCTGTGTATCGAGACTCTGTCCCCGTGAGCCCGCGCAGCTATGCTCCTGGACAGTTTCTTCGTGAGGTAGACTGCTGCCTCCCCGAACCCCCCAAAGGTCTCCATCGCGAAAGGTACAAAGGCCACGCGTGTCTTGGCGAGCTCCGCCTCATACTTCTGGCGCTTGTAGTGTTCCGCCTTCGCCGCTGCGTATCCCGCAGTCTTCGCCGCCTGGTTGACACAAGACTCGTTCCTCGGGTGCACGATGACCACGTCCATAGCCATTGGGCGGGAACCCCCCACCCCACCTGGGAAGAACACGTCCGCCGGGCGCTGGGACGACCCCGGGATCAGCCCCGTCTTCTCCATCGTTGCGCTCACCCCGGCCCACTGACAGTGTCTGTGGATGGTCTCCTTCACCCGGTCGTGCCTCGCAATCCTGGCGTTGCCGCATCCCTGGGCATGGTCACCCCATACGTCCATCCCCTCAGTCTTGCACCTCGGGTCGTGGCAGCTCTCACCCTGCTTGTAGACCGGAGCCCCCAACCACCACTTGATCAGAGCCCCAAACTCGTTGTCCGACAGCTGGTTGTAGAAGTCAGGCGTCGCCGTCAACCACGCTCCCGCATAGTGCATTGACTCCGACATCAACCTCGCTCTCGAGCGTGCATCTGCTTTCGCCAAGAGGTCCTCCAGCGCCTTCTCATCAAGCACCCTAGAGAGCCACCTCTGGCTGCAGATGTGGGGGGCCTTGGCCACCATGTCGGGTGTAATCTGCATGCCGCCCTTCGTCCTGTTGAACCACTCGAGCCAGCTCCCCCATACACCCCCTTCCAGCCCATGTTCGTATTTGGGATCCAGCTCCTTGCACAGCTTCATCGTCGACGCCCTCGAAGCCATGTTGGCCGCGCGCAGGTGCTCCTGGCAGCTCCTCATCCCAAGCCCACCGACTTTTACGGACAGTTTCGCCTGCTGCCATTCTTTCGACCCGTTCTCGAACTGCATGCCGCACACCTTCGACATCGTCTTCCGCACCATCTCGTCGAACCTGTGCATGACCCCTCCCACATGCGAGTCTGGGACCACTCTCATGTAAAACACCAGTTTGCTGTATGAGCTGCAATACCGGAGAAGTGTGTACCCTGTCTGCCTCCCCACCTTGGTCAGCATGTCGAAGTTCTCTTCCAGCGCGTCCAAGCGTTTGTTCAGAAAGGTTTGCGTGTACTCCGGCGATCCTATCGGCGCCCCCAGGAGCATGAAGT
The DNA here is from genome assembly GCA_964019335.1 of Diplonema japonicum. Lineage (NCBI taxonomy): Eukaryota > Euglenozoa > Diplonemea > Diplonemida > Diplonemidae > Diplonema > Diplonema japonicum. The sequence continues at coordinate 11,207 of OZ025740.1, forward strand.
TCCTCTCTTTGTGGAAATTCTCTTCTGTCAGGCCATCGAAGCCTGTGTCCTCCACTGTCTGGGGGAGGTCGCCACTAACCCATATGAGCTCGCACTTCTGGGGTTTCACTTTCAGCCCTATCATTCCGCTCAGCTCACACAAGATGTTGTACGCCTTTCTCACTTCATCCACATTCCCCACAAGGACGCCATCGTCCAGGTAGAACTGGAGGATGTCCAGGTTGCAGTCTTCACTTATCTTGTTCACCAGGGGTTGGATGGCCAGAGAGAACAGCAGCGGTCCCATCGGGTCCCCCTGTTGCACCCCTTCCTGGGACTTAATCACCTTTCCGTTGTAGTATAATTGGGAGGGCACCCTGTAGCACCAATCGGCCCACGCATACAGCCCCGACGCTTGCTCATAGGCCTGTGAGCACAGCTGCCTCCGACAAACACTGTTGAAGGCGTTGGCGTAGTCGATCTTGAGGATCACCTTGTTTTCCTGCTTGTTGCCCCGTTCCCTGTCCACATACTGCCTGATGGTGTGTATAGCCGCCTCCATTCCAGCAGGGACCGATACCCCCACCTGGCCGCCTTTCTTCAGGTACGAAGAGGCCACTTCCGGAGCGATCTTCTTCACAAGGGATTTCCCCACCAGCCGACGCAGCACATCCCCAACGGCTATGGGCCGCACGTCCCTGTCGTTCTTCTTGAGGGCCACAAGGTTCGCCCCTGCCATCAGCGGAGCCACCTCCCTAGGGGCCGTGCCTCTAGCTAATGCGTTGACTGCCCTCGTCACCGACATCAAACAGCCTTGAGACTCAAAAGCTCCGTCCACCGCGTCCTTGATGTGCTGGGCTCTCAGACCAGTCGGTCCCGCAGCAGTCCCCCTCGGGAAGTCCCTGATTGCGTCCAGCACTTCTTCTGGCAAGACTTCTACCGCTTCCTTCGTCTTCGCCGGGTTGTCCCATTGGGGGTGTAGTGGCTCTGGATGTTTGCTCTGCAGCGCTCTCCAGCAATCCTCATTGTCTTCCGCCAGCCCCTGGGCTACAAGCGCCGCGTTTCCTGCCGAGAACCTCCCTTTGCTGCACAGTTCCGTGGCCCTGGCGACCTTAGAGACCTCGTCGTTCTTAGGTTCCCCCTTCTCACCTGATTCCAGCTTATTCCAGAGGGCCATGTAATTTCCCTTCTCCCACTCCTCCAATCTGGCATCTGGCCTGGACACTCAGCTCCGTCTCCTTGTCCCGCTTCTTCCCTCCCCTCTTCTTCCACAGGCAGGCTTTGGGGAGCATCGCCACCAGCAGCCAAGCCTCCTCTGTGTTGTCCTTCACCGCTCGGCCCAGAGTGTGCTTAAGGGTAAGCCCCCACAGTCTTTGAAGGCTCGTCGGGATCGACCCCATGGTCGTGACGTTCATGGCGGCTATGGTTTCCAGGCTGGGTAACTCGGTCCTCGTCGGGGCCGGCGGGGGGGTCGTGTATTCCCCTTCCCTTCGCACCGCCTTTTTGCACTCGTCGTGGCACCCCTGACCCTTCCACACACAGCCCCTGCACACCAGGCACCTCTCGAGGTCCAGTCTCCTCAGAACGCTCTCCGGGATCTCATCACTCTCCAGGTGCCCATCCAGGTGACACTTCCATACCCTTGTCGAGTTGAACGGGGTCGTGCTTTTGCACTTCGACCTAGCGCAGTTCGCCACCGGACAGTACAGGAATTGCTGGTTCCTTGCCCCCATCTGGTCCAACACCCCTGCCTTCCCGTATCCAGGGATCGCACGGTCTATTATGTCCCACTCCCCGATGTCCTCACCCGGGGCCTCGGAGGGTTGCTTACCTGCCTTTTGTAGAGCTACCGATTGGGACTCATCAAGGAGCATCATCATCGACTCCTCCTCTCCGACTGCATACTCGTAGTGGTTGCCGTTGTACGCCAGCACCACCACCTTCTCGTGGTCGGAGTTGTACTCCCCTATCATCAGGACTGGGTTGTTCCCCCCAGCAACCACGAGTATCGTGCGGCCAAACGCTTGTGCTGCGGCTGCCAGGCACAAGTGGTCTCCCCACGTCGCTGCTGTGCCCATCCCTTCCAAGTACCGGTCCCAACCCTCACTGCAAAACGGGGCATAGTGCTCCTCCCGGTGTTTCATCCATTCTACAACCTCGCTCCTGATGTGGGTGTGGTCGCCGTAGGCTTCCCCGAGCGAACCGGCCAGGGCGTGGAACATGCAGTTCCCGTCCTTCTCCGTCGATCTCCTCGTCAGCTTGAAGCTCTTCATGATCTCGTCCACTGACTTGCCGGCCCTGGGTTGTTTGTCGGGGTTCCACAGATTCCGCTGCCTGTGTAGTGCACAGTGCGTCTGGTTCGACGAGCACGCCGCAGCACACGTTCCACAGAGGTTCACCTTCATGCTCCTCGCCTGCTCTTGTTTCACAAAATGATGGTGGACCGCATTGAGGTGTTTAACTAGACAGCTTGCCACACTGGTGCGGAAAGAGCAGTCTTCCATCCGGCATTGATGTTTGTCTGATCCTTCTTTTTCCCCCTCCTTCTGCGCCTCCATGTGCTCATCATCCAAATCCATGGGGGGAGGGTCACCACCTCCTTGCAACGCGTCCCCTGCCAGCGTCAAGTCCGCAAAGGGGTCCAGTTGTTCGGCCTGAAAGAGCTTATCCTCCGTCTCGGCTCGTTCCTTCGCCGCTTGCTTGGCGTCTTCCTTCTTTTTTCTGCGTCTTGAGCTTCTAGGCGGGCCCAAGTACACCGGCAGGTAGTGACCTCTCGATCCGCGTCTTGTCTTCCTCAGCTTTACCGGTCCGAATCTCTGGGTCGGGTCAGCACCAGCTTTCCACACCATCACTTCCGACATGGCCCAGAGCGACATCAGCCCCCCTATCCAAACTGAAGTGCTTCCCACCAGAGTGCCCCCTACTGCTAGCCAAGCGAGCTCCCCGGCGGACCATTCATCCCCTCGGGGCCCCACCTGTACCCTTGACCTGCGGGTGGTCCTCCTGTCGCTCCCCGGCCTCTTCCACAACACTGCCGCATGCAGGAAGGAGGGGGCCATCCCGATGCCCGCCCCCAGCACCTGCCTCACCCCTGGGATCAGCAAGAGGGAGACCAGGGCGACCCAGGCCCACACCCCCAGGTGCTCCCATCTCACCCCTTCCTTGCTGTGTCCCGTCCGTCTGCGGTGCCTCCTTGTGCCGGTTGCAGCCCCAGGTGCCGGGATTCTGGGTGCCAGGGGTTGGGCTCCAGGCGTTCCCACCTCGGTCCGCTTCAGCCCCATTGCAGGGTCATCTGGCTTCTGTTCCAGGGCGGCCTCGTGTTCCTCTCTGCGGGCCCTCCTCCTCCCTTCTTTCCTCGCACGACGGTGCCTTTTCTTCTCCTGTCTGGCAGCCTCCCTCGCCCCCTCCCTCGCCTTGGTCCTCTTCTCCCGACGCCTCTGAAGGGCCGTTTCGCTCCTGTGCCTCCTCCTGTTCTTCTTCCGCTTGGGCGCTGGCTTAGGTTCCCTGCCACCCATGGCAATCCAGGGGGCTCTTTTCTGTCTTCTCACAAGGGTGTGCAGTGGTGCTCTCACGTCGCTCGCAGCCTCCGCCCCAACCACACCTAGGCGGGCGGTGGGGGTGGGTGCTGGGTCCCCCTGGTTGTTTGAAAAGAAAAAAGGTTCCTCCTTGTTTGTTTTTTTTTTTTCTTTCCCTTCCACCCTCAAAAAAAGCCCCCGGCCCTTGGGGACCAGGGTGTACACCTCCGTAGAGGGTCCAGAAAAAATGGGGGGCAGAGAGGGAGGGGCACTACCTTCTCTCGGGCGTGCTGTCTCTCCCTCTGCCTTTTTTTCCTCCGAAGAGGGTCTGTTTTTTACCTCCGTGGAGGGTTCCTCTGGAGAGGGCTCTAAAAATGAAAAAGGGGGGGACAAATGGGGGGGAGGAGCACCACCCTCTCTCGGGAGTGCCACCTCTTCCCCTTTCTCTCTATTTTCCTCCGAAGAGGGTCTGTTTTCCTCCGAAGAGGGTTCTAAAAAAAAAGGGGGGGCGGGTGGGGCACTATCCTCTCTTGGGAGTGCCACCCCCCCTTGCCCACAAAAAAGGGGATCTAAAAAAGGGGGTTCGTCTGTTAACCCAGGGGATGGGTCTTCCTGGGGTGTGCGGGTGAGCTTGGGGCCTACCGCACGCAGGGTGATCGACACCCTGACACCAGTGGACATCCCGGACGGGATGTGGTGCGTCCACTGGTGTCTCGCTTCACCTTCCAACAATGCCCATGAGAAGGGGGGCACCAGGTATTTCGCCACCCTGTCCCCCCTCCTCATGACCATTGTGGTCTCGGCTCCGTACGAGAGGACTAGGACAATCGGTCCCAGCCTCGCGTCGTCCTTGTGGGCGGCAATCCCACAACCAGACTTGTACTTGTTGACAAGTACCTGGTTGGGGACCACCTCGAGCCCTGCGGCGGCGGCCACCTCCCTCACCCACCCCTCCGCCCCCCCTGGGATCCCCGTGGTGGGGCGCACCTTGGCGTTCGTCCCCTCCCACCGGTACCCGTATTGGAGGGTCTCCCTCCCTGAGTTCCCAGACAGGGCCTCCCACTTTCCTGAAAGCAGGGCTTTCGGGAAGGCAGGGGCCGGGCCCGTCCTCAACCCGGGAGGGTGTTCACCATACACCAGTACCCACCCCTTTTTTTCTCCCTCTTTTCTTCCCTCTTCAACAATAGCAGGGTCGGCTGCAGGGGTCGTGGTCGCGGCGGTCGTGGCTGCGGCAGGGGCGGCTGCGGCGGTCTCAGTTGCGGCGATCAGGGCGGCAGGGTCGGCTGCGGCGTTCAGGGTGGCTGGGGCGGCCGTGGTTGTAGCAGCGGCGGTCAAAACCGCGGTCTCTGCTAGTGATTTTTTTATTTTATTATTTTTTTTTTCTAAAGGGGGGTGGGGGGATCTAGGGGGTGGGGATTCATACTGCCCAACCAGATTGCCTGGTTGGGTGGGTCTCGGCGCGTGCTGCGGGCTGCGGGCTTGCTCCTGCGGGCTGTGGCTGCGGTCACCTCCTCCTGCGAGTCGTCTTGGATCCATTTTTTTTTTTTTTTTGTTTTATAGTGTGTGATGGGGGGGAGGGGATCCTTTCGTTGAGCGGCGGGCAGGCCAATAAAGTACAGAAACTGTAGCTTTAGAATCGTTGGCGGGTTTGCCCACCGACTTTTACGGACAGTTTCGCCTGCTGCCATTCTTTCGACCCGTTCTCGAACTGCATGCCGCACACCTTCGACATCGTCTTCCGCACCATCTCGTCGAACCTGTGCATGACCCCTCCCACATGCGAGTCTGGGACCACTCTCATGTAAAACACCAGTTTGCTGTATGAGCTGCAATACCGGAGAAGTGTGTACCCTGTCTGCCTCCCCACCTTGGTCAGCATGTCGAAGTTCTCTTCCAGCGCGTCCAAGCGTTTGTTCAGAAAGGCTTGCGTGTACTCCGGCGATCCTATCGGCGCCCCCAGGAGCATGAAGTTCCTCTCTTTGTGGAAATTCTCTTCTGTCAGGCCATCGAAGCCTGTGTCCTCCACTGTCTGGGGGAGGTCGCCACTAACCCATATGAGCTCGCACTTCTGGGGTTTCACTTTCGGCCCTATCGTTCCGCTCAGCTCACACAAGCACGAAATTCTTTTTTTTTTTTTTTTTTTCCGATTTTAAAAAACCAAGTGATTGCTTTATTTCTCGTGGGTTTGCGGGTTTACCAGTTAAGCCCTGCTGCTCCAAAAAAGAGAGTAAGTGGGAGGAAGGTTCTATGAGGTTCTGTACTCAGGGTCGTCGTCGTTGCCTGACGTTGCAAAAAGCAGCGAAAGCAGGAGCATCGCCGCTAGTGGGTAAGCTCCTTCGCAATCTCAATCATGGCTTCCATTATTTGTCCCCCCAACGTACACCACCTTCATTTCATGCTTGCACTGAAAAGTTAAATGCTTGTTTGTTTTTCCATCTTCCGCTCCTGTGCATCTGATGTCCTCATCTTGCAGTGTCTCTTTTTATTTTCCCATGCACTTTCTCCCCCTTTTGTTTTTGAGGTTTTTGTGTATTGTAGCAATAATATAAAGAAGAAAAAAAACATGAAAAGAAGGGGCAAAAAAACAGAGAGGGGGGACGAAGAAAGAAAAGATGCATGTCCCCTCCCCCCCGTCCGTTATCTTTTTTTCCCTTTTCTTTTCTCTTCTGTGCTGGAGAATATTCAAAAAAAAAAAAAAGAGAACGGTCTCAAAACGAAAAAAAAAACCCTTTTTTCTTGCTCCCTCAGGGTTTAAAAAAAAAAATAACATAAAAGGAACAGAAAGAGCAGATGATGGAGGAAAAGGGTTGGGAAGCCCATCTTTGGATGGCTTTCAAGTTTCTTCTCTTCCTTTCCGTGCTCAAAGCAAAAAAAAATGGGAGAATAAAAAAAACAATATAATTCAAAGATTTCAGTGAAAAGGGGTGCGGGTTTATAAAGAAATTCTACTAATCGGCTTGTTTGTCGCGGGTGGCGTCTGGCGGAGAACCATGAAATGAAATGCAGCGTTGTGCTAGGGGGGGTGGTTAAGACCCCCCTATCGACACCTGCGACATGCCCGTAGGTAGATAGGTGGGGGGAGAGGGGTTGGCAGAGTACATCCGTTTCGTATCTAAGAATCAGTATTGGATTATGGTGCAAAACCTATTCACACATAAACCTTGGAAAACAAGGCCAGAACTGGGCACACACCGCCCTAACTTTGGTATCAGCAGGGCAGCACTTAGTTTATATTTTTCATATTTTCCGCGCAGGACCCCGGCTGCAAGAAGTGGCCGGGCCGTATTGCATTGAAAGCCCTTAAAAGATTTTTTTTCAAATCGTCTCTACAGGTTAAATAATAATGCCTAAAAATCTGAATCGGGATGCACTCTATGCCTAGAGGGGTGAAGAAAACAAGAAGAAGAAAAAAAAGGAAGCAGATAGACAGACTTTTAAAAATAAAATTAATTGTACTAGTGACGCAAAAAAAAAAGAAAAAAAAAACGCACAAAAAAAATCAGTTCCAGTACTTTTTTTTCATTTTATGCCGCTTATATGTACCGTATAAAGGCCCGAAATTGGCAACAGAAATTCGAAGGTACATAATAAGCCCAAATCCGGTAAGTAAGAAGAAAAATTAAAAAATATTTGCCCCACATCTCTAAAACCCGTCGGGTCGAAAAAATCATCCCAAGACGACTTCCGGAGATTTGTAAAGGTTTTCGGGCCTTACACTCGTGGAAAGATAGCCAGCTCCCTGACATGTGAAGGCTGTGAGCTTGGAGATATGAGGCGTCAATAGTTCTACAAAAAGAAAAAAAGAAAAAAAAGGGAGTCAGCTTGTTGTTTGTTCAAGCCGGCTGAACTACTCTTCTAGAAAAAAAAACAATAGTTTGTTACCAAGCAAAAAAAAAAAAAAAAGAAAAGAAAAAAAAAAGCGATTCACTATGATGGGGATGGGGGAGAAAAAGTGCTAGGAAACCCACCATGAAATAAGGACCCCACCATAGGATATATAAAGGGATCATTTTTGGTCACCACCCATTGCTGAGGGGATGCGTTCTTTTTTTTTTTCTTTTATTTCACTCAGAAATTACTTCACGCACTGGGGGGCCATTACTTGCTAAATCTCATTACTTCACGGTGAAATAATGGCCTGTTTTCCGTGAAGTAATAGGGGGTTTCCGTTAAATAATATGCCTCGGTAGGCCAATTTTTGCCTCGGTTCGGTTCCCAGTGGGGCTACTTTTTCCTCTCAGTTTGCTATTTCCCCCCAGGTTCAGCTCAATTGGCCAACTTTTGCCTCGGCTCAGTTCCAAGTTGGACTACTTTTTCCTCCCAATTTGCCCACTTTTGGCTAGGCCTTGTTCCCAGTTTATGTGGGTAACTCTTCTGTGGGTAAGGGTAACTTAGTCAGCTTACCCAAGCACCCCAAAAGACTTCAAAATACCGAAGCAGCAGAAAAAAAGGAGCCAGCGGCCGCGCTAGGTATGGGAAGGCCTGATTAGAGATGGTGACAGTGGCAATGCCAGCGACAGCGGCAGCTCTTAGTCAACAAAAGGAGGAAAAACAACTTGTATTGTAACCTTTGTAACCCCTCTCTTGTTGTACCCCTTGTCACCCTGTTGTGCCCCTCGTGGTGAAGTAATTTCAGAGTGTCGTGAAATAAAACCACTTACCTACCGCCAAGAAATGCTTTACCGACCTCTCGGTTCCGCATTTTACCATCTCGGGCCCTGCGGGCCCTCGACGGTAAAATGCGGAACCTCGAGGTAACGGTAAAGTCATTACTTGTTGGCAGTAAATAGCTATTTTTTCTTTTCCTATCTTGTTTACCCCCCCCCCCCCCCTATCGCCAACCGCTCTCTTTCAGACTGGCGGGCGATCAAACTAACTACTAAACTCACTTTCTGTCCCCCCGTCGGGGTGCCTGTCTGTATGTTCTCTTCTGCTGCTCTTCACTCCCCTCCCTCTTGCTGGGAGGCGGAGGAGAATCACCAAACAAGCTGGCCAACGGATTCGGCTTCGTTCGGGATGTCCACAGCGAAGTGCTAGAGGGTGAAACGGCAGGGGACTTGGTCATATTACTTTTTTGAAGCACAAAAACAAGAAGTAAACCTGTGGTGAGATTGAAAGAAATCGCAGAAAGGGCCACAGAAAGACCTCGAGAGTAGGGTGCCCAAGGTAAAGGTGCAACCTACGTTCATCACGAGTAAGAACTTCTACTATGAAACGTTAGCTCTCCCGAGGACTTCCCGACAAGAACGCTGCCACCCACCTGATGTTCACACATGATGGAGGAAAAGGGTAAGCCCATAGGGTGGCTCTCAGGTTAACAATAATTCAAATAAATATTTCGGTGAACTGGGGGAAGGGGGGTGCTGCTTATTAAGAAATTCCAATCGGCTGTCGCGGGTGGCGTCAGGCGGAGAACCATGAATGAAATGCAGAGCGTCGTGCTAGGTAGGACTCAAGCAAAATGGGAGAAAAACAACATAATAAAGATTTCAGTGAAAGGGGCGCTGTTATTAAGAAGTTCTACTAATCGGCTGTCGCGGGTGGCGTCAGGCGGAGAACCATGAAATGAAATGCAGCGTCGTGCTAGGTAGGACTCAAGCAAAATGGGAGAAAAGCGAGTTTAAACGATTCAATAGTGCCGTCTGGAGGGTTACAGTCTGATCGGGTCCGTCTGGCAGGCCACGGTCGCTGTCGAGAAGCGTTTGACAGCCCAGTCTGCTTGGCTTGCCACAGACGCAGTGGTGACATGCCGCCCAACCTTCTCCGGCAGCCACTTGTCAACTGGGGATTTGGCCTCGTAGGTCAGTAGGCTCCATTCCATGGCGAAATGTCCTTCCACGCGTTCGATGAATGCCTTCCTCAGGTCACCCTTGTCGTGCCCACGGTCCAGGGAGGGTCTACGACCTGCCTTCCGATCTTTGTCCAGCAACGTGCGTCGCACAGCCTTGAAGAGGGAAGACAGCTCCAGGTGGAGGGATGTGGTAGTAGTTGTGGGCTTCTTGGTTTTGTTGCCAGCTGCACCGCTCCCTGCTGTGGCCAGGTTTTCCAAGACGTCCTGCGCGCTGTCTGCAGCTGGTTGGTCCACAGGGGGTGCACTAGTGGATGCGGCACCAGAGATACATCCGAAGCTCACCTTGTCCTGCTGTCTCTGTGTCCTCTTCTGCTGCTCACACCCCCCCCTCTTGCTGGGAGGCGGAGAATCACCAAACAAGCTGGCCAACGGATTCGGCTTCGTTCGGGGGGTAGAGGGTGAAACGGCAGGGGACCTGGTCATTCTTGAAGAAAAAACAACCTGTGGGTGAGATTGAAAGAAATCACAGAGCAGAAAGAGACGAACGCAGCAGGACCTCGAGAACAGGGTGCCCAAGGTAAAAAGGTGCAACTAACCTGAGGAAGCGTAGCACGATTCACTTCACATTGAGAAGAGCATGCGGGTCCTTTGACGGATGGCGCCACGCAGTGCTCATCCCGGCACCTTGGATCACAGTGCAGTGCACACCAAAAAAAAAAAAAAAAAAAAAGAACTTCTACTTATGCAACGTTAGCTCTCCCGAGAATCTCCCGACAAGAACGCTGCCGCCATGTGGGGCGAGTAATAGAATATCGTTAGCGCCACCCATGAGCGAAGGGCGCACTGTGCTTTCGATGGAACAATGCCGCGAAGCCATTCTGAGGTCGTACAGGACGAGGGAGGTGGAGGCGAGCAGTATGCCGAAAGGGGTGGCCGTAAGGCGGGTGGCGTTGCGGGTCTTCACCGAGCAGACTGGCGATGATTGCCGGGTGTCCCACAGACGAGTCAGTTCGTCTGAAGACAGCGACACTACAAGAGAGGGATCGAAGGGCAACATCGACATGTCAACAATACTGCAGCCCGCATCGAGCACCCTGTTCACTGTGCCTGTGTTGCTGTCTACAACTGACATTGTTCCATCCCAGCTCCCTGTCACAATGTTGAGGTAGTCGGGTGTGAAGAGAGTTCGCCAAATAGCATCAGTGTGTATTCCAGACACCACTGTGCGTTTGGAGAAAGATTGAGCAGGGTCTGTCATGTCGAAGTTGTACAAGATAGCCGTTCCGTCCCATGAGGTTGTCAGCATGATTCCAGAAGGGCCGAATTTCACGAAGAAAACGGAGTCGCTGTGGTCTTCTAAGGTGTGGAGGAGGTTTCCTTCCGTGGTCCACACCTTGGTTGTGCAGTCTGCTGATGTCGTGGCCACAATTCCCGCTGTTTGATCGTGGTCAAGCCCCCATACTGAATCGCTGTGCCCCACGGGGAAGTTTTCATTTAGCGTTTTGCTCCACACCCATCCCCCTCTACCTGCCGCGTACATTTCCCCACCCCCGCCCCACCACCCTGCTTCAACAGCCCCGTCCATCCACCACTCCCCTGCCGTGTTGAGATCTTTTATACCTGCGGTGCATCTTTTTTCCACAGCGCTCCGCCACGTCTTGTTCACCCTGCCTCCGTGTACCATGCTCTCGACAGGATCGAGATATCCCAGAATCCCACCCAGGACGTCCCCAGGAAAGGTCATGGGAACTACCGCCTTGATGAAGTTAGAATTGATATCGCATGTGTGAAAGCAATGAATAGTACAGAAAAGGTCTCCGCCCCCGTCTCCTCTGAAAAGAGGTAAGAAGAAATTGCAAATAATAAAAAAAAAGAGTCGGTTCATTGTTGTTTGTTCACAGCCGGCATTAACCTGAACCCATCAATGCTACTTAGCACTAACAATTCATTGTCAATATATTGTTTTTTCTTGTTCATCATGCAAAAAAAAATTCACTATGATAGGAACGAAGTGGTTAGCAACGGCCCGCCAAAAAGCCAAAAAAAAAATGATATAAGAGACAAAGGAGGCCAGTGTTGTTGGCGCCCTCCTTCAAGCATACGTATCCCGATCGCCGTTTAGTTCTTCTTTTCTTGATTGTAATTTTAACAAAGTTTAGCTGTCATCTTCGTTTATCTGAAGGGGAGGCAGGGCCTTGGCGACGCTATGGAGTGACAGAAGGTGGCTAGGATCGAACGACTTGTTGTTCGGCAGCTTTCTGTTGATGAGAGCCACGACGACAGTTTTCTTTCTTTCTTTCTTTTTCGTTTCGTGTTGTGGCATAGAAGGATTGCCGAGGGGGCTGCGGAGGTTATCCAGCCGGAGGTTCAGCTTCTTTGCCAAATGAGGCAGCAGCCTTTCAACTACGAAATGCCTTACACGGATGTGCAACGGAAGATAAGGAGCAGGGTCTTTGTAAACTGCAATGGTGCACACGAGGTCCATAAACTCCTCGAAGTTGACAACCAAGTCGTAGTCTTCCTGCATCTTTGTGAACACCATCTGCATCTCGTACTGCGTGCAGGTCTCGTCGTAACATTTTGTGTCTGTCAGGAACTGTTTGAATTCCTTGTATGAGATCTCTTTCATCTCTTTCGTGTTCTGCTCAACCACATCGTTGGTTGCCTTGCCCGACGCATAGTACACGAAAACCTTCTGCAAAACGCTTTTTAACTCCTTCAGCAGCTGTCTCATACTTGCTTTGTTCATTGCTTCCCTGAAAGACGCAGTCGAGATGTACCTCGCGTTCGGGATCACAACCGTCTCAAAGAACAGCCGAACTCGCTCCACAGCGTTGAGATCAGCGCTCAGCGGTTGCCAATCGGGCTGCTCGGACGCCTTAGTAGATGCTTTCTGACTCATCTGGATCAACACCGTTATGAACATTTGAGGGGAGAGGCCCGACGTGTTCTGCGGCCAGTACGCAGCGACATCTGCTGTTGCGTAGCAGTCCTTCAGCAATCTTGTCATGTCAGACAGCGACAGACCTGATGACTTCAGCATTTCGGCCTTTTTCATATGCTCCAGGTTCCCGTAGTATTTGTAGATCCTCCTCAGCGCTCTGTAGTTCGTGATCAAGATGTCGTAGATTACGTTGCTTGCGTCGGCAGCCTCGCTCTCGGACATGCCTTTCGTGATGCACTCCAGCATCGGCTTCGTCACCGTCGTGAAGAGCTTTATATCACGCATCTCCACCGCCGTGAGCTTTCTTTCCGCCTCCGGGTCACTCGCATTCTTCAGTTCAGACACCAAATCTCTTGTTATTAAGGCATGCCTGTTCGCTAACCAATGGCCTTTTTCCTTTAAGCGTTTGTACTTCCAGAAGAGCTCTTTGCAGCCCACCGTGCCCCAACTCGAGGGAGACAGCTCGACGTCAGGCGGCGGGGAGTGGTGCCATTGAAGCTCTAAAGGCTTTAACTCTCTATCGTTCTGCGGGTCCATAATACGGAGCGCAAGCGCAGAAAACAGCTCGTACCTTCCCACGCCCCTGCCATCGTCCGAGGAAAGCTCATCGGGCGTGGAGGAAACCAATATCCCGCACGACTGCGTCCACTTGGAGATGGCGTTGGCCTTGTCGTCAGTGCTGCAGGAATTAAGCACCTCCTCGTATTCCTCAGCTTGGACGATGCTCGGGGCTACTATGCGCAGGGCTTCCACCATGGCGTTGAGCTCCGCCGCTGGGCGTATGAAATCCTCGTCCAATGAGAGTGCCAGCTTCTCGTCTTGTACAATGCAGTTCACAACAGTCTTCAGCAGAGGCACGCCTAGTAGGATCGTAACTTCTTCGCCCCGTTTCCGCCCTTCCTGTATCCTCTTTTCCAGCACCTCCATGATATGATCTTGCAAGCAAGACTCCTGATGCGTTCCCGTCTGGGCGCTGTTCACGATCTCCTGTAAATACTGACGAACGCAATTCAATTCGTGCCGCAGTCCCGCACGTTCTTCTTGCAAAGTTTTGATCACGTTCCTAAAGCCATCTGCCTCGTCCATTAAGCTTTCGTTTTTCGCCTTCAGCTTCTCATGCTCGTTTTGCAAATCGCCTAGCTGCCCGACCACCTTCGCGGTTTTCAGTCTGTCGGCCGATTTGCGGCGAAACGTTCCAACTTCTTTCTGGAGGTCTTCCACTCGGTGGTTCATTCTTTGTTGCATGTTCTTGGCTTCTTTAAGTTTCTTTTCGTAGCTTGCGATGATACCCTTCACACGGGTAGCCTCCCTCGTCTCGCGGACGTATATTCTCCAGGTGCTGAAGGTGACGCGTACCGTTTCTTTTATCCAGTTTTTGATGCACGTCTCGACTACACGGGCTTGCTTACCCTGATGCGCAATGCCAGCTGTGGAGAATAGTTTTCTCCTGCCACGTGGAGAGACAGGCGCCACACTGGGAAGTGATAAGTCGAAGTTTCCAAATTCTTCATCCGCATTGATGAGACTTTCCATGCACGCTACAAGATCACGCAAGCCTGCTGAAATGGACGCAACAGCGGGTGAGAGACCAGAGCGGTAACATGTTGCTTCTCCAAGTATCATTTCCGTATAAGTGCATATAACCTCGGGGTCTGAGAGGTCGCCTAGACCTTCGATGATCTCGCTCGACAGGGATGCGTCTCTTTCGTGGTCTCCGAATGCCATCAGGTACTCTCCTAGCTCGTCCCATTTCCCGTTCAAACATCTACTCTTTGCTTTTTCCAATGCACTTGTCAGGGACACCTCCAACTTGTCGAACCCTGTGTCCTTGACCTTGAACCTGCCCTGCTTCTTTTTCTGCACTCCTAGCATATCCCTGTCCCATACTGACATTTCTATTTCCCCCCTATTTTTAACCGCCCGTGCAATCGCCTTGACGCGTATTCCATCCAAGCACCCGCCGATGGAAATCCTTCGAAAGCCTTTCAATAGCCTTGGGGACGCTGTCCTGTTGCGGTGAGCGGGAAGCAGTTGCTGTGGTGCTGCGTGCGGAAATGTTTGCGCATACATGTCTCTTTTTCTTTTCGTTTCTTTTCCTTTTTGTTGTTGCGAAAAGTGTTTGTGTTTTTGCTGCGGATGCCCAGATCGTCATTCCTCCGACAGGCGAAGTCGAAGTTGGCCGAAACCGAAACCTATCCTACCAAGTACAAGGGAGGTGGTTGTGCAACGGCTGCGAGAAGCAGCAACCGAAGAAACGGTACTAGCTTAAATGCAAAGAATGGGAAGAAATACTCCCTTTCTGAAAATGATGACGATGACAGACATTTCCTTGTGTGCGGACGTGTCGACATTAATAAACCGAAACAAACAAAAGAAAACGAAAACAAACATTCATTAATTTTTTCTTTTGTTGCTATTATTGTTCTTTCTTCTGATTGTTATCTAAATGAAAAAGGATGGGGGGGACCCTTTTTGTAAATTATACCCGATCGGTGCAGATACATTTTGACAAAACGTATGCCCCCTCCTCGTCCTAGATAAAAAATAAAACCAGAATAAACTCTTTTTGAATAAAAGCACAAAGGAGATAGGGGCCTCTTAAGGCGGCAGAGAGACCGCAAAGATAGAAAAAGAAACAAAACACATGTGGCCTGAAGAAGAACGATACACACAAACGATGGGGAGAGAGGCGTTGCTTCCATCGGTGTTTCTCGCATAAACAAGCGAAACTAGCAATTATGGAAGGTAGGAGAAAGGCAAACAAAAGCGGCGAATGCACTTCCGCTCGTGTTCCATGTCTCTTAACGTACGCAGTGTGCGGCGGCTAAGGACAGATCTAATTCGCAGCTAATGGAGACGTGCGGGGCGTGTCAGGGGGGTCGTACACAGGGACCCCATGGTTGATGCTCAGAAGGTGCCCGTCGGTCTCCCCATCGTCAGGAAAGGTGTCCCCTTCCCCCTCTGCCATGTAATCCTTGTACGCCGTGTACCTCGGGAACAGACATGCAAACGAGGTGAGTGCCGTGAACACATCGCCACGCGCCTTACACGAGTCCTCGTACACCCCGACATAGGTGTTGACGATGATGTGGAGCACAATGTCCACGAACACAACCTTCGACACGAACATGCCAGCCAGCGTCTGCATCACTAGCTTTGCTATGAACAGTGGGGTCATCAAGGTCTTCACCACATCCACACCCTCACCCCTCAAGGCCTTAAACTGATCTGCCATCAGTACACCGGCCACCAAGCACCCGAGCCCAAGGACTTGTAGTACGATAGCCGCCCGAGCCACTTTCGTCATCACCTTCAGTGCCTCTTCTCGAGTCACAGCATTCAAGAGCTCCTCCGAGTAAATCAGATACAAAGCCATGCTCAGAGTGATGAAGATGGCGGTGAACATCACGGGGATGGTCCCCACCACCACCAGCAGAAGTGCCATGATGCACATCACCACAGGAAGCGTGGACGCCTGCAGTATGATCAGCATCCACCCTGTCACCCGAACACCGGGGAACATCAGCTTCGACATCCTCAGACCCCCTTGAAGGCCCAGCATCAGCCCAAATACACCTGGGGCAAGTGACTTCAGTGTCTGCAGTGCTCCAATGAGGAATGGTAGGTAGATGATGTAGCGCAGCGAGAGTCCCACGAATGTGAAGACCAACTGGAACGAGGAGCTACCCTGACCATCCACCAACTTGATCTTGTTCGAGATCGAATCTGCCATGTGGCTGATGGACTCCTTGCACACGCTGTCAACGTTGACGACCTTGTCCCCTATCTCCAGTGTGTAGTTTGCTGCTTCGTAAACACGTTCAATGTTGCTCAGGCAGAAGATGCACAGGTCCTGCACCTGTTCCTTGGGCTGCACAATGTCCATCCAAGGAATGAAGAAGTAGATGAAAGGGAAGAAGAAGACAAGGACCCAACCAACGGCCACCAGCTTTACACTCTGTTTGTATGAGGTCCACCGCCATGCCGCTGCCGAGCAGAAGGAGATTGCCACAACCTGCTGGACAATGGGGATGAACTGCAAGAACTGATCTTTTGCCTTCTGTTTCAGTTGGTAAGAGTTGCTGGATATGAGACTGACCTCCACACGGACACCGAAGGCATCAGCCTCGTACAGGGCTGCGATGTTGATGCCCAAGACTGCCAAGTAGAAGACAATGCCCATGTTGAGATGCGACCGTCTCCAGGCAAGGTAGGCCCTCGAGACCTGTGGTGCCCCGTTGCCGAGTGCCGTTGTTGTTGCTATCCGTTCGTCAGCCTCCACCTCAATCACCGACAGATCAGTCTTCAAGAGCCTCCCGATCCGAGGAACCTGCAGCTTCACGTTCAGCAGTGCCTTCACAGGGTGTGTCACCTGATCGAATAGGAAGACGTACAGCAGCACAGCAAAGCCGAACAACAAGCACACCCCCATGAGAATGTATGCAAGGTACGAGAGGCCCTGTGTCGCGATGTAGTCAGGGATGTCCTCAACAGGCGAAAAAACAGGCTGGCTTGACCCCACCGCGGCCACTGCCGAGAGCGTAGTTGGCCTTGCTGACATTTGTTGCATTCCTGCAAGGTTTTTCAAATGGGACACGAAGAGGGAAATAGCTAAATAACTAAATAAAAAACCGTGTATTACTAAAAAAAAAGAAAGATGGTTTGGTTTCTCCTTCTTGCTGCTTCCCTCAGGAGGATGCCATGGCAGCCTGCAGGGTTCTAGGCCTGTCGCGTCATGCCTGCATGAACCTTCCGTTGTCGTACTTTTCTCCGCCAGTTCGCACTCTTATGGTGCATGCTCCAGGATGTTGGGTACCTGTTGCATCTGACTGCATGTGTCACAGTGTGCCATGGTGGGTTCGTTTAGCTGCCTCTGCTCCGCCAGCGTATGCATTCCTTCCCTTTCTCCTTCTTCTTCTGAGTCGTCCCGGGAATCTTCTTCGTCCATCCTCCGTTGGTGGGATGTGCCCCTGCGTCCGTTCGCCACGAAAAAAAAAGTCATCAGCAGACAATGCAGCATTCTGCCTTTTTGCAGCAGGCTTGCTTCACAGGAGGGTGATGGGACGGTGCAGGTCGTACCTGTTGGGGATGTACTGCATGCTCTCTTGTCCTTGAGGCCGCCCGGGTTGGTTTTGGTGTCTTCCCCAAAGCACTGCGAATCGGGCCGCGATCAACAGTTTCCAAAGACGTGCAGTTGTAGAGAAAACTGCCCCCCACCGCCTGCGTGTATTCAAAAGGACTCAGATCCACACAAGTCAACGATACACAACTTGCAAGGAAATAATCCCCAATGGTGGCCACGTTGCTGAGGGGTGTGAGATCCACAGTTTTTAAAACCTTGCAGTTGCGGAGAAACGAGCCATCAACCGACTGCACGTTTACCAAAGTTGTTAGGTCCACAGAAGTCAACGATTCGCAGCTCCTGAGAAAACTGTGGTGGACGATGGTGACGTGGTGAAGGGGGGGGAGCTCCACTGTTTCTAGAGACTTGCAGTTGCTGAGAAAATACTCCCCCACCGACCGCACGTGTCGAAAGGGACTCAGATCCACAGAAACCAACGATTCACAGCTTCGGAGAAAATTGTTGCTGATGATCGAGATGTTGCAAAGGGGGGTCAGGTCTACAGTTCTCAAGGACCTGCAGTTGCGGAGAAACGAGCCCCCAACTGATTTTACTTGCAGGCCTGTCAGATCGACACAGGTTAACGATGCACAGCCGCTGAGAAACCCACTGCCGACTTCTTTGATTGTTGAGGAGGTGCCAATCTTAACAGTTGCTAGAGAATCGCAGTTGGCGAGAAAACGGTTTCCAATCGATTGAATACCAGTCATTGCCAAGTCCAAGGTGACGAGCTGGCTGTCCACCAGAAAGCCGTTCCCAATAAAGGACGTACTCTTGCCTGTGATCTTGAGGTGGCGGAGGTTCGAAGGAAATCTGCTTTCGAGGGAATTGAGGTGCCCGTCACTGAAATCTACTGCAAGAAGCAGCTCGGGGTCCTCTTCAATAAGCTTTTCGAGGGTTTTCTTGGAAGACCGGAGCTTTTTGTAATCAATGTGAGTCGCTCTGCTGTCGTAGGTCAACAGCAGTTCGCTCCCTTGCCCCATCCCCAGCTGCTGTATCTCGGATTTCCCGTCCAGGACTGCACCTTCAAAGTGCAAGAGAAACCTCCCCTCCTGCACTGCAGTAGCCTCCGCTGCTTTCCTGTACACGTCCTGCACCCTGTCGGGCCCCGACAGCTCTACCTCGTACTGTGCATCATCGTCGACGGTTCTAATCATCACAGTGAGGCTCATGCTTTTTTGGTTTTTTGTTTCTTTCCCCTCCTTTTTTTCTTTTTCTTTTTGCGGGGGAAGAACAACAAAAAAAAAAGTAAAGGGGTTAAGGAGGCCAGTGTTGGTGGCGCTCCGCTACCTGATTTCTCGGCCACTGCTGAGAGCGTAGTGGATTCCCGCAAAGGGTTTTCAAATGGGACACGAAGGGAGAAGCAAAAATAGGGAGGAAGAAACTAAATAAAAAACAAAGAAAAAAGATAGGTTGGGAAAAAAAAGAAAAGCTAGTGGCGGAAAATGTAAGTTACGTTGTACTTGAATAGTCCGCCCCACGTCCTGAAGAGGCGAAAAGGTGACAGAAAGATAGAATAAAGTCAGCTTTTAGCATTTGTTTGCGCACACGGTATATAAACCCTGGGATAAATACTGCATGCTACCACTACTTTTTCTGCTTTAACAAGAATACAGAATAAAGAAGAAGTTCTTCAGGAGTGAGGAAATTGATCATATTCATTCTGTCCCTAGCGCTCGGGGCTGCATAGGAACCACGACATAAATTCAAGGAACCAAAAGCGGTTTTAATGATTCCCTTCAAATAAATAAACAAAAACAAAAACAAAAAAAGAGATGAGAAAGAAAGATCACGAAGAAAACAAGAAAGGGTGGCCCTTTTTTTGGTTTCTTTGCTTGATAATTTCTTTTCTTTCACAATAGCAAAATATTTTAAACTTTTTATGGGAAGAAAAAAAAAAAGAACGTGGTGTCGTTAAAAGATAACTCACCATGACTTGCATTTCTTTTATCTCGGAAAGTTGTAAGGCTTGTGAAATAACATCAACAAGAAAATGACAAGTATTTTTTCTTTTTTTTCTTAATGGAACTGCTGTGCCCTCCTCGCCAGCACAGTGGCGGCAACCACTCTGATGAAGACGAAGGCCCCCAGCATGATGAGGGTGTAGATCCACCAGTCGTCCCTGTTGATGTTGCTGTCCTCGATGGTGCGGGCGACCACCTCCAGTGCGAAGGTGTTGTTGTCGGGGAGGTTCTTGTCCGAGAACTCGACGATGGTGCTGAGGGCCACCCCGTACTTCAGGAAGCAGCCCCACTGAATCCAACGCATGAAGGCAGGGATCGCATCGCTTGTGATGAAGAACCCCGCGAACAGGATCTGAGGGACGTAGATGGCCGGCACAAGGTTCACTGCCGTCTCCGCACTTGTTGTCGATGCACCAAGCAGCAGCGCCGTCGACCCAGACACAATAGCGAGGAGGGTCAGTGCAAGCACGTGAAGAAAGAAGTCCCCTTGGTAGTCGATGAGGAAGTACACCACAACAAGACCGAGCAGCTGCTGCAGGAAGGCTACCGGAACGTCGACCATCGTCTTCGCAAGGAAGTAAGCCGCCGTCCCGTAGGTCCCTGTGATGTACTCCCTGATGAAGACTGGCCGCTCCAAAGGGAACACCAGCAGCAACGGCTCCGCCGACAGGAACATCGCGTTGATGGTGAAGAATTGCAGCCCACCCCAGTGGTTCTTCACCTTCTTCTCCACATCAGCCCCTGTATCTCCGTCCCCCCACTTGCCCCCTGACCCCATGAAGATCAACCCAATCAGAATCGCCAGCACGATCGCCATCCCGAACCTGCTCATCAGTGTCATCTCGTCACGCAGCACTTGGTAGAACTCCCGCTTCACCAGGTGTCGGAACTGTGTCACGAAGGGTGCGGCGTTCGAGTCCCACATCCCAGACGCAGCGGACACCCCTTCGATCTCGCTCCCCTCCTTCACCACGCTCTGCACTGTCTGGATCAAGGGCTGCGCCTCCTCGTCTGTGATCCGCTGCACAGTCGTCATCGCGAAGTCGGCGGGGTTGTAGTTTGGTTTGCAGTGGTGGCCGTGTGCCGCGAAGTGCTCCGCCACCCCCTCCACAGGCCCGTTGTACACCATCTGCCCGTAGCGCAGCAGCATCACACGGTGGAACAGGTCGAACACCTCACTGGAGGGCTGGTGGATCGTGCACACGATGGTGCACCCCGCCTCCGCCAACCCCCGGAGGATCTTCACAAGTTCAAACGCGTTGTGCGAGTCCAGCCCGCTCGTCGGCTCGTCCAAGAAGATCAGTGACGGTGACGAGATGAGCTCCACAGCCACCGCCGTCCGCTTCATCTCACCACCAGACAGCCCAGGCGACAGGACGGACCCGATCAGCGTGTCGGCACAGCGGTCCAGGTTCAGCGAGGCGATCGCCCTGTTCACCAGCTCCTCCCTTTCCTCCTCACTCGAGTCGGGGAGCTTCAGGGCCGCCGTGAAGTGCAGGCACTCTCGAGGGGTCTGCGTCGCGAACAGAGCATCCTTCTGCATCACGTAAGCAAGCTTCGTCTTGTACTGCTTCGGGTCCACAGCCTCCCCGTTCATCGTGATGCTCCCAGAAGCCCTTCCGTAAGGAGCCCTCCCCGCCAGTACGTTCATGAGGGTGCTCTTCCCCGCCCCAGACGGGCCCATGATGGCGGTCAGCTCCCCAGGACGCAGCGTCCCACCCAGGTCGCTCAGGATCTGCTTCGTCTCACCCTTGCTCAGGTCCACAACGAAGTCGAGGTTGCTCCACTTCAGGGTGAGTGGCTCGATGAGAGACTTGTCATGGAAGCCGGTGCTGGTGGGGGCCTCCTCGTCGAAGGGGGCCGTCGTCGTTGGGGCGGTCGACATGTTCTTGCAAGAAATGATCTTTTTCTGGATAAGGTGTGATCGGTTGCAAAGCAATACAAAAAGAAAATGAAGAAAAATGAAATGTTTCATGATGAACAGGCTTATTACTGTAGATATCAAAAAAAAGAATGCCGGCAGCGTTGTGCATTACGAATAATTTCTTTTCTTCTTTGTTCTCTCGTTCAAGGAAAAGAAAAAAAAGGAAAAATAACACAGTTGGTTCAGATGACCCTCTAAGCGCAAGAGGTTGTTGTTTCAATATTTTCTTTTGCAACAGACGGTGCAAAGATGACGTATTTCGATGGATGGCTGTGATGACCATGACATTCGAGAGAGTATGCTTTGCCTGCGGACACTAATCCACTGTTGTTAAAAAGAAGAAACATATAAATAGAGGTTTGAGGTAACCTTTAGTAAGCACGAGCACAATAGGCCGGTCAGCTTGGAAAGCTGATGTGAGTAACGATAAAAAAATGAAAGGAATGGAATCATGGCATGAAGCTTTTTTTTTTTTTTTCAGAAGACAAAAATAATATAAGAGTTAAGAAAGTCTGGCTCTATACCCATCTTCGGATTTCGAAGAAGCATCCAAAGCTGGCTAGGAATATAGCCAAGACGCAGGCATAAACCTCGGACACAAGGGAATTAAAATGGGTTTAAAGAGAGATGCCCCGCAAAGTTGTCGTGCCTTCTCCCCAGCTTGGTCGCTTTTCCCCTTCTGATAATAACTAAGAGCAAGGTTCTTATACGTTGTCTGAGGATGGGTCTTATCGTCATTCCCAGCGAGTCCCACCGTTCATCAGCCGGAAAGGCCCCTTCCTAAACCTCAGCTTCTTCGCTTTCGCAACGGGAAAAAGGGGTGTGCATGGGGGTGCCCACTGTTCAATATAAATTCACTATGATAGGAACGAAGTGGTTAGCAACGGCCCGCCAATATAAAAAAAAAAAAGAAAAAAAGAAAAAAAAAAGAGACATTTAAGGGTTCCTGCGATGTGCGGCAGGACGCCTGATAGACTATAAAGATTTTTTAAATGCAATCCTGCTTGAGAACAGCTTCTAACAAAAAAAAAAAAAAAAAAAAAAAACGCCTTTGCCCTGTCGAGCAACGGTTTAAAAGGAGAGAGAACAACTAATAGAAAAAAAAGAATAAATTCGATAAAAATTTCAATGTGCATGGGGGTGCTCACTGTTCTATTTAAGAAAAAAGGACGACTACGTGGTTCAATTATTCGCTATTTGTTATAAACCTCGTGCAAAGGCAAAAAAAAAAAAAAGTTGTCTCGATTTTAGTGGTGCCATGCAGTATGTGACACAGCGGCCACCCTTGTGAAGCTTCGCCCCGAAGCCTCCCAAGTCCCCTGTGGTCCCGTAGAAAGTAAAAGTGGAGAGGTAAAGAAAGCTTGGAAATTGAAATAGGGAGAGGGGCCACAGAAGCAATTAAAACACCAACTGAAGAGTTGTGGAGGCTTGCTTCACTGGCACGATGCCGCGGGGAGGCTACTTGCCTGACCTGGTGAAGCCACCTCCTTGTTCGATGTAATGGGATAAGGGACTCTCCGTTGAGGGCGATGCTAACTGGCGCCACGCGTAGGGTGGGCTCTCCACCCCCGTCCAGGTTTCCCCACGTGTACGGCTTTAGAACGAGAGTTTCCCTTTCGCTTGTGTTTCTCCAAACCACAATTACCAGGAACCACCACAGGGAGGTTGGAAACATTGGTCCCCCAAAAAAAGAACAGGGTTTCAATTCCCTGGAAAAGAAGCTTTCTTAAATTTCAATGACAAAAATAGCGATTAATGGACCATATTCTTCATTGTCTTTTTTCCTTTTTCTTTTTTAAAAAAGAATCATGCAAAACGAAGAAATGAAGAAAGTTCACGTTTGTTTGTACGTGCCGTGCCGGGGTAAAACCTGGAGAAAGTTTGTAAAACCCGAGAACACGTTGCCAACGTTCCCTTTTAGACAGCCCGAAGACCTGTTCTTGCATTAAAAAAAAAGATTCTATGACAGGAACGAAGTGGTTAGCAAAGGCCTACTAGAAGAAGAAGAAAAAAAAGGACCTTAACTTCTTTTGCATTGTATTGTATTTCAAAAAAGAACTACGCCTACCTTGTAGGGAAGGGAGGGGGAAGGGGAAGAGAAGGGGAAAGAGAAGGGGAAAGAGAAGGGGAAGAGAAGGGGAGAAAGGGTAGTTCACATGTGCTGCGACGCCCCAGTAGGAATTTCTTTTGATTTAGCACGAAGACATTTTCTGTCGGAGAAGGCCTTTCTGTTCAAGTTCTGTTAGTTTTCATAGCTATATGACATGCAATGCCTGACCATCACTCTCAGGTAGTACCTGTCCGCTTTCTTTGGAAGTTTAAGAGCGCGAAAAATAAACTGACCCGCATCAGCTGCAGGGATCTGGTGAGTCACAGACGGAGCCCAGCTCCAAAGCCTCTTCAGGAGGATCGTAGCTAATATTCGGGACCCCATGGTTGATGCTCAGAAGGTGCCCGTCGGTCTCCCCATCGTCAGGAAAGGTGTCCCCTTCCCCCTCTGCCATGTAATCCTTGTACGCCGTGTACCTCGGGAACAGACATGCAAACGAGGTGAGTGCCGTGAACACATCGCCACGCGCCTTACACGAGTCCTCGTACACCCCGACATAGGTGTTGACGATGATGTGGAGCACAATGTCCACGAACACAACCTTCGACACGAACATGCCAGCCAGCGTCTGCATCACAAGCCTCGCGAGGAACAGTGGGGTCATAAAGGTCTTCACCACATCCACACCCTCATCCTTCAGAGCCACCAGGTGTTCCGCCATCAGTACACCGGCCACCAAGCACCCGAGCCCAAGGACTTGTAGTACGATAGCTGCCCGAGCCACTTTCGTCATCACCTTCAGTGCCTCTTCTCGAGTCACAGCATTCAAGAGCTCCTCCGAGTAAATCAGATACAAAGCCATGCTCAGAGTGATGAAGATGGCGGTGAACATCACGGGGATGGTCCCCACCACCACCAGCAGAAGTGCCATGATGCACATCACCACAGGAAGCGTGGACGCCTGCAGTATGATCAGCATCCACCCTGTCACCCGAACACCGGGGAACATCAGCTTCGACATCCTCAGACCCCCTTGAAGGCCCAGCATCAGCCCAAGCACACCTGGGGCAAGTGACTTCAGTGTCTGCAGTGCCCCAATGAGGAATGGTAGGTAGATGATGTAGCGCAGCGTGAGTCCCACGAATGTGAAGACCAACTGGAACGAGGAGCTACCCTGACCATCCACCAACTTGATCTTGTTCGAGATCGAATCTGCCATGTGGCTGATGGACTCCTTGCACACGCTGTCAACGTTGACGACCTTGTCCCCTATCTCCAGTGTGTAGTTTGCTGCTTCGTAAACACGTTCAATGTTGCTCAGGCAGAAGATGCACAGGTCCTGCACCTGTTCCTTGGGCTGCACAATGTCCATCCAAGGAATGAAGAAGTAGATGAAAGGGAAGAAGAAGACAAGGATCCAACCAACGGCCACCAGCTTTATGCTCTGGTTGTACGAGGTCCACCGCCATGCCGCTGCCGAGCAGAAGGAGATTGCCACAACCTGCTGGACAATGGGGATGAACTGCAAGAGCTGATCTTTTGCTTTTTCACGAAGCTGCAAAGAGTCGCTGGAAATAGTACTACTCTCCACACGGACACCGAAGGCATCAGCCTCGTACAGGGCTGCGATGTTGATGCCCAAGACTGCCAAGTAGAAGACAATGCCCATGTTGAGATGCGACCGTCTCCAGGCAAGGTAGGCCCTCGAGACCTGTGGTGCCCCGTTGCCGAGTGCCGTTGTTGTTGCTATCCGTTCGTCAGCCTCCACCTCAATCACCGACAGATCAGTCTTCAAGAGCCTCCCGATCCGAGGAACCTGCAGCTTCACGTTCAGCAGTGCCTTCACAGGGTGTGTCACCTGGCTGAATATGAAGAAGTACAGCAGCACAGCAAAGGCTAACAACAAGCACAATATCATGAGAATATACCCAAGGTACGAGAGGCCCTGTGTCGCGATGTAGTCAGGGATGTCCTCAACAGGCGAAAAAACAGGCTGGCTGGACCCCACCGCGGCCACTGCTGCAAGCATCGCGAACCTTGCTGACATTTGTTGCATTGCTGCTGTAGATATAATAATAAGAAATAGCAGAATAATACAAAAGAAAGTTGTCTCGATTTTAGTGGTGCCATGCAGTATGTGACACAGCGGCCACCCTTGTGAAGCTTCGCCCCGAAGCCTCCCAAGTCCCCTGTGGTCCCGTAGAAAGTAAAAGTGGAGAGGTAAAGAAAGCTTGGAAATTGAAATAGGGAGAGGGGCCACAGAAGCAATTAAAACACCAACTGGAGAGTTGTGGAGGCTTGCTTCACTGGCACGATGCCGCGGGGAGGCTACTTGCCTGACCTGGTGAAGCCACCTCCTTGTTCGATGTAATGGGATAAGGGACTCTCCGTTGAGGGCGATGCTAACTGGCGCCACGCGTAGGGTGGGCTCTCCACCCCCGTCCAGGTTTCCCCACGTGTCGGCTTTAGAACGAGAGTTTCCCTTTCGCTTGTGTTTCTCCAAACCACAATTACCAGGAACCACCACAGGGAGGTTGGAAACATTGGTCCCCAAAAAAAGAAAAGGCGAAGGATTCCATAGCTGTGTTTGTCAAGGGGTAGGTAAAAGCTTATCACCATTAAGCTGCCGCTGACAGCGGCACTGCTTTATGGCAATGCTTGCTTTTGATTTTTAAATCAAGTATAGGAATCCTTTTTTTTCTTTTGGTTCTTAACCGACTTCACCTGGTCAGTAAGGAAACGGGTGTTCTAACATAGTACGTTGAGTCACTCACTGGGATTTCTTTTTATCTTTTTTCTCAATTTGATAGTTCTTTTCTTTCTTCTGAAAAAAAAAAAAACCAGACTGAACAGCATTCCTTAGCGTTAAAATGACAATCTTAACCTCGTAGGGGGGAGAGCCCCTTGTGCTACGGGGTGAACGCGGCGATGCGTGAGGTGGCGTTCCACGGGGAGCGGTTATTTTTCCTTCTTTTTTCTTTCCTTTTTTTTTCCCCCTCTCCCCAATTGTACTTCATTAAAAAAATCGACTAGAGTGTCGACCGAAGTAGCTTATCTCAGAAAGAAACTATTCTGTTAAACTGCCTATTCTACATTTAGTATAGTCCCACCTGGGGGAAAAAAAAAAAAATTCACTATGATAGGAACGAAGTGGTTAGCAACGGCCCGCCAAAAAAAAAAAAAAAAGTCATTTTGTTTCATAAGGGAGAAAGGGACGACAAGTAAAGGTTTTGCGTTTGCAAGCCGGCGCTAGTGATCCCATAAAGGAAAGCCCCGCGTGGGGAGGGGCGAAAGCACACCGAAATACACAAAGACAGTACACGAAGTGAGGGCCAAAAGGTTGAGATGGAGAATAACATAAAACAAAATCGAAAAAGAAAACAAACGCGGTGTTTAAGGGCAAACCTCACTTGGGACCACCTATAAATATGTATAAAATAAGCAGTCCGAAGAGAACTGTAAGTATTAGAAAAATCTAGATTGACTAAATCAACTGCACACTGGGGGGAAAGGTATCTTCTTGGCCTTTAGAAAGACGGGCTAATCACGAAACAAGGCCAGGCGCAAATTGATATAAAAAAAAGCCAAAGACGGAGATACAGACTCTTTCTGTTTCTTTTTTAAAACCCCTACGAAACCAATCTTTAAAGAATCCTGAAAGACAACTCACTATGATAGAAAACGAAGTGGGCTCACAGAAGATTTCTTTAGCAAGGTACAGAAGACGAAATAGAGCCCAGCTCCAAAGCCTCTTCAGGAGGATCGTAGCTAATATTCGGGACCCCATGGTTGATGCTCAGAAGGTGCCCGTCGGTCTCCCCATCGTCAGGAAAGGTGTCCCCTTCCCCCTCTGCCATGTAATCCTTGTACGCCGTGTACCTCGGGAACAGACATGCAAACGAGGTGAGTGCCGTGAACACATCGCCACGCGCCTTACACGAGTCCTCGTACACCCCGACATAGGTGTTGACGATGATGTGGAGCACAATGTCCACGAACACAACCTTCGACACGAACATGCCAGCCAGCGTCTGCATCACAAGCCTCGCGAGGAACAGTGGGGTCATAAAGGTCTTCACCACATCCACACCCTCATCCTTCAGAGCCACCAGGTGTTCCGCCATCAGTACACCGGCCACCAAGCACCCGAGCCCAAGGACTTGTAGTACGATAGCTGCCCGAGCCACTTTCGTCATCACCTTCAGTGCCTCTTCTCGAGTCACAGCATTCAAGAGCTCCTCCGAGTAAATCAGATACAAAGCCATGCTCAGAGTGATGAAGATGGCGGTGAACATCACGGGGATGGTCCCCACCACCACCAGCAGAAGTGCCATGATGCACATCACCACAGGAAGCGTGGACGCCTGCAGTATGATCAGCATCCACCCTGTCACCCGAACACCGGGGAACATCAGCTTCGACATCCTCAGACCCCCTTGAAGGCCCAGCATCAGCCCAAGCACACCTGGGGCAAGTGACTTCAGTGTCTGCAGTGCTCCAATGAGGAATGGTAGGTAGATGATGTAGCGCAGCGAGAGTCCCACGAATGTGAAGACCAACTGGAACGAGAAGTCTCCCTCATCATCCACCAACTTGATCTTGTTCGAGATCGAATCTGCCATGTGGCTGATGGACTCCTTGCACACGCTGTCAACGTTGACGACCTCGCCGTCGATCTCCAGTGTGTAGTTCAAGCTGTCGTAGATTACTTGGATGTTGCTCAGGCAGAAGATGCACAGGTCCTGCACCTGTTCCTTGGGCTGCACAATGTCCATCCAAGGAATGAAGAAGTAGATGAAAGGGAAGAAGAAGACAAGGATCCAACCAACGGCCACCAACGTTATGCTCTGGCTGTACGAGGTCCACCGCCATGCCGCTGCCGAGTAGAAGGAGATTGCCACAACCTGCTGGACAATGGGGATGAACTGCAAGAACTGATCTTTTGCTTTCTCTCTTAGTTGGTAAGAGTTGCTGGATATGAGACTGACCTCCACACGGACACCGAAGGCATCAGCCTCGTACAGGGCTGCGATGTTGATGCCCAAGACTGCCAAGTAGAAGACAATGCCCATGTTGAGATGCGACCGTCTCCAGGCAAGGTAGGCCCTCGAGACCTGTGGTGCCCCGTTGCCGAGTGCCGTTGTTGTTGCTATCCGTTCGTCAGCCTCCACCTCAATCACCGACAGATCAGTCTTCAAGAGCCTCCCGATCCGAGGAACCTGCAGCTTCACGTTCAGCAGTGCCTTCACAGGGTGTGTCACCTGATCGAATAGGAAGACGTACAGCAGCACAGCAAAGCCGAACAACAAGCACACCCCCATGAGAATGTATGCAAGGTACGAGAGGCCCTGTGTCGCGATGTAGTCAGGGATGTCCTCAAAAGGCGGAGAGGCAGGCTGGCTGGACCCCACCGCGGCCACTGATGCGAGCACCAATGACCTGAGCAACATTGTTTTCTTTGTTCCTGTGATGTAACATGAAATGCAGAAAAATAAAACTCGATGTAAAAAGAGAAACTAAACTGAGTACACCCTTCGGGCACGTTAAGAAGTACTGGAAAGTAGCAACTGACAAAAGAAGAAGGCGAATATGCTAAATCCAGTTGTGCAAACCTATTAGCATATTTGTTTTAACTGAACGAAAAAAGCTGCGAAACCGCCAGCAACCAAACCTCCATTTCGTTTAACTGGAGCTATGTGTATGCAAGGTAGAATTGCAGCTCCGAGCTGTAAAAAAAGAGCCTTTCGGTATCGGACTTAGAAAGACTGAGGACTTCGGCAGAAAGAAAGAGTGTCTGCAGCGAGAAATCGAAAGAAATCTGCTGAGCTTAGTCTCCGCTGTCTTGTTCTGGGTTCCTACTGCGGTGGTTAAACTGCGGGGGCAACGTTCCCTAAGAACCCAACAGTACGACACCTGATCTGTAAGAATCAGTTTGATTATCACGAGTATCAGATTTATCGGGAACTTTCATGAGTAGCAACCTCCTGTCCACATAATGCAAGACCATCTCGTCAGCTGGGCCAGGTCGAAGGCGTGAGTTTGCTCCGGGCTGAGCGTGTTGCGACCGTGAGCTTGAGTGTACCTCAACAACTCCAACCTCCCGCCTATTACGAGCTTGAAGCTCTAGCAAGATGTCCTCACGGTTCGCTGCATCTATTTGTACATCCACTCCTCCTCCTTGACGGAGATAGCATCTTTCAGGCTGAAGACAACGGTGGGCTTATCCATGCTAATGGCAAAGAGGCCTACTGCCTCGCAGTAGAAGGTCATTCTCGGGCTTGAATGTGACGATAGGGATGGCGTACGGGACGGTTATAGCAGGTAACCTCGGGTCCGCCATGTACAAAGGGTTCGGGATGACTGGATCTGTGATAATGTAGCTGCATGCGGTCCACGCCTACGCGGCTGAGGTGAACTACCGCTATCGTCTGGTAATGCCGGTCACCGTACCTCGTGCACGTCCGACGTCCGTATGTTGTTGATGAACAGTGCCGCTTTATCACACGCGTCACTACACCTGCACGACACGTTCCACGACAAGTAAAGACACTGAGGGTCATACGATGCAAACCCGTGAATCACCCCTTTCACCGCCCCACTTGCCATCTGCACCTGCTCCATCACCATTCCAAACCTCGCATCGGGGAGCAATCTCCCGTCTTGCTGCATCCTGATCTTCGCCAGACACCCTTTTGTTGGTGTAAGCCCCATGGTGATGCCTCCCGTGGGGGCAGGAGCTGACGCCCCCGACGCTTTCTTACGTGAATGCGTGCTGGATACGGAGCTTACGGTGCTCTTGTCATCTAAAGTGTCCCCTTCGCCTTGAAAGAGCGTGGTGGGGAGGAAAGCTTTGTACTCCTTCAGCGCATCGCACGCAAGGCTCAGCCCGGTGGAGACAGCATCGACCTCGGTTACTACAACAACACACCGCCGGTCCCTGCTGGTGTCCAGAACCTCTTGCACAATGTCAGCGTCAAATGTCTGCAGGGAGTACATGAGCTTGCCGATCTTTCTCAGAGGAAGCGCGACAAGGTAGATCTCGAACAGTGCCATTGACGTGTCGAACACGAAGACTGCGACAGCGAAGAATATGAACACCGTCAGCGCCTCGAGCACCTCCTTCTGCACTGCATCTGTCGTCTGCAGCCACAGCACAGCTGCGTTGATGGGCAGGACCTCAGACCTTGTCACGAACCTCAGCAGGATGCTTTGCCGAAGGAAGTATTCCTTGGTCCCTAGGTCGGCCTTCCAGAAAACGGTATTCGGGAGTTCTCGCCTTGCGAATTCCGGACTGCGCCACCCCGCCTGGATCACACTGGACATATTGTGGATCGTCATATCACGCACTTTGCGATGTCGCTCCCTGCTGCAGCGGTCTGCCAGCATGTCTTGTCAATCATGCCCTGCCCTGATGTCGTCATGTCGTACAGGATAAGCGTCGTGTCCTTGCTCTCGGTGGAATACCTCGCCACCGCTTCCTCCCAGAAGGTAAAGATGATGCGGGTCCGCATCCACACCTGTTTGTACACGGACCAAGGATGCGGGGCCGCTGGCGGCATGTACCCCTGGTCAAAGGCCATCACGACGTAGGGGTTCCTGTCTGACGCGTGCCGTGCCTCTGGCTTCCTGTACCTCTTCAGCACCGCACGGCCCTCTCCCCGAACGAACAGGTCCCCCGCATCCGTGTCAGCAGTGTACCGCCCGAAGTCACCATTCTTAGGGAACTTGTACCGAGCTGTCCAGTTGTAGGTCGGGAAGGGGAAGGAGTACGCGTATTCGTTCACTGACCCGTTCCCATGGAGGGAGAGCCCGACCACGTCCATCTCGGATGCGTTCGGTCGGCTCTTTTTTTTTTTTTGGCTAAGGTGCTGCCCGTACCTCACGTAGAAGTACTCCCTGGTGCCGTCTGCCTTGAGATCGTACCGGATGTGCGTGTATTGCGCAGCAGGGTCATGGGGCTCCCAGGGCACGAGGTCGATGCCCACCTCTTGGATGACTGAACTGCTCGCGATGCGGGAGAAGGACTTCCAACGAATAAAGTTGCTCCACTCGGCCGTTGCAGAGACAGGGGCAGCTATCAAGTTCGTCGCCTTGCTGCGGTACACAGGCACAGGCGATGTCACCACCGGGTCTTCAACAGACATGAAAAGCTCCATCAGCTCGTCGTTCGCGGAGATCAGCTCTGCGTTCGAGCTCAAGATGATGTCCCGGAGCCTACCCACCTCTGTCTCAGAAGACTTCTCCACAACGTTCTCAAGCGATGCCACCGATTCCAAATACATCCACACCCCCCATCACTGAGCACACCGTTGATACTATTGTCGTCATAATGACGAGGACTGTCACATTGATGCGCATGCTATTGGGAAACACCTCCCCCCCTCCCTCTCCCCCTTTTTTTTTTAACACGGTTATTTATTATAACAAATGGGGAATAAATATATATGAGTTAAAGGAAGTCTTTGTGAGACGCCCCCTTGTTCTCATGCTCTACCTGCATCTATCCCCCTTCAGCAGCGGTTTCTCCTTCTTCGGTGGTCGTGCCGGCCTCCTCCCCAGCTTGGCTACTTTTTCCCTTCTTTCCTTTCCCCATTGCTTCCCC
Organism: Diplonema japonicum; assembly: GCA_964019335.1. Taxonomy (NCBI): domain Eukaryota; phylum Euglenozoa; class Diplonemea; order Diplonemida; family Diplonemidae; genus Diplonema; species Diplonema japonicum. Next base: position 43,098 of record OZ025740.1, read on the forward strand.
AGCTCCTCCAGGTCGTACTTGGTCTTCGTTGATGCAAAGATTGCTCTTCTACTCCACCCGATCACCGCCTTCGTCCCTCCGATTGATCGCAGCGTATGTACTCTTTTGCATGGTTCAGCAGGGAAGGCCCTCCTTCCTTTCACCTTCTTCTGCAGTCTCCCTAGTTCCCATGTGTTCCACACCTTCTTCATCACCGTGTGCAGTCTCCTGGCCTTCTGTCGCACCTCTGCCAACTCCCCTAGCTTCCCTCCAAGGGATTTCTGGGTCACGTTTTCGAAATCCAGCGCCAGCTCCACCGTCGACACTGCCGTGCTTCTGTTCCCTCCATACCAGCGCAGCTGCTTGTCCTCCTTGGCCGCTTCCCTCGGGAGGATGCCATGGAGCCTCATGCATGGTTCTAGGCCTGTTCGTGTCGTGCCTGCATGTGCCTCCCGGAATAAAATCCCCAGGATCAGCACGGGGAACGTGTACCAAAAACTGAGCAAAGAAATGTGGACGCCCACCAGAAAGAAAGGTAAAGGGTTCTCAGAAATGTGATCTCGGAGAGAAAAAAAAAAAAAACAAATAGCGCTTCTACCACCAAACCCTAGTATTTGACAAAAGCGGAAAAAAGGTCAAAACGTAGTAAAATACAAGAGATGAAGGAAATCGCGTCCTGCACTGTCTTGATTGCAGTGTCGTCACCCTGAGCATCTACAATACGTTGGCGCTACCGGTGATGACTGACGAGGAGGTCAACAGCGAACAACGCAATAAAAGTGAAAATGGCTTTTTCTTTTTTCTTTCTTTCTTTTTTTTTTTTTTTGATTTCTTAATTTAAATCTGAGAAATTACTTCACGGTGAACTTATACCCTGTCTCCCGTGCTGTAATATCCTATACTAATGCCTCGTTCCCCTGGCCAACCAGCCGTTTTGCCCAATTTCTGCCCCTCGGTCAAGAAATGACTTTACCGTCTTCAGTTTCGCAATTTTACAGGAGCTCAATGTAATTGGTAATTTCTGCCCAAATTATGCATGGAATAGGAATAGATACGATCACTCGCACCACAACAACGGAAAAAAAAAGAGAAACAAAAGAAGCTATTATGAAACAAAGAAAAGAAAACTCTGATTTATTTACAGCGCACGGGAGCAATCATTGTGCGAGGTACCATTTCCAGATGACTCTGCAGAGACAATGCTGAGCTCCAACTTGCCCTCAGCAAAAGCCACCATCGAAGGCCTCTCCCTCTTGATCCTCAGGACACGAAGCGCTTCTTCTGCATCCCCCTTCAGGAACTGCTTTCCTGCCATGTTGTACGTGTCCCAAGGCCGCTCCTCAAGCTGGTACATCCACTCCTCATCTTTCTTTTCTTTTTCATTCTTCTCACCGCCTGCAAGCAACACTTCATAGCAAAAACTCCGCTCAAGGGATTCGGCCATCTTCCCATTATTCAGAATGATGCGCAGGTTAAAGGCATACGACACCTCTTTGAACACAGCTTCGCTGCACACAATCTCATACCTGTCCGACCTGGCAAGGTCCTGGAGCACAGAAGCAACCACCACAGGGGTCCCGATCATCCCGACGGACATCAGCTCTGAACATCCAAGCGAGCCGCAGAAGGCGGTCCCGCTCGCGACACCCGTCACAACATTAATCCCATTACTCTTCATGAGGGTACACAGGTCCATCGCCCCCTGGACAGCGTTCTTTGCATGGCCAGCACACCTTTTCATAGCATTAAACGAGGCGTGCACGTGGTCACCGACAACCACCCCGACAACCCCCATCACATGGGAGTACGAGGTCACCACCGCTTCCATGAAACATCTGAACGTCTCTTGATAGGCAATGGCGTCCTTGGACACCTCCCTGTGCGAGCCCAGCATGTTTGTCACCGTGAAGCTGCATTGCTTCCTTTCAAGAACTTTCAACTGATTATCGACAGATGGCAGTGACTCCAAGGAGTCTATGTTGCGGGTGCTCTTTGGTGTCGCAGGCTGATTTTCGCTTTCACTGCTATCAGTGAACTCCTCGCAAAAGCAGGACTGGGGGAGGTAGGGGCGGTACACGTAAAGGTTTGAAAGGATCTTGCTGAAGGCGTCGTGGAGGGGAGGGGGGAGGGAGGCGGTTGAGATGATGCCCTCTGCCTGTGCGAGGTCGAAGCGGGACAGGGAGCTGGCGATCCGTTCCGTGGCGTCGATGGCTTGGTTCATCTTGGCGTGCTCCTTGCGCAGATTGTACGCGAAACTACGAGTGAAGTAGAAATCGAGGAGCGTTATGCTGCATTGATCAATGATAATGATAATGGACTCACTTACAGACTGTTTGCAAGGAAGATTATCACAGTCAATAACTTCGCGGCGATCCTCTTGTGATGGAAGGACAGAGAGGTCGTACAGCCCAAAACGGAAAGAGTTTTCAAAAGCGGTTACGACAAACCATAAGACGAGCATGACAATGAGATTCCTCGTCACACGGGGGAGCATCTTGCAGACAAGGCAGATATCAACTAATAGAACGAAGTAAGGCCACACCCTGCGGGAGGCGAGCTTCGCAGCAAGATACACATCTGACATCAGCAAACTAACAGCAGCACAATACAGCGCAGCCTCAACTACGTTGTGCCGTATTTTCTTCTCGATTACAATGTGCATAGGCACTGCGGACAGACCTGCTATCAGCATGATCCGCCGTAAGTAGTAAGCAGGTTCCAGGGGGTCGGTCACAATACTCGCAGAAAACCCAACTAAAGCTGTGATCGAACCGATGATCAATAGTTTCTTGTTCCATGCAGTCTCCGGGTCATCAGTGGGGAGTATTGGTGAACAGCTGCAACCCATATTCACGCCCTCCCGCCTTTTGCTTTTTTAGAAGAGAAGAAAAGAAATAATAAATGAAGTCTTTATGGTACGGTATCATACAACATCCTGGAAAGGATGATCATCACACACTCATATCTAGCTCTTCGGTCAGTAAAGTTAGTAGCCCCACCTCCGCAGAGGCCACCACAGAGGTCCTCTCTCTGTCAATCTTCAGGACACGAAGCGCTTCTTCTGCATCCCCCTTCAGGAACTGCTTTCCTGCCATGTTGTACGTGTCCCAAGGCCGCTCCTCAAGCTGGTACATCCACTCCTGCTCTTCCACCTCCGTTGCTTTATTGTTCCCGACCTCGAGCACTTCGTATGCAAGTCCCTCTGCGCCTTTCTTAACGATAATGCGCAGGTTAAAGGCATACGACACCTCTTTGAACACAGCTTCACAGCACACAATCTCATACCTGTCCGACCTGGCAAGGTCCTGGAGCACAGAAGCAACCACCACAGGGGTCCCGATCATCCCGACGGACATCAGCTCTGAACATCCAAGCGAGCCGCAGAAGGCGGTCCCGCTCGCGACACCCGTCACAACATTAATCCCATTACTCTTCATGAGGGTACACAGGTCCATCGCCCCCTGGACAGCGTTCTTTGCATGGCCAGCACACCTTTTCATAGCATTAAACGAGGCGTGCACGTGGTCACCGACAACCACCCCGACAACCCCCATCACATGGGAGTACGAGGTCACCACCGCTTCCATGAAACATCTGAACGTCTCTTGATAGGCAATGGCGTCCTTGGACACCTCCCTGTGCGAGCCCAGCATGTTTGTCACTGTGAAGCTGCCCCGCTTCTTCTCTAACGCCCTTTTACTCAGGCATATCGAGCCGCTCACAACGCTCTCATTATGATGACTCGGCCCGTGTGACACTTCTTCGTCTTCCTCCTCCTCTTCTTCTTCTTCTACATCTTCTACTTCTTTTTCATCGTCTTGTCTTTCAAGATAGACGCCCTGGAGGCAGGACTGGGGGAGGTAGGGGCGGTACACGTAAAGGTTTGAAAGGATCTTGCTGAAGGCGTCGTGGAGGGGAGGGGGGAGGGAGGCGGTTGAGATGATGCCCTCTGCCTGTGCGAGGTCGAAGCGGGACAGGGAGCTGGCGATCCGTTCCGTGGCGTCGATGACCGTCAACATCTTGGCGTGCTCCTTTTGAAGGCCGTACGCAAAGCCACGTGTGAAGTAAAAGTCGAGAAGGATTACAACGCAAGAATCAAAAATTCTTTTGAGCACAACCATCAGACTTGACTTGCAAGGGAGCTTCTCACAGTCGAACTGCTCACGCCGTTCCTCCTGAGACGAGAGGAAAGAAATATCGTAGAGCCCGAATCGAAATGCATCTTCAGCGGCAAGAAAAAAAAGCCACAATATCAAACAGATGGCTAGGTTCCTTGCCACACGGGGGAGCATCTTGCAGACGAGACAAACATCAATGAGAAGGATGAAGAAAGGCCACGACCGAGCATGGTCCCGCTTTGAAGCTGCTAATGCATCGGACATCAAGAAGCTTACCGCCAATGCGTACATGGATGCCTCTACTATCTTGAAGCAAATACGCTTGTTAATAAGCAAATGGCTTAAAGGGGCTAGTGTGGCAATAAAAGGAAGCAATCGCCTTGATGTGTGAAAAGGATCCAGGTTGCCCAGAATCAAAGTCGTCCCGAAACCCAACAAGCATGCAATGCCCCCTACAACCACGAGCTTCTTTCTAAACACAGTAGCAGGGTCATCTGTTGGGAGCAGGACACGGGAGAACAATGGGGCGCAGCAACGTGTCATGTCAAAAGCCAACCCCCCCCCCCCCCCCCCCCCGGATTCCCTCTTTTTTTTTGAAGAAAAAAAGGGAGAAAAAAAAAAGGGGGGTACTGTAATCTGGTTAGGAAAAAGAGTAATAAAGAGAGGGAGGCGGGAGGGAAAAAAAAAAAAGAAAATTGTCCCCTAATCATCGAAAGATAGTGTAAATTTGTTCATCATTCGATTTGTTTAGGGGGGGGAGGGGGGGGGGGGGGGGTTGTGATGTCAAAGAAAAAGAAAAAATAGCATAATTGCGCACTTTTTTTCAAAAGCATGCTTTCCTTCCCAGCCTTCGCCACTGTCTCAAGGTGGGGGGGGGGGGGGGGGGGCTGTGACATCCATAAGCATGAGCATGACCGGTGCACATCATTATGCTTTTTTTTTTTTTAATGCTAGCATTCTTTTTTAAAAAAAAGAGAAAAAAAAAAAGTGTGGGGCAGCCGCAAAATGAAGGGGGGAAAAAAATGGATGGGCTGCTGTCAATAAATAAGAAAAAAAAAAAAAAAAAGACGAGTCGCACTCTGGGTTATTAAATCCCGTACTGTTAAAAAAAGCCACTTTAAAAAAAAAAAAAAAAAAAAAAAGAAAGAAATTTGATTTTTTACGTGAAGGTGACGCAAGTCAAACGGTGCCCAGTACCACCACCAGGGACGTTTATAGTCAAACGATAATTAGAGTGAGCTTCCAGCCTGTGCGGCGCCACCTCTCCGATTTGGTTTTACCCCTGTCTGTGTGCCTGAGTGACAAGGTTTGTTTTGTACCATTAATGCCGCATGAAATGACAAAGGCCTTTTAAAAAAATGGAATATTTGGTTCGTGATGTGTTATGGACAACCTTTAACTGGTAGCAGTTTTTATGAGCTAGCTCTGGATTAATTCTATGTTCTTCTAAAACTGAATCAGGTGATGCCGAAGACAAGTCATTGTTGACATTCCTTTCAGTCTGACTTCACTTGGTGAAACCTGTTAACTTCTTATATTTCCATGTTATCCCCACCACCTGAAAAAAAGAAAGAAAAAAAAAAAGTGAGTGAGCTCGAAATGTACAGAGAGAGGGGTTTTTTTTTTTTTTTTTTTTTTTTTTTTATATCTTTTCAATTTCTTCTCTTTTTTTTTCTTCTTCTTTTTACGGTTCTTTCTTCTTTTTCTTTTTTCTTTTCTTGTTGTTTTTTGGGCAGGCTCAACTTTCTTTTTTTTTTCCTCGACAAGAAAGGGAACTTATGCCCTGTGAGGAAAGTTCGCCGCCTTTTTTCTTTCCAAAATAAAAGCTCAGTAATACTTCTTTTTTTCTTTCCTTTTCATTCTTTCTTGTTTCGGGGGAGTCACCGTGCCTAAAAAAACTCGAAATTATTCGTGTTTTCAGAAACACAAACTTTCCGCCGCTATTTTTTGGGGGTTCTTGTGGACTTCTATATCCACAATTCTGAGCGGGTGTGACAGAACCGGTACCTGCAGCAGTCCTCTGAGAAAGAAACGCGTTTCCTTAAGTATCTGGAAAATAAGGAAACGGATACAAAAACGTTTCCCCGTTCTTGCCAACATAGCCCTGGGGGGGGGGGGGGGGGGGGGGGACTTACCCGCCAAGTGCCTTTTCTCGTCCGGTTTTCAATGTGTATAAAAAACTTTTTTTATTGTACCGAACCTAGAATATTCTTATGCTAAAAAGTACCACCACCCCCCCCCCCCCCCCCCCCCCTTTTTCTTTATAGGAACAAGTCAGCTTTTGTTCAAAAAAAAAAAAAAAAGAGACATTTAAGGGTACCTGCGGTATGTGGCAGGACGCCTGAAGAGTCTCAATCTATCTCTTGATCGAACCTTTCTGCTGTGGTGTGGCCTTCGGCCCCTCGTTCACCCTCCTCGGTACCGTATAAAACCCTCAACCGAGTTGGTAAGGACACAATAGTTGTACAGTTGTCTGAAGCACTGCGTCCTAATCCTGGACTCATGATTCCTGTAGTTAGTCATGTTTGCAGAAAGCAGCACCAGTTCGTCCGGGTCGGCGGGCCCCGGGTTGGGGTGAATGTCACCATGTGAGGAGCCTCCTACGGGCTTCGCCTGCAATCGATTTCCTCGAGCGCTTGGCAATGTATCGGCAGCTTCGTGGCAACGCCATCGGCCGGCAGCGGGAGTATAATGCGCCGTTGGAGGGAGCACCAAACCAGTCGGAGGGTATGCAGCGTGGGCTGAGGAGTGAGAGCGTCGAGGGTCATCCCGTCCAGCGTGATCAGTGTGACAAGCGCGAAAAGGAAGAGGAGCAGGGGACTCCCTTTGGGATGGAACGCGCGCCCTATGCGGTTCGGCTTGTCCTCGACTGTCCATTCTCTGATTGAGATGGAGGTCAGGTTGTCTGCACGGCGGATGACGGGGTTGGAGGGAGCCTCCTCTGCCCTTGCCAGCCCCTCCCCGGCAACCGGCTGAGCTTCTTCACGACCCATCCCTGCATCCTGCAGTCGTCGATGATATCGCACTGGTGCCCGGCCCCCTCGATAACAAATTTCCTCCCCACCTGATCCTCCGGCAGGAAAACAGCGCCAAGGGACTGTATCACCACGTGTCGAGCAGTGCCTGGTGGGAGCATGATCGCCAGGCCGATGGGAGTGACTGTGAGGGCTACGCGGAAGCTAGAAGAGGTCCCGGTGAAGGTACGGGGAACATCCCGCGGATGGATCGAATCTTTGAGCTGGATGACTTCCAATCGCTCTTCGGGGAGTGCGTGTGTCCAATACACATCGTTGTCTCCGCTGCCGCTGAGGAGGCGGGCGGCGTGTTGCCAGTCCACGCGCACCCTTGCCGTCGCACGCTGTGCCGTCCTCTCCACCCGCCAGACGTTGCTCCTCACGACCTCGTACACCCCCTGCTTGTCCCTTGCTGCTAGCATGGCCATCCTGGCTATTGCCTCCCCGTCCGACGTCTTCGCCCATTGCGCGGCGGCGCAGAACTTCTTGGCGATAATCGCCACGGGACAACGGACCTGTTAGTCCTCGTTTGGGGCTTGTCGCCGTCGGCCATCACAGGGTCGTAGTGCTCGCCAGCAGTCCAGAGGGCCTTGATGCCTCTGCTGGTGGGGGTTGCAACTTCCCGAGCGGCCTCGAACAGGGTTTTCGAGACGACACGGTAGTCGAGCTCGAGACTCGCCAACCTCGCCGCCAGGACTGCGGGTTCGGGGCAGTCGAAGTAGATCCCTTTGACGAGTGGCTCAGGGACCTCGTAGAAGATGGGCGCACCATTCCAGTGTTTTGCGTCCAGTGGTCTTTGGAGGGGGGCCTCTCAGCTTGTCAGCCCATGAAGAGGTTTCAGGCTGCTTCTGCGGGTTCGTCCTGGGTTTGATAGGCCCACCGACCGTCTTCCACTTCCCGGCCTTCTGTTGCTGCGGTTGCTGTCGCTTGGCTGGGGTCTGCTTCTGCCCCTGCTGTTGCTTCTGTCCTTGCATCTTTTGTTGCTGTACCTGCTGTTGTTGCCCCTGCTGCTGCTTCTGTTGCTGCTTCTGTAGCAGCCCCTGCTGTGGCCGACCGCCCTCCATCAGCGTCAGCACCATGCCGATGAGGCGCACGCACTCCTCGCTCCACGCGCCTTGGCCCACCAACCTCTCTGCCCTGTCGAGCATCTCTCCGATCGTCTTCTTATCCATTTTGGTAGGAAGAATAATTATTTTTTATAAATGTATTTAAATATTTTATATTTTATTATTTTTATTCGTTTTTTTTGTTGAGTTTATAGTATGAGTATAAAAAAAGAAACAATTTAAAATATATGAGTTAAGGGAAGTCTTTGTGAGACGCCCCCTTGTTCTCATCTTCTACCTGCTTAAAAAAAAAAAAAAAAAACTAGTTTAGCATTTCATTTGTTTGTGAGCACGACGCTGCCATCAACTAGTTTTTTTTTTAGTCTCGACAATATAATATTGTTTTTATAAAAAAGAAGAAGAAAAATTTGATAAATTTCGGTGTTGCTCACCGTTCAGGGAGTTCAGGGAGAAATTCACACTAACCGGTCACCGTTCTGCGGTTGCTGTCTGGTGCCTGCGGTGGCTGTTTGTCGCGATGAGATGGACGGCATCTGGGCGAGAAACATTGCTTGGGGTCGTGCTAGGTAGGGGGCGGTTTGGCTCGAGGAGAAGAGTGGTCTCCTGTTGTAGCCGTGTGTCGTCGGGCCCCCAAGATGTCGAAGGGTGTGTACCCTTGTCTTTGCGTTGGCGGGGAAAGCATTTCTGAATACGTTCTAAGATGTATCGTATGAAATGAAGAAAAAAAAAAAAAAAACGAGGGGGAAAGATTGCAAAAAAAGAAAAAAAAATAATTCTTTATGACTATATGTCTTTGTTGTTCGCACGAGCAAAAAAGATTTTTAAAAAAGCTGCGAAAGTTTTTTGCTCGGCACAAGTTGCATATAGTTATAAAATCATTTTTTGAAAGATAAATATTTGTAACAAAAATAATTCTTTATGACTATATGTCTTTGTTGTTCGCTTCAGGACCCTCTGGGACCGCGGAACGCGGTGCCGTAACGGCGGGGCCGTGGAGGCGTCTCTCACTACAGGAAGTGGCCTGATCTTGCCCCCGGGTGCGTAACGCCCCGCGTGAATGGGTCTGCCTTCTGCTCGCGTGTGGAAACCCACTGGACGTGGAGATGCCTGACGCTCCTCTACGAGAGTGTATATGTCAGCAATTATCTTATTTCCCATGAAGCTAGATGACAGCCCCTTCCGAATCGCGTACACAGCAGGCAGGTTGTCGACCATCAGCGATACCCTGCAGCGGGACCCCCCACGGAGGGCCATGAAAGCTCCTTCCCGGGCTGCCGCTAGTTCCTTCAGGAAGATGTGACGTGCTTCCCACCGTCCGCAGAACTCTCCCTGCGTCACGACTCCCTCGGGGTACACCTGCTGTCGCCGACAACCTTCGTCGTTTCTTCAGCCTGCAGAACCTTCTCTACCACGGAGCCATCCTGTACCGCGCGGACACAAGATCAAAAGCAAGCCCCAAAGCCTCGAACTCCTGGTTTGGCAGCCTCGTCGAAGTGCAGGTCCACCCCGACCTTCTCGCACCTCTGCAAAAAGCAACCGAATTCGGGTGGTCGATCTTCACTTTCCTCAGGACTCCGTAATCTCTGAGCGTCGGGAGGTGGCGAAGCATGCCCCGCGATGTGCCCCTCAAGTACCTCGGAGCCTCCATCTCTGTCAACGCCCCTTCCTTCAGCGCACCCCGGAAAGCATGTTCACAGCAGATGACATCGACGACACCGTCAAGGATCCCACGCTCGTCCAACTCTTTGAGGGCAGGGACACTGATCCTGCTTCTCGATATCGCCGCAATGTCGCCGTCTGAACCCCGCTGGGCAGGAGGCGGGACGCCAAACAAACGCGGTTCTGCGTCATATCCAATGAAGGGGTCAGCCGACGGGAAAGTCTCGAAACCGTCCAAAGGGTCGTAGTCAGCACCCTGGCCGACCTTGGCGGAACTGCGGAAAAAAGAAAAAGGGAATTTCACCTGAGCAAAGAAGAGGTCTTTGCAGTCGCCCTCACTGTGTGTACCTCGGCCTGGGGGAGGTACCGCATCAATGCCGTCGTCGATGAGTGACGGGAGACAGCCCGCAATTCTTCCAGCGCAGCCCCCCTGCGCATTAGCGTGTGGAGCGCGCCCCTGCGAATGGAGTGGGCCGTGAGGCCTTTCGAAGCTTTGCCCATTGCTCTGTTCACGTGGGGGGTATTTCACACCTTCGAACAGGAGGTCGTCCGGCCCAGCCTCCAGCAGCGTGCGTCCGATGTAAAGTCTGGTCCTCTCCGAGACGGCCACCCCCGTCGTGATGCCCAGTCGAAAAGGGTCCGACTTGGTGTTGGACCAGTTCACGGCGATGTGTCCCGGCAGACCGTCACGTCCTTGCACTTCAGGCGGATGACATCCGAGCACCTGGCCGCCCCATACCAGGCGAGTTCGAGGACGGTTCGAACCTTCTCGCTCGATGTCTTGCGCATTGCCCTCCGAAGCTGTATGGGAGTAGCAGGAATCGCCTGCTTCTGAGGCCGCAAAGCCCCTTGGCGCCGGAGGCTGCGTTCGAAATCTCGGAGCGCTCTGCTCTGAACGGGGCCCTCATACCTGGCTTCGGCTGCCCTGATGTTCACGCAGTACTGTAGCGCCGACTGCACCTTCAGGTCGTTCAGTGTCATCAACTTGGTGACGAAAAGGATGATGGCCCAAGGAGTGGAGGGGACGTCCCAGTTCTTCCTGAACTCCAGGAAACGTCTGTAGACCGACGTGATGCTGGCCCAGTGCTCGCTGAGGGCGCTCCTCATGTGCCGGCCGGCTTCCCGCGAGACCCTGACCTTCTGCTTCGCAGTGAGCGGGAGTTCGGTGACTCTCGGCCTTCCTAGCGAGGGAACATTGTTTGTTTGTCGAGAGGGAGAGAGAGGAAGAAAATGTGAGTTTGGATAAGGGGCGTGGGGTACGTGGGGTGCAGGGGGAGAGGCTGTCAACGCTGTCATTTCCTGCGCCGATCCCTCGATCCAGACCTGCCTCCTCTGCGGGATCTGTCCTCGTTCTCCCCGGACGCCCTGCCTTCCCTGCGGCTTTTGCCTCCCTTCATTGTAGCGCTGTCCGTGAGCTTTCGCTTCCTGCGTCGACGGGTGAGCTCTTCGGCCAGGCGTTCTCCCTTTCTCAAAAAAGTAGGGACCGACTGCCCGTCGAACGCCTGCTGGATCGCGTCGGCGGCCTCCCAGTTGTCCCTGCTGCCCCTCTCTAGGGACTGCAGGCGGACGATGGCTCGCTCGGCGAGGCGGACAAGCGTTGAGTTTAGCTCCACCGGGTCTTGACAGCCAATGGCCATTACGATCTCCTGCAGGTCCTTGACCCGCATGCCTGCCTCCCAATCGTGGGGCCCGACGGTCAGCTGCCTGTACTGCATGGCGATGTTGGCCACCACCATGGGGCGCTCGCCCGGCTCTAACCACGCCCACTTCGACGGCTCTAAGGCTTGCAGACCCCATAGCGGTGGGGGAGCCTGAGTGTCGGGGTTGTCCTGTGGTGAGTCGTCGGCGCTTGGCTCGTCGCGAAAACCCTCCGAGTCCGCGGAAGACTGCGAGGCTAGGCGTCTGCGCCTTCCGTCGCGGATTCCGGGGAGGTTGACCCCAGTCGTACCCTCGGCGCTTGGCCCTCGATCAGCTCGGTCGGCTGAGAGTTCCAGCCGATGTCCCGACCCAAGGTGCGAACTCTCCACCCGGTCCCTAACCGTGGGGAGCAGCTCGGAGATGGCCCTTTGAACGGCCTGCTCGACGAGCCGGTCGACCCTGGTTCTCTTAGGGGTCGCCTCACTCCGGCCTGGCGTCTGGCACGGAGGCGGGGAGGTGGGTGATCCAACCCTCTCTCCACCCGCTTTGGCAGTCTTCGGCGGCATTTTACTTTTTTGTTGTTCGCACGAGCAAAAAAGATTTTTAAAAAAGCTGCGAAAGTTTTTTGCTCGGCACAAGTTGCATAGAGTTATAAAATCATTTTTTGAAAGATAAATATTTGTAACAAAAAAAAAAAAGAAAGAAATGCACAGGTTAGTTTAGGCTCCTGTTTGAAAGTCTTTCCTGTCCAGCGCTTAGTCACCATTTTCCTCCTTTTCACAGCTAATTTTCTCGGATGATTTTTACTTTTTCTGGGAGGTCAGCTCACAGGGGGGGGGGGGGGGGGGGGGGTGTTCGGGGTTCTCGAGTTGAGTCCAATAAATGGGGTTTTGGCTGCAACAACTCAAAGTGCAGGACAAACCCCCTCATGGAGGGCCGCCCTTCTTGGGTGGGTTGGGGGGGGATCCATAATTCAAGTCCAAAATACGGTATTCTGAGTTTTATAGCTGCTTTGTGGGTTAGGTCAACGGCTAGTAAGCGAAGGGCATGAACGCCAGGGATGTATAAGGCAATACATGATAACTTAGAAAGAAAAAAATGGAAAGAATATTTCTCCACTTGTAGCCCCTGCTGCGCTCGTGCCAAAAAAAAAAAAAAAAAAAAAATCCTGTCAACCAGTTTTTAGGAGAGGTCTATTTTTGCGGTGGCGCTAGTTGGTGCCCACCGTGGACTGGGAGGGAAAAAAAAAAAAAGAAAAGCCACTAGTGGTGTGTGTCTTTTCTCTTTCTTTTCTTTTAATGGAACCGAGCCAAGAGAAAGGTACAAAGCTTCTAAAGTTATCAAGATGATGAGTGAGATGGAAAAAAAAAAAAAAAAGAAAGAAAAAAAAAAGAGAAAAAAAAAAGGACCGTGGAAACGACCTGTCAGAAAAAGAAAAAAGAGAGTGCGAGTGGTGCTGTAATCGGTGATTTCTCGACTGGGAGCTTTTTCTTCTTTTCTTCTTTTTTTTTTTTTCACCATTTATTTCCACACCGGTTGTTCGTTGCACCAGCCCTGCGCGCTAAAAAAAAAAAAAAAAGAAGAAAAAAAAAAAAAAAAACAAAAAGATAAAAAAAAAGAGTCAGTTTTTAGCATTTGCGCACACTGTGTAAAATCCTGGGATACTTTACTGCGTACTTTGCTCTTACAAGAAACCGAGTAGTAGATCTATAAAAAGAAAAAAAAAAGAAAAAAAAAAGGAGGGGCAAGTGAAATGCTTTCAAGTTGCCATTTTCCACCAGAAAAAAAAAAAAAAAAAAAAAAAACCCACTTGAGGGCAGCCTCAGACGGAATTTCTACCCCCTGCTTGCGTAGCTCGGTGCAAGTGCTACCGTGGCTCGCTTAGCTCTTTTGTAATGACTCTAGAGAGCCTTTTGCTCCTTTTTCCCGAGGCCAATTTAAAAAAAACTCAAAGTACAGGACAAGCCCCCGCTAGAGGGCCGCCCTATGGGAGGGGGGGGGGGGGGTCTATCTGTTAATACTCCCCTTCTGGAGCATTGCTTTCATCCCGATCGTGGCTGTGAGCGTCTTGCGAAGTCGAGTGATGCGATCCCGCTTGTAGGCGGCCTTCAAATCCATCAGCTTGTCGTGCGTGGACTGGGTAGCAAAAATGGGCCTCCTGGAGAAGCCTATAGCTGCCTTTCCTCCTATGGCGATGAGGGACTTCACCCTTTTCTGTTCATCCGCTGGGAAGGGGCGTCGCTTCTTCCGTGCCCTGCACGCTGCGTTTATCTTTACGATTAGGGCCTTGATTCTGCGTGCCCTATCTTCCAGCAGGCCTCCTAATGATTTACCGGTCGTCCATTCGAAGTCAATGGCTAGCTCCACCGCCGACACCTCCGAGGTGGTGTCCTTCTCCACCCAGCGCAGCTGTGACAACCATTGTAGCAGCGGGTTCAGGTACTGGGACAGGACCCCACCCACTCCCTCGAGCTCGCCTGCTATCGGAACGGGGCATCTCTTTCCTACTACATTTCGTTCCCACGGTAGCGGCTGTGTGTTGACGTCCTCCTTCTGCACGAGCTCCACGTCCCGCTTCTCAACCACCACGGCCAAGTATCGTTGCAGTTTTTCCAGGTATGCAAAGGCATGTCCTCTCGGCAGTATTGCGTGTAGCTCAAGACACAGGGGCCATCCCGTCCTGTGCCAGCTCGTCCCGTGCGCAGGCACACTCGTAGAGCTGATGGCGGAGTAAGGTTACCGTGTCCGGGTGTGGTGACTCACACAGGTCACAGCTGAACCCTTGTGTGCGTGGTACTTCCGTCGTTGGGACGTGGTCTATGCTGTCCCCGTCTTCCTCGGTGCCATCTCCTTCTGGTGCCAGGGGGACGCTCCTTTGATTCGTACCTGCATGCGGGCTAAGGTAGGGGACCCCTCCGGCGATCACCCGTCTCAGGCAGTAGGACATGAGTGGGTCCATGTTGTCCGCGCTGTCGTTCATCTTCGCCCAACACCTTGTCAAGGAGCGGGTCTTCTCCCCCTCCGACGTCCTCACACCGAGGCGGCAGTCCGACTCACGAATCGCTAACCCCTGCTTTTCCGCTTCTGCCAATTCGAGCGCTTCCTTTAAAGTGGTTTCCTTCGGGAGCCAAGCGACGGGGGATCTCGGCACATCCTTCGGTCTAATGAAGATCCCTCCCCTTCCGGACGTGTTCACGAATCTGTCGAGGCTGCCTTTCGGGATCGTCACCAGCACGTCTACCCTCGGGGTCGGACCCTCCACGATCTTGTCGATCCTGTGGATTGTCTTGCAGTTCAAGTCCCGGAGGAGCTTTCGGGGTTCGGAGGGTTATATTCTCCCACGTCTGGGCCGAGGCGTGCGCTTTCGAGAAGATAATCGCGACCCGTGCGAATCTTGCCCCCCAGGTTGATGTCCACTGTGTCACTTGATGTGCGCATGGCAATCCTCCCGCTCACTGCCAGTAGGAACATCTTCCTGTTCGTGAACTCTCCGTCTGCCTTGAGCACAATGTCGTACTCATCCCGTCCTGTGCCGCGGCGCTTCAGGATGAGCGCTTTGTTCCCGTACATGCCATCTAAAAAAAAAAAAAAAAAAAAAAAAAAAAAAAAAAAAAAAAAAAAAGGTGTGAAAACTCGCGTTGCTTAGGTGTTCTTAACCAACAGTTTTCAGCACCATAGAGGACAGACTTAGCTAGGAAGAGTCAGTGGATATGCCTCTCGAAATTCCACGCACTAAAGTGGGCCATAAGTGAATTGCTTCTTTTACCGACCAATCGCACTAATAATATGAATAACTCGCCCTTTTTTTCTTTTTTTCTTTTTTTGAAATTGTAACCTTCTCAGGCGTGTTTCAAAGTGGAAGAAAAAGGGACAAGTCCAGGCATCTTTCGCTGTTTCTGAATCTTGCACAAACAAAATCCAAACAACATAATGATATCTTTTTTTCTTCTTGTTTCTTTAAGCCTGCAAAAAAAAAAACAAAAAAAAGGAGGTTGTTGCTTCACGTCGAAGTTTCTTTTTTTTTTCTTTTTTTTCTTTTGAAGAGAGTGTAGAAAAAGAATGAAAAATACACACCACCGAGAGAAAAAGGATAGGAGGAAGAAAGAAGAGAAAAAGAAAAAGAAAAGAGTACTGACCGTTATTTGTACGTGTGGCAGCATAGAGAAGGTTATAAAATCGTGTAACAACTTTCCCCCCCCCCTTTTATTTCTTGCAAAAGAAATACAGGACTTCAAGTCCTCACTCCTGCAGCCAGTGTCTTCATAAAGCTGTCCCTCATGGTATAGTGCACAGGGATGTGCCGTCCGTTGGGAATGAGATCCCTGACGGCCCCGCAGGGGCTCACAGAGCACCACGTCACGTCAAGACTGCCCCACTCCGCCTTGGTGACCTTCGGCGGGATGACAACCATCTCCGTGGGGGGAGGAAGGGTCCTGTTCAACGTCATCCTTGCGATTTCGCAGTAAACGTCCTTGTCACACCTCTGCACAAGCTTGCTGTCCCCGTTGGGGATGAGGGCCACCTTATTCCCATCGATGTAAACACACCAAGAAACCTCCATCTGCTTCCATTCAGCATCGTCGTACTCCTCCTCCTCCATAGTCGCCACAATGGGCTCGAATTCCTGCCTATAAGAGTTAAGACGCTCCCGCCAGACTGGGGGACAGCTCGCAGGAATCCCCAGGGAATTCGGTGAGAAAAGGTCTTTTGCAAAGTGGGTGGGCGAGAACCTCCTGAAATCCTGTGGGGGGGCGTTTAACCTTGGAGACATGGCAGAAGCGTGCGTAGGTGTGCGATTCTCGCAAGGGGGAGTCTTCGTTATCAAATTGACATCGAAGACAGAAGGGTCCCGCTTAGAATTGCACAACTTGCGAATGCCACTTTTTTCATTGTCATTATTCGACGATTTTACAATTATATCGAGGAGGGCTTCCTCTTCACGCTCGACGGCGGCCTTGCACTCCAGGATGAACTTGAGCTTGTCCGAAGGACTTACGGGTGTTGTGCTGCCGTTGGGAATGAGGCTTGCCCAGTGCCCACGGGTCGGAGCAGCCCAAACCAACTTGAAGCTGTCCCACTCCTGTTCTGTGTACGGGGTCACCAGCATGATGTTCAAGGAGTTCCTTATGTGGCCCAACGTCACAAGCCTCCCCTCCGCTGCCTCTGTCGGGGGCAGTGTGAAGGTCCCGTCGAGAAGGGCGTCGTTCAGGCACCCGTCCTCCACATCGTCAACGAGGCCTAAGAACTCGTCACAGTTCTCCTTCGTCACCGCCTGCTCCATGCCCCCAGGAACGAGCTCCATCCCTGCCATCCCGGGCTTCTCCGGAACCATGAAATACATCCCTTCCTTGAAGGTGCCCTTTTTCATTTCCTTCACGGCCGCCTGCCACTCCTTGTACCTAGCCGTGCATGTCCTTCTCATGATGCCTTCGATAGAACGGAACAACACGTCCTCCCCGGGCCTCGCCTGCACCAGCCCATCCACAAGCTGCTCCACCATCGCAGGGACACGGTGCTCTGAAAGGTACTTCACTGCCTTCTTTTGGGGGTGTCTGCAATCCATGTTCTTTTTTTTTTTCCCGCTGCCTTTTCGTCAAAACAAAAATGTTAAATGTAATAGTAAACAACTCAAGGTTAAGGTTAAGGTTATGCAAAGAAGCAAGGGCGTCCCTGGAAAAGGCCGCCTCATGCATCCAGTAGACTATCATGCAGAACGGGCTCCACTTGAACCAGCTCCAAGGAGGTCCCGTCAGGTGCCTCGTGAGAGCCTGCGGCGCAGATGTGCAGCCCGTCCAGCGACATGCTGCTGATCTGTACCGAGGAGGCATGGAAGCACAGCACCCCACAAGAGGCCGCCTTCGTGCAGAGAATGCTGCTCGATGCCACACCTGCTCCCACCACCGCCACGAACTTCTGCCTCTTCGCACCAACCGTTCCGTGCAGCACACTGCCCACAGATATCCCTATGTGCATTGGGATCTCTCCTCCATCCAACACCCCTTGCATCTTCACGAAAGCCAACGAGTTCTCCACGTGAGTAGTGCATGCCTTTAGTCCATTCCAGCACATCGCCACCCTGTTCCCTTGCAGAGACACAACCGTCCCATGAGTCCTCTCAGTGCACATCAGCACCTTCGACAGCTCGTAGTTCATCACACCCTCCACTGTGTCAGGTGCGTAGTTTTCCAACACAAGTTCCAATGTTCCCACAGAGGCCGAAGGGCAGCGTTGCAAGGTACTCACAGCGGAGAGTGTGCTGTTGAGCCTCAACGAACTGCCTGAACCACTGGATTCTGCTCCTGGATCCGAATGGAGCTTCTTTCCCGCATTCCTCAGATATAACTGCTGTTCTATGTGACGCTGTCTTCCTTGCAGTTCTAAAGAAAGAAGAAGCAGCAGTGGGACTGGTTCCGTCACGCCCTTCAGTTCTATGGAGCCCATCGGAACCACGCACACATCAGAGAGGACGGGCCTTGCCTCCTCCATCACCACGGGGGTGACGGCCACAGCACCTCCGACACATGAGCTCTCGACCCGAGCCGCCTTGTTCACAGTGCCCCCGAAGTAGTCGTACCTCCCTGTCAGAGTGTTCAGCTGCACCTCCACCTCGCCATAGTGGACACCCACACGCACACGAAGTCCATACCAGGGGCCTTCCTCTTCCCAGGAACATTGCTCCAGCGCCAGGAGGTCCTCGGGCCATACGCTGGATACGAGCCTTTCTTGCACAGAGAGGCCGAACAGAACTGCATCAGCCGCACTCTCAAAAGCCACCATGAAGGCGTCCCCGATGGTTTTCACCTCGTAGCCCTCGTGCTCCGCCATGCAGCTCCTCACCGCAATGTCGTGGGTTTCGAGCCCCACTTTCATCCCCTCGGGGCAGGCCTCCCATGCGGCCGTCGATCCTTGGATGTCGGTGAAGACAACGGCCGCCTTGCGTGAGATCAGCCCAGGAATCGGGATCTCTTGTGTCGCCTTTCTTCTGCCTGTTTTATCAGCATCATAGAACAGGGCAGTGGGGAGGTAGGGGCGGTACACGTAAAGGTTTGAAAGGATCTTGCTGAAGGCGTCGTGGAGGGGAGGGGGGAGAGAGGCGGTTGAGATGATGCCCTCTGCCTGTGCGAGGTCGAAGCGGGACAGGGAGCTGGCGATCCGTTCCGTGGCGTCGATGACCGTCAACATCTTGGCGTGCTCATTTTGAAGGCCGTACGCAAAGCCACGTGTGAAGTAAAAGTCGAGCAGGATGACCGCAGCCTGTTCGAAATACGTTGCACAAGCTATGAAAACGTCAAGCTTGCAGGGAAGGTTCTCACAGGCGACGGACTCACGACGCTCGCTTTGCGAAATAAGGAAAGAGTAGTCGTAGAGACCAAAACGAAACGCGTCCTCCATTGTAAGGAGAAGGAGCCACAACAGGAGGGCTGTGATAAGAACTACCGACACGCTGTGACGCAGCTTACAAACAAGGCATATGTCAATGAGGACAACAAGGAACGGCCAGTTCTGGTGCCGGCCCATGCTTGACGCTAGGTTCCAGTCAGCCAGAAGAAAAGTCAACCCGTACAAGTAAAGCGCAGCCTCGATCATTCTGTACCGCAACCTGCGCTCCGTCAACAGCTGCAGAACCATAGCTAACGACACCACGAGCCCAAGCACCCTGCGACTGTGTCCAAGCTTGGTGAAGTCACTTGCGGAGAGCAGCACCGCATTCCCAAATGCCACAAGCCCCGCAATACACCCCGTTATGAGAATCTTCTTGGTGAATGATGTCGAGCGGCTATCTCCCGGACGCACCAAATGCGTGTAAAGAAAACACCTCATAGGTTCTCTTCTTTTTTTTTTATTTTTGTCTCCCCTACTCATGACTACAAGACAGAGGAAAAGAATAAGATATTGAAAACATGGTGACGAGACTGACAAGTCCATCTAATGTATTCTAAAAGAGTTGTGAAGTGCTTGTCGATGACTCGTCCATGTATCCCATGCCAGGGATGTACAGGGTGCAGGAGGTGGTGGGTGAAGATGGAGGGCAGAAATAACTAACTTGGCTCTTTCTCTCTTTTCCCCTCGTGGACTTGCGTTTCCTCGAGCGTATAAAACTACTCGGAACCCAAGGAACCGTTGGTGACTCAGGTTCTGCAATATCTATAGATGGCGGTGTCATCGGCGGTGCCGATTGATTGACAGCATTCTTTCTTGGGGACATAATTTGGTGCTGCCAACACTCCTCTGTTGTAAAGACCCACCGCCAGGTCTCGTTTAGATACAGCCCGTACTGCTTCAGGGGACGCTTCTTGCTTTTCTTCTTCTTGACTCCCAACTCCTTTTCCATGGTTAAAACAGGTATGCTGAATGAATCGTCTTGAGCAGCACTACTCACAGGGGAAGAACACTGGCTCTCACCTAAGGAGGGGCTCGCACGGGTCATAGCCCCTATTCTACGCATTCCTTTATCCTGAACTTGAACCGGCAGAAGTGCTTTATTACTCTCACGCATCTCTCGCTGTTTTAAAATATTCGCAGGGATAGTTTGAGTTTCAACCTCAGTTTGGAGGAACTCCAGGAGCGCTTGTCGAACGGACTTCACCGCAGGGGATCTTACTTGCATCTTCCGGACAGGGCTCAATACGCACGGAATGGGTTCGTCGTTGGGTTTGTTCTCAAGTATGCTAGGCACCGGCTTCAAGCACTTTTTCTGCAGTGTCCTCCACCTCGAGTTGTAATGAGCCTCTTTTCCCTTTTCGATGTCTGACGCTTTTGCAACTGACTGTGAACTGGGGGGTTGTGGCTGATGAACAGGGACCTGTTCGACCTCAGCTCTGTTGGAAACAAGCTTCTTGCCAAAGTCTGGGAGGTCGCTTGTCGGGTAAAGGAGGATCTCGCCCTCTTTCGGCGGGGTGTACAGCGCGCAGTCGATCCACTTGAGGACCTTGTTGTGGACACCATGCTGGCGGAGGATGGGCACGATGTGCATGCGCTCCACCTCCCACACGTCACAGTAGTCAATGGCGACAACATTGTTGAGCCACTTGTGCTTTGCAAGGCAGGTCTCCCCGACCACCAGGTTCCGAGGGCAGGCCACGTGTCTCCCTGAAACCCGGTAAGCAGTAGCCCCTCCAGTCACCATGACAAGACGGTCGCATGCCTCAGCAACAGAAATGACTGTTTCGTTTGGGGACGCCACCTTCAGCCGGAGGCACCGGAAGATCTCCGCGCAGCAAGACCGCGACAGCAACGGTGCCCAGCGTAGGTTCTGCATCCACACCTCGAAGTGCGAGTTCATCCGCTTTCCCTCGTGCTCCTTGCGCAGAACCAACCCGGCCTTCATGATCTCCTTTGCAGAAGCTTCTCGCTCGTCTTGCATGAAGGTGTCGAACACCGTGGACTTGATGGTGAAGACCTCGCAATTCTCCACCACACGCACCGTGTAGTCCAGCTTCTGTTTGAATAGGAACTCCACCTGCCATTGGACGATGGGCTTGTCACGCTCTGAGCGTGTCTCCCCTTGCACTCCTCTGTACTGGACGACGCCATCTGTCACGATGGCAAGGTACCCGAGGGCAGTATCAGACGAGTAGATGACAGATCCCTTCTTAAACAAGCGGCTTTGTGCGAGGTTCGCCAGCCTCCGTAGCTGATCGCTGTTCATATAGGCGAAGAGCGGTACTTTGCGAAGAATTGGGACAACCACTGTGTTTAAGAAGTCCCCTGCCCGCTGTACGATCCTTGAGAGGTCTTCGTTTCTGATGGTGAAGACAACCCCAGGCTCTGCGCATGTTACTGTGCAGGGTGATCCTGCTCGTTCAAGTGCTAGTTTCAAAGGGAACAACAAGCACGGAGCGTGTGTCGGGAGGCTGTACCATGGTGATGCCATTTTACCGGACACTAGAATGCTGAAGAAGTCCCCGCTGCCTTGTTGAAACACAACCTCCCCTGCCCCTACTTGTCGAAACTCACCTGCGCTAATGAGTTTGGTCACGTGCTCGGGCATCCACTTGGACATGACCGCACAGCCACGCACTGCCTTCATGATTATTCTATTGCGTATCTTGACCTTCTTCTCCACCAGGGCGTCGCGGACTCGTGATAGAGCGCTCTCCTTAAGAGAGTCCCAAATGCATTCAGGGAGGTGTTTGATGTCCGCAGTCTCCAGGTTCGGGAACCCGACCTCTTCCAACCTCAGCGGCCTCTTAGCGTCTTCTCGTAAAGTCTTCCAGCAGTGGGACTCGGGGCTCGAGAGGAGTAGGTTCGTGAAGTCCGTCATTTTCTTTTTTTGTGTGTCTGGTGTGGTGCGTGCAGAAAAAAAAATGTAAGGAGGGGGGGGGGGGGTTAAAACAAAAAAAAAGAGAGGGAGGGATAATAAAAGAAAAAAAAAAAACAAAGAAAAAAGAGGGAAAAAAAAAAAAAAAAAAAAAAAAGAAAGAGTTTTTTTTTTCTTCCCCCCCCCCTTGGGCTGGTGAAGCACAGGAAGCCATAACCCGCCTGATTCTCGGGATCTTCAGGCGATCCTGAAACATCGCAAAAAGAAGAAAAAAAAAAAAAAAGATAAAGAAAAAGAAAACACTCGTATGAGCACTCTGACGGGGGAAAGGTCTACGAGAAGGACAGTGGAAATGACTTAACCTGTGGCTAATAGCGACAACCAGAAAAGGAAAAAAAAAAAAAAAAAAAATGGAGGAAAAAAAAAAACATGAGGGGAGCGGGGTAAATGGCAATCAATCAGGGTAGGAAAAGGACGGGGGAGAAGAAAAAGAAAAGAAAGAACAGGAAAAGTGAGAGGGGGGAAAAAAATACTTTTTTTTTTTTTTTCTCTTCTCAAAATTTAAAAAAAAAAAAAAAGTCCCATCTAAGTTCTTCTACTTTTCCTTTTTTACTTTCTTTTCTTATTCTCCTTCCCCTTTCAATATTTTTCTCACAGTCTGACCCATCTTCCACGCCTACCCTTTTTTTTGTGTTTCCCCATTGAATAGAGAAAAGCCCATGATGGTGGGGAGGGGGCGTGTGTGTTAGTCACGACCCACCGGAAAAAAAAAAACTTTTTTTCATACGAGCTAGAACGGGGAAAAAAAAGTTTGCTCTTTTGGATTTTTAATTTTGAAGCCTCAAAAAAAAAAAAAAAAAAAAAAAGAGTAAGAACTGGGCACAACGCGATTTTTAATTCCATTCCATCCCTTGTAGACAACAAAACAGGAATTCTATCCGAGTTCAAACTAGAAATCCGAAAAGAGGTTTTTTTTTTTTAATTTTTTTCATTTAGAAACAAAAAAAAAAAAAAAAAAAAAAAAAAGAAATCACGTCATATCTCAAAAAAAAAAAAGTGAAGATACCCTTTGAAGAAACAAAAAAAAAAAAAAAAACCCATAAAAAAGGACCTGGAACTGATAAATCAGTCATATATATAATATCTCCCCCAAACAAAAGTTGTGCCTCCTGATCAGGGGGTATAGTAGACCAACATCGAAGGGTGCCAAAAGTACACATCAAGGACTGACCACCTCTTGGGCTTCGCTTCAAGTTTCGAAGGACAGGATAACTGGCTTGTGGCAGCCAGGGCCCCTCATCACGATCGGCTGAGTTGAACTCCTTCTCCTCACATAGACTTTGGGAAAATTTTCTGAAAAAATACTTGACTTGTCTCAGTCTAGGGGCGCACAGGATGGAGGGCAAAAAAAAAAAAAAAAAAAAAAAAAAAAAAAAAAAAAAAAGAGAAGAGTTTTTTAAGGTGGACGTATATCGGTTATAGGCCGTCAACGCGCAACCCCTCTGCATCAGCAGTCAAAAAAAAAAAACACCAACTGTGCTGCCAATGGGAAAAAAAAGGGGGGGGGGCAGTCCTTTTATGGGTAAAAAGCATGTAGGGGACAAAACTTTCTTTATTTCTTTGTAGTTATGAAGGCGTAAGAAGAAAAAGAAAAAAAAAAAAAGAGAAATATAAAAGAAGGTGGAATAACATGGGCCAAATTGGGGGTTTCCTCTAAGAAAAAGGCAGGCACCCTGACTGGCACGAAACAAGAGAGAAGAGAAAAAAGATAAAGAGAGGAAGGAAAAAAAAAGAGAAAAGAAAATACACGTCACACTCAGGTTAAAAACATGAGAAGAAAGGGAAGGGAAAAAAAAAAAAAAAGCTAAAAAAAAGAGGAAAGGTGAAGGGGAACAACACATGTGACCGCAAACACAATCAAACAAAAAAAGTTTAAAGAGCCGTAAAATGACTACGCCATTCTTAAGGAGACTAATAATGAAGTAGCCTCGATTGCTTGTTTGAACAGGGGGGGGGGGGGGGGAAGAAGGGAAGAAAACAGGGAAGAGGGAGTGCATAGCGGATATATTCCCCCCCCCTAAGGCCTTATCCAGAGACAAAAAAAAGGGGGATTACCTTTATTCATGGATATATATCTTTCTATTATTTTCAGCTGTGCGCTTCTTTTTTTT
Organism: Diplonema japonicum; assembly: GCA_964019335.1. Taxonomy (NCBI): domain Eukaryota; phylum Euglenozoa; class Diplonemea; order Diplonemida; family Diplonemidae; genus Diplonema; species Diplonema japonicum. The sequence continues at coordinate 67,005 of OZ025740.1, forward strand.
TTTTTTTTTTTTTTTTTTTTTTGCAATTTGACAAGAAAGCCTCTTTTTTTTTTTTTTTTTTTTTTTTTAAATATGTATGATCACCAATCGTTTTTTATCTACGACATGATTAGCTGATAACGGGTGTGGAAGAACAAAAAAAAAAAAAAAAAAAAAAAAAAAAAAAAAGGAGACTATTTAAGGGCCTGCAGTATGTGGCAGGGCGCATCGTCTACTTGATTACAGGGGCGCACCTCGGCCTAGCTGTAGCTTCTTCTGCGTTCTGCGTTGTGTCCTTAATGCGTTTGTGCAACTCAACCCTAGCCGGGGCGCGGCGGGTAACCAAGACCCAGCCCTGAGCATCTGCAATATATTCTTCCATTCGGGCGCTACCGGTGATGACCGACGAGGTACTTTTTATATTTCCATATTTCTGTGTTATCCCACCGCCTTAAAAAAAAACAAAAAAAAAAAATCTCCATTCCTCCTTATTTCCAGGAGATTGCCCACCCCCGGGCTCAGCTAACTTGACGAGATGGACTGGCTTTTTTCAGTGAAAAAAAATTCTTTAAAAAAAAAGGGTCCTGCGTCTTTTTTTTTTTTTTTTTTTTTTTTTTTTTTTTTTTTCTCTCTTTTTCTTTACTCTATATGAATTATGTCCGACTGACTCTCTGCGAGGACGGCTCACAAAAAAAAAAAAAAAAAAAAAAATACTCACAATTGAAAAAAAAGCCACAAAAAACCAAGAAATGGGAAAAAGCAACAACAAAAGAAACAAACAAAAAGAAAGAAAGAATCTCCTTTTCTTATTCTTATGGCTCGATGTAAGTACTGAAATCTCCCTTGTCTTGATGGCACATAAGAGTAAGAGCCCTGCAATTACCACTGGGACCTGAAGGCTTTAACACGAATTCATCAGAATATTTGATAAATGCTGCCAATGGACGAATATTTCGCCCATTAATAAATAGTACTGGTAGCCCACGCTTGTCTTTTTTTCTAGAACAAACTCACTTTTCCAGGTGGTCTTTCTTCGATAAAAAATAATAATATTTCCCCTATTTCCTATTCTCCTTTGTGTTTTCTTTTTTTTGAAAAAAGGGAAGGGGGGGGACAAAATATCACATTTCAGGTATCTCCATAACAGAGAGATATCGCAAAAAAAAAGGGGGGGGTGCATTTTGTGTGTAATTATTATGTATTTTCATATTTCATAATAATAAGAAAACGGAGAGGGGTGGGAGACCACACTCTATGATACTTTTTTCTTCTTCTTTTTCTTTTAAAAAAAAATCTTTCATATCGCATTGCGTGACCCCCCCTCATTTCTTCCCCGTTACATATATTACTTTTTTTTTCCTTTTCTTTTTTTTTTTTTCCCTCCCTTCCTTTGCATGGTATGAAACCCTAGCCGCAAGAAAAAAAGTAAGTAAATAAAAGGGTAGGTACTTTTAGGAAAAAAAAAAAAAAAAAAAGAAAAAAAAAGAAATACCCCTATTCAGAAATATGTTTTAAACCGGAAAATTTCTTTCGGCAACCTTGGGTCCAAAAAAAAAAAAAAAAAAAAAAAAAAAATGGATTTCCGTATTTCTCCACCACTCTGCCATCTCCGGTGGCCGCCACTGTCCACTCAGGCTCTCATGAAGTTCTTCTGGGGGAGGGGGAGAAATGCAGAAGAACATATTTTCTGATTTCGGTATTTCCTTCATTCATCTTGGGTGTGGACAAAATCTGTCGGGGGAAAAAAAAAAAAATAGAATAAAATAATAGAAAATACTTCTCTTTCTTTCTTTTCTTTTCTTGCACCTAAAAAAAAAATATTTTGCCAGAAGAAGAGAAAAAAAAAAAAAAAACAATTAAATGTGTGTTTTAAAGGGGTTTATTTGTAAGATGCCCTCGCACCTTTGTTCTTAAATATTAAAAAGAGAGAAATATGGTATCGATCCATACTTTTTTTTTTTTTTAATTTTCTGTTTTTCTCCTTCGCACTGAAATTGTGATGTAGATAAAATAATAATATTGAAAAAAAAAAAAAAAAAAAAAGATTCACTATGATAGGAACGAAGTGGTTAGCAACGGCCCAAAAAAACAAAAAAAGAAATGCGCAATTTATATCTCGAGGTGCTGGGGTGCCTAAACATTTGATGCTCTCATGATGGGTAAAAGAAAGGGAGAGGGGAAAAAAAGGGCCATGCTTGCTGAAGTGAAGTGTGTAGTCCTCGTCTTCCTACCATAGGCCAGGACACCTGAGATATAAAACGTTAAAAAAGAAAAAAAAACAAAAAAGAAAAAGGAAAATGCTCGTTACAATAAGAGAAATAAAAAAAAAAAAATAAAAAACTATCGAAATAATTGATTTCCTTCCCCCCCTCCCTCCCTCCCTTGTGGATCTCGGCTCTTGGGCAAGAGATCCTCTTTCCCCTCCCTCCGTTTTCTTTTTTTTCTTTAATTCTCTTTTTTTTTTTTTTCCCCTCCCCCATCACTTCAAAAAAAAAAAAGTAGAATTCAAATTTATCATTTTTTCCACAAAAGTCACGAAAAAAAAAAAAAAAAAATAGAAGAGGAAAGAGGAGAGAAAAAGGAAAGGGAGGATATGGAGACTAGAAATGAAGTTTTTCATTTGGGGATAATATAACTAGGAAAACAAAAAAAAGAAAACAAAAAGGAAAGAAAAGAAAATTCGCTCTTTTCTCCGAATGAAATTTAATTCGTATTTTTTTCTTTTTTTTTTTTTTCTTTTTTTTTTTTTAAAGGTGAATTGAAATAAATGTGCTCTGGAAGAGTTTTAAAAGTATAGAAATAAAAAAAAAGATAAAAAAAGAAAATGCGCAAAAGAAACAAAACTCTGAGAAAGTTGGTTTCTAGGGGGAAAGGGAATGAGAATGGGAAGGACGGGAGCAAACCAGAAAATAAAGAAGTGGGGAGGAAGGAAAGAAAAAAAAAATGGGGGGAAAATCTTTTTATTTTTTATTTTTCATCTTTACAGTTTTTTCTGCCAATAGAATGTATTCCCCAGTAGATTTGCATAATGTGAGAGGGGATGGCATGAGCAAAGGAAACAAAAACAAAGAAAAAAAAAATTGCCGAGAACAAGGTGTCCCGGGGAAAAGAATTGGGAGACTTTCCTTTTTTTTCTTGTTGACGAGGAAGAATTGGTTATAGCAGTACCCTTGATTACTTTAGCTCAAACCCTAGAGGGTGTCTCTTGTTTTTTTTTATTTTTGTTCTTGGTTTCAAGGACTATTCCGTTTCCCCGCGGACATACAACGGTCGTTGCAAGGCTTTTGGTTGAGGAAAGCGATGAAGGCCGAAGCGCTTGAAGCAAAAAAAAAAAAAAGAAAATCAGAGGCCCAAGGTTTGCGCAAAAAAAAAAAAAAGAGATCTAGGGGCAAATTGGCTATTTAGAGTAAATAAAAGACTGGTTCTTTTACAAAAAAAAAAAAAAAAAAAAAAAAAAAAAAAAAAAACTGCGCGACCTAATTGTGGAGTAGTTACATTTTTTTTTTTCTTCTTTTTATTTTTTGTTGTAATAAATAAAAAAAAAAAAAAAAAAAAAAAAACAATATCAGCAACAAAAAAAACATAACAAAAAAAAGAAAAAAAAAATTCAAATAAGGAAGCAGACCGTAGTGGTCCGTTCTTCTGGTGGAAGAAAAAAAAAAAGAAAAAAAAAAAGGAGCAAAAAAAAAAAAAAAAAAAACTAGTCTGGCTTCATTTGTTTGCGCGCACCTTCGTCCCGAATCTCGCCTGCGGAGAGCTTGCGATGCTCTTCTTGCACCGCACCAGCCCTTTGTGGGACAAAATGCAAGAACAATGGACTAAAAATAAAATAGCTCATTATGCTGCCATCAACTAGCTTTTTGGTCTCGACAATAATATTTTTAAAACAAAAAAAACGAAATTAGCAAAAAAAAAAAAAAAAAAAAAATATCAAATACAGTAATTTACTGTTTAAAAAAAAAGGGGGGGGGGCAAATTATTACCAGTGCAGGACCCTAATTTTTTTTATTATTTTACACATTTCACTTTTTCCTTTTTTTTTTTTTTCTTTTTTTTTTTTTTCTTTTTTGCTGTATTGTAATTAAAATTACACCAAATGATGTTTCATTGAAGAGAAAAGAAAATTTGTTTGACTTTTATTTTAAGCAACTACGCCACTCAACAACAAAAATGATTTTTTTTTTTTTTTTTTCCCCCGCAGGCTCAGATTTTAAACAAAAGTAAGTAAATAGAAAGGGGTAAAAAAAAAAAAAAAAAAAAAAAACATAACCAATAAATCCCAAGACTGGGTTTTGGCAGTGTACTTTTGGTCTAAGGTTAAAAAAAAAAAAAAAAAAAAAAAAAGAATATTGTGTTCAGTTTTTTTTTTTTTTTTTTTTTTCACTTTTCAATTTCATATGTTTCTCTTAAAAAATTGTTACTCTGGGCTCACTGCTCAGACACAGGGGTGGGGAGGCACAAAAAAAGAGGGGGGGGCATGAAAAATGGGGATATGGGGGGGAAGAGAGATATAGAAAGGATAAGGTATAAAAAAAACAAACAAAAAATTAAAACAAACATTTCTTTCTGAGCGCCGGTATATGGATTTGGACGTCTTTTTTTTTTTTTTTTTTTTTTTTTTTTTTTTATTTCTTCCTTTTTCTTTTTTATTTTTTAATAATGCGCAAAGTCTCAAGGCTCTATATACACCAACAAAAAAGAAGAAAAAGTGTGACAAAAAAAAAATGAAATCTTAAAAAAAAAAAAAAAAAAATTGTATTTCAAACAGGAACGTGGGATAGTACAAATAGGCCCAAGCTTGGCGTTCTTTCAAAAAAGTGATAAAAAGGTTAAACAAACAAAAAGCCGAGTTTGATTATTAGAAAAATGGTGTACAACTCGCGATAGCTATTCTTCTCTTCTTCGCAATCTGCCTTAATTCTCCAGAGAAAAAAAAAAAAGACTCTTTTGTGCAATCTTGCACTTTTTCTTCTTCTTTTTTTTCCTTTTTCTTTTTTTTTTCTTTTAACAATTTGGACAAAAAAATTTAAAGATAGGCTTTTTTTTTTCCCCCTCACCTTTTTTTTTTTTTTTTTTTTTTTTTATTATGTCCTCAACTTCTTTTTCTGTTCTTTTATTGTTCTCTTTTTTCTTTTTTTCTTTTTAAAAGTTGTAGTGGAGAGGAAAAAAATTTTTTAAGAGTCCTTGCATCTTGTTCTTGCGATACGAGACGCAACGTGCCCTTATTTTTATTTGTTCTTTACAAGAACGAAAAAAAAGGAAAAAGAAAGGCAAAAAAATAGGAGAGGGTCCCCTAATTTTTTCCCTTAAGAAAAATAAAGCAATCCCTTCTTTTTCTTTATTCTTTTTAAATTCAAAAGCAGTGTCTATACTTTATTTCATTTATTTTCTTTTCTTTTCTTTTCTTTTGAGCCCCCCAGTCCCTTTTTTTTTTTCCACCCTCGTTGTCAAAATTTCTTCTTTCTTATGTCTTTCTTCCTTTTCTTTTTTTTTTTTTTTTCCCACCCACTTTTCTTCCTCAATATACCCAAAGATTAACTTCACCCAGGCACTTGAGAAAGAAAAGAATTGGAAAAAAAAAAAAAGAAAAAAGGGGAAAAAAAAAGAAATTAAAAAGATGACAGAAAAAAAAAAAAAAAAAAAAAAAAAAAAAAGGAGGGATAAAAAAATAAAGCATGAACTGGAGCTCAACAAAACAATTATAGACTGCTGAACGGGTAAAGTAGTGTGTGTGTTTTTTTTCATTTTTTTTTTTTTCATTTTTTCTTGAAGGGTAAGGAAGGCAAAGAGAGGAAATATGAAGAAAGAGAAAAAAAAGGGGAAAAGCAAAAAGAGAAGAAAAAAAAAGCGAAAAATCAGAAGAGGACCTTCATTAAAAACAAAGAATATTATGAGCACACCACTAAAATCACAACAAAACTAGGGCACTGCAGTCCATTTCTTACAGCCTACTAAATTGGCCCTTTTACACAGGAAAAAAAAAAAAAAAAAAAAAAAAAAGCAAGTGAAGAAAAAAAAAAGCCTTTAAAAAATAGAAAAAAAATTCTTTTTTTCCAGAAACAAAATTTGAAAAAAGGGGGGAGGGTGTAAAAAAAAAAAAATTGTTATTTTCATGAGAAACAAAATTGTTTTTCTTTTTTTTCTTTCTTCTTTTTCTTTCTTTCAAAAAAAACAAATATGCAAGTAGGGGGAGGAGGAGGGGAGGGGGGGGGGGGGTGGTAGAAGGGAAGAGGGAGTAAAGAATATATTCATTTTTTTTTTTTTTTTTTTTAGCTAAGTTTTATTTTTTATTTTTTTTATTTTTTATTTTTTTTTTCTTTTTTTTTTTTTTTTTTTTTTTTTTTTTCTTGGGCACAGGCAATAGAGAAAAAGAAAAAAGAAGAATAAATTTATTTTATTTTTTTTTCCTTTATTTTTTTTTTTTTTTTTTTTTTTTTCCTCTAGCCTTTATCATGTGCATGGGAGGGAGAGGGAGAAAAGCTGGGGGAAAAAAAAATCACGATTCCACATATTGGATATCAGTCGTACCATCATCGTTAAGAATGACAATGATCCTTGATGTCTCAGAGGGCAAACAGGCCTTTGTCTGCAATTCCACCTCTGCTTCTTCTTCGTCAGTTGTCATCACAGAATCATGCTCAATGAAGGACTCCGACGACCCGTCGTCAGAGCTCTCAGAAGAATCGACAAATTTCTGCTTCAAGACAGTAGGTACCCCATTCAGTACCATTGTCCCGTGAAGGCTGACTCGCTGCTCCAAGTTGAGCTTCCTGTGGTGAACATGGAGGTACTTGCAGGCCGTCCGGCTGCAGGCGCCCCTTGCGTAGAACTGGTCACACTTGGCAAGTCCCTTCTTCTTCACCTGGTGCTGGCACTCCCTGCAGCGAAGGGTGGACACGTTCTTCCTCTTGCGCACAATTTCCCACGAGTTGTGCTCATGTGCAACGGTACGGCTCATTTTCTTTTTTTTTTTTTTTTTTTTTTTTTTTTTTAGCTGTTTTTGAAATTTAAAAAAAAAAAAAAAAAAGTTGTCTCGATTTTAGTGGTGCCATGCAGTATGTGACACAGCGGCCACCCTTGTGAAACTTCGCCCCGAAGCCTCCCAAGTCCCCTGTGGTCCCGTAGAAAGTAAAAGTGGAGAGGTAAAGAAAGCTTGGAAATTGAAATAGGGAGAGGGGCCACTTAAACACCAACTGGAGAGTTGTGGAGGCTTGCTTCACTGGCACGATGCCGCGGGGAGGCTACTTGCCTGACCTGGTGAAGCCACCTCCTTGTTCGATGTAATGGGATAAGGGACTCTCCGTTGAGGGCGATGCTAACTGGCGCCACGCGTAGGGTGGGCTCTCCACCCCCGTCCAGGTTTCCCCACGTGTACGGCTTTAGAACGAGAGTTTTCCTTTCGCTTGTGTTTCTCCAAACCACAATTACCAGGAACCACCACAGGGAGGTTGGAAACATTGGTCCCCAAAAAAAAAAAGGGGGGGGGAAAAAAACCCTCTCAGCCTGCCCATTGTCCTTTCAACGCCTCTAGGTCATGCTTGGTCTTCGGTGATGCAAATATCGATATCGCCCTTCTGTTCCATCCCTCGTGTCACGGTTCCGTGTGACTCTCCTCAAAAAAAAAAAAAAAATAGACCTTTGATAAGAGCGCAGAAAATAAAAGGGGGAAGGGAACTCTACAAAAAAAAAAAAAAAAAAAAAAAAAAAAAACTACTGTAAAAGTGAAAAAACCATGCCTGATTCAAATCTCCTAACTATGGCTCACCTGTCTGTGCGGGGTGGGTGGGTTACCTACAACTTCATTACGAAGGGCATTTTCCTGGTTTTAAACAGCCTGCACCCCCAGAGTACCAAAGTCATCAAGAAAAACTCTCACGCCCCCCCGCTAAGGGGTCTGAAATACCTTCAGCTATTTAGTCAGTACTTGTGCTTTAGTCCGACATTTCTGGCTACATTATCATCACTATCATCTTTTGGCTTGGAAAATAAAACGAGCCACAGTAAGGGGGAGGGGAGAGGGGGGGCGAATATCGATTTTCTTTTTTTCTCTGTCTTTGTTTTTGCGAAGGAAAAAAAAAAGAAGAAAAAAAAAAAAAAAAGAAAAAATCGAAAACGCAAGGGAGAGTGCAGGGTGTGTGTGTGTGTGTGGGAAACAAAAAAAAAAAAAAAAAGAAACTACTAAAGGGGGGGTCCGAATAATCCCTGTATTTGGGCAGCGGAGGGGGGGTGTTTGGGCTCCAAAAAAAAAGAATGATTTGGAATACACTTATTTGGGTTGTACCTATTTGGGCTGGGCCTGCCACAGGGAGCGGCTTAGAGCACTTCAGAAATCCCAACATGCCAAATCGTGCGAAGATTCTTTTCATGCCTTTTTTTTTCGTAAAGGAAATTTTAACAGTTTTTCTCCCAGGCTGTGGAGAACCCACAACGTTGCAGACAAACCGCCTGGTTTTGGCGGGGGTCTGAGAGGCTTGAGAATCTGTCGGGGCTTGAGAAGCTGCAAGGGCTTGGGAGGCTGCTGGAGTCTCGTCAGGTGCAGTGTCCATTGTAACACCCGCAACAACGTTCTGTGCTGCACTGTCTAAAGGGTCCGACTCCTTCAAAGTGCTTACTTCGGCTTTAGAATCGTTGGAAAAAAAAAAAAAGAAAAGGGTCGGGAATTATTTGGGAAATTTGGAGCGGAAAAATCCCCGAAAAAAAAAAAAGAATTATTTTGGGAAAAACCACATTATTTGGGAGGGAATTATTCGGACCCCCCCCCCCCCCCCTTTATTAGAAGGATCTTTTTGAATTCTTTTTTTTTCTTTTTCTTTTTGTACAGAAAAAGACTCTTCGATTTTTCTTTCTTCGTTTTTTTCATATTTTGAGGGGAGAAGAAGAGAAAAGAAAAAAAAAAAAGAGTGGGCGGTTTACCCAGGGAAGATGCATTCGTCATCCGAGGGGGCCTTTGGAGCATCGATAGGATACTCTCGGACTGTAATCGGTTACAAAAATGCCGCACAAAAAAAAAAAAAAAAATACACAAATAGGAAGTGATGGGGAACAACTCTCCATCTCCTGCTGTTTGTTTTTAGAGTAACATGGGGGAAGTGAGGGATTGTTCCTAGGGAATCAATCATTAAAAGAAAGAGAGAGTAAGCCCGTGTTACAAAATACGTGAGGTCAAAGCAAGTAAAGAAGAAATATAAGAGAAGAAAAGATGGAGGGGGGGAGGGGAGAGGGCATTGCTGGCAAGTAAACGTGTTTAAGGCTCTCTTTCGGACGCCGGCTTCCTTACGTTTCCTGAGAATGAAAAAAAAGTATTATCAGCTTACCCTCATTTCCTTTTTTTTTTTTTTTCTTTACCCCTTTTTTTTTTATATTTATTTTGCGTGTAAACTAGTTTCTTTTTTTTTTTTCTTTTTTTATCTTTCTGATTTTTTATTTTTTTTTAATTTACTACACTGTTTCTCAGCTCGCAAAAAAAAAGGGGGGATGGGACCAAAGGGAGATCACTTTCTTTCTTTTTTTAAACCCCCCCCCGCCTTATTATACCCAGGAATGCAAAGGCGAGGCTCAGAAAAAGGAGATAGATTCTCAAGTTTAGACCTCGTCATCTTGAATCACCTTGCCAGAGGTTTTTGTTATCCCGAGCCAGCCCATCATGCACAGCACACCCATCACGATCTCGGCAATGAAGTTGATGATGAAGAAGGCAAAACCGTAGCTGAGGTCACCGTGGTTCTTGGCCTTTTGGCTGCAAAGCTGTGTGTGTGTTTTTTTAATTCACTCTTCAGAAATTACTTCACGCACTAGGGGGCCCATTACTTCACGGTGAAATAATGGCCTGTTTTCCGTGAAGTAATAGGGGTTTCCGATAAATAATATGCCTCGGTGGGCCAATTTTTGCCTCGGTTCAGCTCCCAGTGGGGCTACTTTTTCCTCTCAGTTTGCTAATTTCCCCCCAGGTTCAGCTCAATTGGCCAACTTTTCCAAGTTGGACCACTTTTTCCTCCCAATTTGCCCACTTTTGGCTAGGCCTTGTTCCCAGTTTCTGGGGGTAACTCTTCTGCGGGTAAGGGTAACTTAGTCAGCTTACCCAAGCTCCCCAAAAGACTTCAAAATATCGAAGCAGCAGAAAGTGAGGAGCGAGTAGCGCGCCAGGTATGAGAAGGCCTGATTAGAGATAGTGGCAATGCCAGCGACAGCGGCAGCACTTTTAGTCAACAAAAGGAGGAAAACAACTTGTTATTGTAACCTTTGTACCCAAGAGGGGGGTTGAGGGGGTACTTTTTATGTCCGATTTTGGGGGGTCTTGTCGTGGGGGTCCGTGGGGTTATGGCTGGGCTAAAAAGGGCAGCATTCAGCCCTATTTGCCCTGAACTCTAGGATTGAGGTCAGTCTAGATGAAAAAAGCAACTTACGAACTTTTTTTCCAGCCAGGGTACACGTTTTGCATAAGGGGGCTTTGCAACAGGGGCACCACGTTTGCACCTTCTTCCCGCACCCAGGAACAACACAGAGCACCCTCCTCACCTTCGTTCCGTTCAACATGGTCTCTGATAGAGACGTTCTGGGTATTTCTGAGTGAGGGAATACTCATTGCTAGCGTGTTTGCGCTTGGGGGTCGGTGACGGTGTAGTCGGGGGTGGTGTGCTATCGGTTCGGGGCATGGACGGGAAGATTGCCAACAAGTTCTTCTTTACAGTTCGAGAAGCCATAATTTTTGCCACATTCCCCGTGATCAACAGAACATAGCATTCAACCGGTTTGAGCTTCTCACACATTCTGTTGTGTCGCAAATAGCAGTACAGTGTGGCATGTGTCAGCTGCGTGGAAGAAATTGTGGTAATGCACCATCCTGTAATTTAACCGCACCACTACCAAGAACCTGAGTAGTTTCTCCTCATTCACGCCTAGATCCCTGAAGCATCCTACGCCCAGATTATGGAGGAGTTGGCAACACAGCTTTCCAGGACCCAATAAAAAACGGCCATGGTCCACTTCCGGGTCTTCATATGCCGAACCCCGATCCCCTGGAGCTGGAAGGGCATAACACTGTCGTCAACAGACAACCACTTGCCACACCGGTTGACAATGATGTCAAGAAACCTGTGCGTGAGGAGCAGTTTGTCTTCAGAGTCCTTACTGACGTTTTCTATGTTGTCAAAGGCGATGTGACGCTGGATGTCGACAAATCTGTTTCTGCCCATTGTTTTAAACGCCGGGATGGTTAGGATTCGTTGTCCAGTAGCTCCTCATGTTCGGTGCCGAGCGTAAACCCATTACCGGGAACTCGAGTTAAATAATGACTCATTATTTGTTGGCAATAAATAGCTATTTTTTTTTTTTTTTTTTTTTTTAATATACCTTTCTGTCGTAAAGCCCAGCGACACAGCACCAAGTGATCATGAGGAAGAGTGCGCATACAAAATGGGTGACGAAAAAAAAATTGAGAACCGGAGCAAGCGGTTTCTGCACCTTCTCCTTCACCTGTGGTACGGCCATCAGGATGTGGACAATCATCGTGAGGGACATGATCAGAACAGCAAGGACACCAAAGGCCGCGGCTGCCTTCGCGTGGTCGGCCACGTCGTCGCAGGAGGAGTCGACAAGTGCAATCCCGTTCCCCTTGGCTTCGAACAAGCCCACTCCACCGCTTGTGTTCAAATCTATGATGGCGTCCTTTCCTGCAAGGGCCACGATTTGAAATATCCATACCACTGTTGCCACAGCTGCTAGGACCATCGGTTTCCAGTCAATAGGCATTTTTTTTTCTTTTCTTTTTTTCTTTTTCTTCCCTTTCTTTTTAGGAGTATGAATAAAACATAAGAGGGCAGAAAAAAGATTATAATCGGGAAAATAAAATGGGGCGGGTACTGGTGCTGAGTGAATGGGAGGTGGGTGGGTGATACATTTTTTCTCTTTTTTTTTTTTCGGAGGAAAGACAAAGTTCCCCGGAATAGGGGGGAGCACAAAAGGTTCAATAAAAATATAATTATGCTTTATACCGTTTTCTGCCGTTTTCTTCTTTTTTTTTTTTTCTTTTTCTTTTTTTTTTTTCTAATTCTTTTTTTTTTTTTTTTGTTTGTGAGCTTGGTCAACGAAAGACCACCCCTACTAGTAAGAACCATAGAAGGGAGGGGGGAAAACTCCAAAAAAAAAAGACAATCCTCTTTTTCTTGTTTGAGCAATCTCAAAAAAGAAAAAGGGGGACGAAAAAAAATAATAAAAAAGGGGGGCTTTATTTTTCATTTTTTTTTTAAAATTTTGTTTTGGGATGGACAATTGTAGGAAGGTAAAAGAGTATTCTGTAAACGTGCGCCACAAATTGCATCACCGAAAAGAAAGGGGGGGAAAAAATGGAAAAGGGGCACCAAGAGAGGGGGGGATACAAAAAAAATCTTTTTCAGGTTTTACAATATAACCGTTTTTTTGAAACTACGCTAAAAGAAGAAAAAAAAAAAAAAAAAAAAACAAGAACTGGCACTGGTTTTGTTGTTTGGTGCCAAACTGTAAGAAAGAAAATAAGAGGGGGAGGAAGAAAAAAAATAAAACAACAATCTTTTTTCTTTTTTTTTTATTTTTTTAAAAAAAGGCTTTGTTTAGAAAGGGTCCTGAGTGGATTTCGCGGAGGAGCCACCATGCCAGCCCATCATGCACAGCACACCCATCACGATCTCGGCAATGAAGTTGATGATGAAGAAGGCAAAACCGTAGCTGAGGTTGCTGCTGTTCTTAAGCTTGCCACCGCAAAACTGTGTGTGTGTGTGTGTGTGTTTTTCTTTTTATTATACTAACGTTTTATAGTATTCTTCTTTCTTTCTTTCCTTCCAACATACCTTTCTGTCAAACATCCCTGCAAGGACGCACCAAGTGATCATGAGGAAGAGTGCACACACGAAATGAACAGCAAACATGAAGTTCAGCAGTGGAGACAAGGGTCCCGCCACCTTGCCCTTCGCAGGAGGAATGGCCATCAGGATGTGGACAATCATCGTGAGGGACATGATCAGAACAGCAAGGACACCAAAGGCCGCGGCTGCCTTCGCGTGGTCGGCCACGTCGTCGCAGCGGGAGTCCACCAGCCCGTCCCCACCACACTCGGAGTTGAAGAGCCCAGCGTCACACCAACCTCTGTCGGCATCCAGGATCGCATCCTTCGCTGCAAGAGCTACAACTTGGAAGATCCACACGATCAGCGCAACAACCGCAAGAGCAATGGCCTTACCGTCGACGTTCATCTTTGTTTTATTCTTTTGTTTTTGTTTTTGTCTTTTCTTTTTTTTTTTTGCTTTTTTCAGAGCAGTAGGACGGGCGGCTCGAACATGTTGTTTATGGATACTTAGTGCGAACCACGAGGCTAGACGGGCGAATGATGGATTGGCTGAGGAGCGAGTTGCGCGAAAAAATCTTTGGAAGAAAAAAAGAAAAGGAAGTAGAAAAGCTGAAGAAAAGAAAAAGGGAGCAGCCAATATAATAAAAAAAAAAAAGAAATCTGGATCTGGTCCCTTTTATCTTCATTCTTTTCCGTAAAAAAAAAGGGAGCGGGGAAGGGGCACAAAGAAGGGGAGGGGGGGGGGGGGGGGGGGGGGGGGCTACAAGGATGAAACAAAAAAAATTGCAAAAAGCCCTACTACAGAAAATACGATCTTTTTTTTTTCTTTTTTTTTTTTTTTTTTTTCAAATTAATTCTCTTTGAATACTATTTTTAGAAAAAAGAAATTCCCCTAAAACTTCCAAAAACCACAACTTGTTATTTAAGGGTACCTGCGGTATGTGGCAGGACGCCCGCTCTACTGGTATAAACCCCTCAACCGAGCTGGTAGGACACAATAGTTGTACAGACACCTCACAAGGATGTGGCGGGTTGCCGGGGAGGCGAACACCGGTGTCGAGGGGAGTACCCCCCAAAAAAAAACGAGCTGTTTTGGAAGTTTAGAGGGTCCATAATAAAAAAAAAAAAAAAAAAAAAAAACTGCCCGATATAATGAAATGTGAGCAAATGAGATTCCCCTTGGGGGGAACTTTTTTTTTTCCCTTTTCTTTTCTTTTCTTTTTTTTTTTTCCAGGTTAACCGATCGGGTTTAAAATTGACGTCAATTTGTAAGGCGAGCATGCAGCCCATCTCATCTCCCGGTCCTCCCAAACACAGCCGAGCCCATGGACTCGGTTTTTAATTAGGATCGATCGATTAAACCGATTGTAAATCAAGAAAAACTCATCATTAACCAGACTGTGATCGAAAATCTAAAATTTCTCAAGTCGGGTTAACCCTGGACACTATGGTTTTTTCAAAGTGCAGGACAAACCCCCTCATGGAGGGCCGCCCTTGGGTGGGTTGGGGGGGGCTATCTATTTATACTCCCCTTCTGGAGCATTGCTTTCGTCCCAATCGAGGCCCTGAGCGTCTTGCGGAGTTGTGTGATGCGGTCTCGCTTGAGTCGGCTTTCAGTTCCATCAGCTTGTCGTGCGTGGAGTGGGTGGCGAAGATGGGCCTCCTGGCGAAACCCATAGCCGTCTTCCCACCTATTGCAATGAGGGACTTCACTCTCTGTTCATCCGCTGGGAAGGGGCGTGGCTTCTTCTGTGCCCTGCATGCCGCGTTCAGCTTTCTTATCAGTGCTTTGATCTTGCGAGCCTATCTTCCAGTAGACCTCCCAATAACTTGCCTGTCCATTCGAAGACCGCTGACACTTCAGAGCTGGTGTCCTCCTTCACCCATCGTAGCTGTGACAACCACTGCAGCAGCGGGTTCAAGAATTCTGCGACGATTCCTCCCACTCCTTCGAGCTCCCCCGCCGTTGGCACGAGGCATCTCCTCCTAAAAAAAAAAAAAAAAAGAAAAGAAAAAAGAAAACAAAAAGCAATCTTTTACATTGGATGTTTTTAGGTTCATGACAACCACTCTTTTTGATACTAAGCTGAATAAGAATAATGGAACCATCCGAGAGGGAGAACTAAAAAAAAAAAAAAAAAAAAAAAAAAAAAAGAGACATTTAAGGGTACCTGCGGTATGTGGCAGGACGCCTCAAAAAAGGAATCGTTTTTTTTTTTTTTTTTCTATTTTTTTTTTCTTAAAGTTTGTTTAGAAAGGGTCCTGGGTGGATTTCGCGGAGGAGCCACCATGCCAGCCCATCATGCACAGCACACCCATCACGATCTCGGCAATGAAGTTGATGATGAAGAAGGCAAAACCGTAGCTGAGGTTGCTGCTGTTCTTAAGCTTGCCACCGCAAAACTGTGTGTGTGTGTGTGTTTTTATACTAACGTTTTATAGTATTCTTCTTTCTTTCTTTCCTTCCAACATACCTTTCTGTCAAACATCCCTGCAAGGACGCACCAAGTGATCATGAGGAAGAGTGCACACACGAAATGAACAGCAAACATGAAGTTCAGCAGTGGAGACAAGGGTCCCGCCACCTTGCCCTTCGCAGGAGGAATGGCCATCAGGATGTGGACAATCATCGTGAGGGACATGATCAGAACAGCAAGGACACCAAAGGCCGCGGCTGCCTTCGCGTGGTCGGCCACGTCGTCGCAGCGGGAGTCCACCAGCCCGTCCCCACCACACTCGGAGTTGAAGAGCCCAGCGTCACACCAACCTCTGTCGGCATCCAGGATCGCATCCTTCGCTGCAAGAGCTACAACTTGGAAGATCCACACGATCAGCGCAACAACCGCAAGAGCAATGGCCTTACCGTCGACGTTCATCTTTGTTTTCTTTTTGTATTGTTTTTTTTTTTCCTTATTCTGGCTTATGCTTGCAAAAAAAAAACCTTCTTTCTTTTTTCTTATGAGAATGAATTGAGGGAAAGAGAGGGATTGGGCTCGGAAGAGCCACCTTTTCTTTTTTTTCTTTTTTAAATCAGACACATCCTGCTGGCTTGCCAAGCCCACCTCTCTCCCCTTCGTCTGCTGAGAGAGGCGACCAGATGTGCTTTTTGTTCCTTGAGTGACGCTTCATGTGAAACAAGACCTGTGCCCCGTGGGGGTTTCGTCCACAAGGTTTGGCAGGGGTGGCTATTTACTGTTTTTCTTTTTCTTTTTTTTTTTCTTTTTCTTTTTTCTATACATGCTTTTTCCTTTTTTCTTTTTTTTTTCTTCTTCTAAACAACTTTAACCATTAAAGGACGAAGCGCTAGATATCTAGCGATCAAAAAATTAATTTATTAAAATTAATTAATTTGCAAAGGCATTTTAAGTACCATAGACCCTTACCCTTGCACAGAATGACCTAGTTCCGCGATTTCTTTTCCCTCGAAAATCTGCAAGGCTTGTACTGTGCATCTGTGCCCAGCTTGCTTTGCGGACTATCACGAACCAGTGGTTTACCCACCCCAATCTACCCCCTCTGGATATAAAAATGGTTGCATGCTCGAGGATGTTTTAATTTTAGTATACTTGCCCCCTTGCGCGAAAAGGCCGCGGCACGAGTTAGGCGAGGGAAGTTTTGGTTTTGTTAAATGCATGTTAAATACTTAGAAGCCAAATTTTTTGTGAGAGGTAGGTTTTGTGAAATAAAAAAGTTTTAAAAGAAAAAACTTTTTTTTTCTCAAAATAAAAAAAAAAAAAAGAAACAAGGAACTGTTGTTTGTAAGTGCCGCGCAAGAAAACCTGGAGAATTAAATAACACCATGTATAAAAACACGTAGCCAATATCCCCCTTTTGTTCAGACAGGTAAAAAAGACTCTTAAGCCGCACTAGGGCTTACACAAGCCCCAGCACACGGCTTCGTTTTGATCTCTTCCGCCTGAAAGTATTTTGAAAATACTAAAAATAAATTCTTTTTTTCTCTTTGGTCAGATGAATTGTTTTTATAGCCAGCGTTTCCACTTTTTACTCACCTCAATTCCGGACGTAAGTAAATGTAAGCGTAAAACTATCTAGGCTAGCCACAAGTGACGATGGGTGGTGGCGTGATGGATCCGCGATGTCTGAGGGTTAGATTCTCTTTACGCGCTCTCATTACTTCACGCTAAGGTAAAAATTTGAGCTAAAGGAGTTCCTCGCGGGAAGCCTCCTTTCTTTTAAAGAAGAGATGTGGGGGTAAGTATATTAATTGGGAAGTCCGGAGTAGAAAAGGGTTCTCGAAACAACGTTGTCTCGGCTTTTTAGTGGTGCCATGCAGGAAGTGGGTTGTGAAGCTTCGCCCCGAAGTCCCCTGTGGTCCCGTAGAAAGTAAACTCGATAAAATGTCAGTGTGCATGGGGGTGCTCACTGTTCAGGTAGAAGTAAAAGTGAAGAGGTAAAGAAAGCTTTATAGCTTTGAAATAGCGACACCAGCTTGGAATAAAATGAACTATTCTTGGGAAAGGAATTATTTTGAGACTAGAGAAAAAAAATCAAAAATGTATCTCACTCCCCGGCAGCCAGTGTTGTCATAAAGCTGTCCCTCATGGTATAGTGCACAGGGATGTGCCGTCCGTTGGGAATGAGATCCCTGACGGCCCCGCAGGGGCTCACAGAGCACCACGTCACGTCAAGACTGCCCCACTCCGCCTTGGTGACCTTCGGCGGGATGACAACCATCTCCGTGGGGGGAGGAAGGGTCCTGTTCAACGTCATCCTTGCGATTTCGCAGTAAACGTCCTTGTCACACCTCTGCACAAGCTTGCTGTCCCCGTTGGGGATGAGGGCCACCTTATTCCCATCGATGTAAACACACCAAGAAACCTCCATCTGCTTCCATTCAGCATCGTCGTACTCCTCCTCCTCCATAGTCGCCACAATGGGCTCGAATTCCTGCCTATAAGAGTTAAGACGCTCCCGCCAGACTGGGGGACAGCTCGCAGGAATCCCCAGGGAATTCGGTGA
The DNA here is from genome assembly GCA_964019335.1 of Diplonema japonicum. Lineage (NCBI taxonomy): Eukaryota > Euglenozoa > Diplonemea > Diplonemida > Diplonemidae > Diplonema > Diplonema japonicum. Next base: position 84,781 of record OZ025740.1, read on the forward strand.
GAAAAGGTCTTTTGCAAAGTGGGTGGGCGAGAACCTCCTGAAATCCTGTGGGGGGGCGTTTAACCTTGGAGACATGGCAGAAGCGTGCGTAGGTGTGCGCTTCTCGCAAGGGGGAGTCTTCGTTATCAAATTGACATCGAAGACAGAAGGGTCCCGCTTAGAATTGCACAACTTGCGAATGCCACTTTTTTCATTGTCATTATTCGACGATTTTACAATTATATCGAGGAGGGCTTCCTCTTCACGCTCGACGGCGGCCTTGCACTCCAGGATGAACTTGAGCTTGTCCGAAGGACTTACGGGTGTTGTGCTGCCGTTGGGAATGAGGCTTGCCCAGTGCCCACGGGTCGGAGCAGCCCAAACCAACTTGAAGCTGTCCCACTCCTGTTCTGTGTACGGGGTCACCAGCATGATGTTCAATGAGTTCCTTATGTGGCCCAACGTCACAAGCCTCCCCTCCGCTGCCTCTGTCGGGGGCAGTGTGAAGGTCCCGTCGAGAAGGGCGTCGTTCAGGCACCCGTCCTCCACATCGTCAACGAGGCCCAAGAACTCGTCACAGTTCTCCTTCGTCACCGCCTGCTCCATGCCCCCAGGAACGAGCTCCATCCCTGCCATCCCGGGCTTCTCCGGAACCATGAAATACATCCCTTCCTTGAAGGTGCCCTTTTTCATTTCCTTCACGGCCGCCTGCCACTCCTTGTACCTAGCCGTGCATGTCCTTCTCATGATGCCTTCGATAGAACGGAACAACACGTCCTCCCCGGGCCTCGCCTGCACCAGCCCATCCACAAGCTGCTCCACCATCGCAGGGACACGGTGCTCTGAAAGGTACTTCACTGCCTTCTTTTGGGGGTGTCTGCAATAATCCATATCTGTTTTTCTTTTCGAAAGAGGGAAGGAAAATCTGGAAAAAAACTATTTATATTTAAATGTTCTTGCTCTCCCCCCCCCCCCCCCCCCCCCCCAGCAACACTCAATTTTATGCAAAGAAGCAAGGCGTCCGTCTCATGCATCCTCCGTCCAGAGTTTTGCTCAGTGTCCCCCCGTCGAAATGAATTCTGAAATCTGGTGGGATTTCTTCGCAAGTGCGGTTGAGCCAGACCTCCAAACGGCCTTCAAGGACGCGAGACGCGAAAAGGCTCAGACTCGAAAGATGCAGCCATGTCAGCCAGGTCGCTATACAGTACAGCTATTAGATAAAAAAAAAAAAGGAAGGAAAATGGCCGCGATATAGGGAAATGTATGCAGGTAAGACTATGAAGCCCCTAACGGCCGAACTGTAGGAAAAACGGAACCATCCGAGAGAGGGGAAAATAAAAAAAAGTGTCATTGAAGGGAACTGCAGTATGTGACAGGATCGCAACTGTGTTTGATTCCTTCTGACGTGGTGCTTGGCCCTTCGTGGTATCTCTTCAGCAGCTTGGGCGTGAAGCCAACTAGCAAGTTGTTGAGGGGTGGCCTTCGAGGTCGCGAAAACAAAAAAAAAAAAAAAAAAAGAATCTCCTATTTATTTCTTTTTTTAAGAAGCTTGTTAGAAAGGGTCCTGAGTGGATTTCGCGGAGGAGCCACCATGCCAGCCCATCATGCACAGCACACCCATCACGATCTCGGCAATGAAGTTGATGATGAAGAAGGCAAAACCGTAGCTGAGGTTGCTGCTGTTCTTAAGCTTGCCACCGCAAAACTGTGTGTGTGTGTGTGTGTGTTTTTCTTTTTATTATACTAACGTTTTATAGTATTCTTCTTTCTTTCTTTCCTTCCAACATACCTTTCTGTCAAACATCCCTGCAAGGACGCACCAAGTGATCATGAGGAAGAGTGCACACACGAAATGAACAGCAAACATGAAGTTCAGCAGTGGAGACAAGGGTCCCGCCACCTTGCCCTTCGCAGGAGGAATGGCCATCAGGATGTGGACAATCATCGTGAGGGACATGATCAGAACAGCAAGGACACCAAAGGCCGCGGCTGCCTTCGCGTGGTCGGCCACGTCGTCGCAGCGGGAGTCCACCAGCCCGTCCCCACCACACTCGGAGTTGAAGAGCCCAGCGTCACACCAACCTCTGTCGGCATCCAGGATCGCATCCTTCGCTGCAAGAGCTACAACTTGGAAGATCCACACGATCAGCGCAACAACCGCAAGAGCAATGGCCTTACCGTCGACGTTCATCTTTGTTTTTTTCTTTCTTTTTTTTCCTTTGGTTTTTTTCTTTCTTCTTTTAGCAACAAATAAAAAAAATCTTCTTTTTAAACTCGAAAAGAGGGAGAGAGAGAGGGATTGGTCTCGGAAGAGCCACCTTTTCTGTTTAAAAAAAAGGATTTCAAGATTTGCATAAAAAAAAGTAAATACGCCCCCCTTGCGTCGCAGGGAGGCGAGGGAAGCTTTTTGGTTTTTTGTAACGAGAGGTAGGGTTGTGATATGAAAGAAAAAGGCATGTTTTAGGGCAAACAGAACTCGGCCAACGAAAAAGCCAACGAGTCGGAACACCAATAAAGTACAGAAACTGTGTAGCTTGAATCGTTGGTAAAAAAAGAAAAGCAGAAAGAAAATGTAACATGTTGGCCCAAAATAGAGGAATCGGTTATTTTCTTTGGGTTACTTCGGGCCGGACCACTTTATCCTTTACTTATTCTGTTTTGATCACTTTATCCTATGGGTGGGGGAAATGTTGCTTTATTCTCTGCCGTTCTGTGTCGCGTCACACCGTCGCTGAGAGCCTTGTTCGGGATTAGCTTTACCTTCCGTGATGAGGACCTGCAACGCTTCGGTATGTCCTTTTTCAGTTGCCACGTCACACGGGGTAACACCGTTGTTGTTAGCCTTGTTCACATCTGCTCCTCCTTCAGTGATGAGGATACGCAATGCGTCGGTGTGTCCCTTCTGAGATGCAATGTAACACGGGGTAACACCGTTGTTGTTGGCCTTGTTCACATCTGCTCCTCCTTCAGTGATGAGGATACGTAATGCGTCGGTGTGTCCCTTCTGAGATGCAATGTAACACGGGGTAACACCGTTGTTTTTGGCCTTGTTCACATCTGCTCCTCCTTCAGTGATGAGGAAACGCAATACGTTGGTGTGTCCGCCTTGAGCCGCCATGAAACACGGGGTAATGCCATCTGTTGTTTTGGCCTTGTTCACATCAGCCTTTCCTTTCGTGATGAGGATGCGTACCGTGTCGGCTTGTCCGAACGAAGCCGCCATGCAACACGGGGTAGTACCATTCTTGTTGGCCTTGTTCACATCTGCTTTTCCTTCAGTGATGAGGATGCCCAATGCATCGGGGTGTCCACATTCAGCCGCCAGGTAACACGGGGTCCTTTCCAAGTCGTTGTCGGCCTTGTTCACATCGACTTCTCCTTCAGTGATGAGGACACGCAATGCTTCGGCATATCCATTGCGAGCCGCTTTCAAACACGGGGTAAGACCTTCCTTGTCGGCCTTGTTCGCATCTGCTTTTCCTTCAGTGATGAGGATCCGCAAAGCGTCCACACAGTCGTATTCAGCGGCGACAGAGCACGCAGTGCTGCCAAACGCATCCACCGTATCCACCGCCAGCCTCCCAGAGAGGAGGACATCCTTCAGGAGGTCAGCACGATTCCTTGCCGCCGCCGCATGAAGTGCTGTCCACCCTTCCCGAGGTCCCTCTTCCTTGTGCACTCCCCAGAACCTATCGCCAAGTGCTTTCACCACCTTGTCGAACACAGCCCGCTTGCAAGCACACGCGAGAAGCCCGACACCTGCTGTCTGCAGCTCGTCTCCTACGCTCCTGAGGTCAGCTCCCTTGCTCAGCAGCACCGCCGCGCTGTTGTCGTGGCTGCCGTTCTTGTTCACCCGCAACACCGCCGCGAGCGAAGCATTGAGGGCCTCAGAGTGACCTGCGGGTCCCAGGTTGGCACAGCACAGCGACACCACCTGTTCGTTGTGCTCCAACTCTGCAGCCACCTCCAGCAGTGTCTTCCCGCCCACAACTGGCATTTCCGTGCTGGGCGGGTAGTGTGCCCACTTTCCCTCGCGTGTTACTGGATGGGCTTCAAAACGTTGTATAGCTAACACAACCTTCGACTCGATCGTATCGAGGAGCCGTGCGTTGCGAACCTGCTCCACCTGTGTCATGACGTCGGCAAGCCTGCCCCAGTGATCGAAGTCCATTTCCTGAAGCTCCACCACCACCACGCGACGCAGGCTTGTGTCCAGCGCCACCTCCAGCAGACGCATCACACCAACATCAGGGCGCCCCACCACCCGGAACTGTGTGTTCGCTGCGATCAGAACCTCCTGTTCCTCGGGGAAGCGGCTGAATTTCGCGATGCTCCGACCCGTCTGCACCGGAAGAACGAGGATCGTCCCCTGCACCTCTTCGTCTCCACCAACACCATCACCCTCCCCAAGGAAGTCCTTCACCACCCCCGGATCCTCGCTTGCACTCGTGGGGTGAGGCATCGTCACCACCGCCCCCACAGAGTACAGCGACTCACTCACCCGGAAGTCCATTGCACGGAACACGGTCCCCTCGTACTTCGGCTGCGACACCATTGCTCGGTGCAGGGAATAGGCGAAGTCCTTCATCGGCTCGTAGCGCTGTCGCTCCACAGAACGCCACCTCACGCATCGCCGCGTTCACCTCATAGCACAAGGGGCTCTCCAGCGTGTACAGCCGAAGGTACGGCTCCGACTTCCCCTCCACCTGCTGCACCGCCCACTCCGCAGTCATCTTCTGGAACACCCCACCAGCAGCCCGCTGAGCCGCCTCCAGCTTCCCGCACTTCGAGAGGTGCCGCTCCTTGCTCCCAGCGTTCAGCGCAGTCCCACACGCAGCACACGTCACATATTTCTCGCACTCCGCCCCCATCGCAGCCTCCACCGTCGCCAGCATCGGCCTCGCACACGACGCACCACCCTCGAAGAACTCGCTCCACCCTCGGTCCACGTCGATCTCGCCGAGCCCGTCGCTGTACCGGCTCACCCCTCCCTTCTTGCTCGCCGGCACCACCTTGAACGCCTTCACAGCCTTCTGCAGCTCTTTCCGCCCCTCCGACACCAGCGATAACACGCAGTCCCCCACACCGCGCTCCTCGCTCCGCTTCAGGAGCTTCTGCATCACAGCAATCACGCTGTGGCACAGGGCGTCGTGCCACCTCCCCAGCGCCGCCTCCAGCTCCCTTCGTCTTGTCTCCACGGGCGTGCCGGCGGCGGTGGTGGTGGTGGTGCTGCTGGTGGTAGTAGCGCTGCTCTCCAACTGTCCACGCAGCTGCTCCACCGCTTCCCACGCTGTCCTCACAGCTCCCTCTCCTGCTGGAGCCTTCGCAGCCTGCACACCAGATCCCGCTGTCGTTGTCATGGTTTTGTTCTTTTTCTCTCTTTTTTTTCGTGTGATTCTGTATGGGTGACGCTTGAAATATAAAAAGGGAAAAAAAACGCGATAAAATCTCAGTGTGCATGGGGGTGCTCAGTGTTCAGGAAGAAATTCACTAATCGGGCACCGTTCTGCGGTTGCTGTCTGGTGCCTGCGGTGGCTGTTTGTCGCGATGAGATGGACGGCATCTGGGCAAGAAACATCACGGGGCGGTTTGGCTCGAGGAGAAGAGTGTGCACTCCCGCTGCAGACCAGAAGACACAGCCAGCTCTTTGTTGTTTTTTCCCATCTCTGAGGGAGTCAGCCGCCTTCCGAGCATGACCCACACACCGCTTCGCAGCATTGAACGAGGAGTGAACATGGTCCCCAACAACGACACCCACAACACCACCGTGTTTCCTGACTGAGAGCAGGACGGCTGTCATGAAACTGTTGTAAGTGTGACTCACAAAGATGGAAGGGCTGTCCTCCAATGCCTTCTGCGACCCAAGCATGTTTGTCACAGTACTTGTCACCAGTAATTATCAGGTATTATGGTCCGCAACACGTATTGAGCATTGGTGAACAAGATATCCCGTCGTAACTAGCGACCCAAGTTGTTGGCAACACCTCCCAAAGCAAGCTGCGGAAGCATGCACTTAGCTCTCTTGAAGCTCCTGCCAGTGTGCGAGTTTGAGCTCATTTTATTTTGGCACGTTGGCGAGCACGATGTGGAAGGTCAGCCTTCCCCGCCAACGCCAAATCAAGGGTGCATACCCTTCGACATCTTGGGGGCACACGACGGCACACGGCCACGACAGGAAGACGTTCGCGATCATGGGTCAGGTGGCTGTGACGGCGTCGCTGCTGGAGAGGTTCGGTCGGCACGAGGGGCACAAGGTGACCTGTGATCGCTCTGTTCAGAGGGAGCTGGCGTTTTTGTAAAACCACGAGCACAATTATTACTGACGAATACAAATAAAGTGTAACTGGTCCCCCTACCCCACCCTTCACCCATGACCCTTGACCCCTTCGCGAAAGCGTTGGAGAGCCTGGGGACGCATGTCCTGGACCTCCTTGTGGTTCCTCAGCGTAGTGTTCACGATGCAGCCTGCCGAGTCCTTGGAACACATCGGGTAGGCACAGACACCGCATAAGAACACCCCGCCGTGTTCCTTGAGAGAGGTGAGGAGCTGTGGACTGAGAGGTGTTGTGGTAACTGCAAGCTCCACGACTCACAGAACGCGTAAAAGGAAGCAACCTGTGCCAGGTGTGGGAGCCAGCACTTTGGAACCTTGCCTCAGGCACTTCTTCCGGATCGTCTGAAGAGTGTTCACAAGTGCTTCCCTGAGCTTCGTGACACCCGGCACAGACTTGCAGGGCGTTGAAGGTGCCGGCACGGAACGTACAGAAAGAATACAACGCCGACAATCTGCTTCACATCATCAGCGATCGCCTCCCCTGCCAGCCTCTGTTGCTTCAGGAACTGTACCATGTAATCTACACTGCCGTCCACCACTGTGGTCAGGTACTCCTGGGTCCTGTTCTGTACGCTTTCCTCGCCCACTGCGAAGGCTGCGTTGACAGACGTGTCTCTTGACTGCTTCGTGTCGTCCAGCGCAGTGTCGCTGCTCGTGATGGCAAGGAACGTGCAGATGAACGCGGTAACCACAATACACATCAACACCAGTACAATGTTCAACACTTTGATGCTCGCCATTTTCTTTTTTTCTTTTTTTTTTTTGTGTACACAAAACAAAACTCGAAGTTTTTGTATTTTTATTCAATATTAGAGAAGCGAGGAACCAGAGCCTTCGCTAAGAGGGGGTATGCCATTGCATATTAATCTCGCTGCCTCACGGATAAAAAAATATATATGAGTTAAAGGAAGTCTTTGTGAGACGCCCCCTTGTTCTCATCTTCTACCTGCACCTATCCCCTTTCAGCAGCGGTTTCTCCTCCTTTGGTGGTCTTGCCGGCCTTCTCCCCAGCCTGGCCGCTCTTTCTCTTCGTTCTCTCGCCCATTGTCCTTTCAACGCCTCTAGGTCATGCTTGGTCTTCGGTGATGCAAATATCGCCCTCCTGTTCCATCCGATCACCGCCTTTGTCCTCCCGATGGATCGTAGTGTGTGCACCCTTGTGCTCGGCTCAGCTGGGAAGGCCCTCCTTCCTTTCACCTTCTTCAGTACCCTCCCTAGCTCCCATGTGTGCCAGATCTTCTTCATCAGTCCATGCAATCTCCTCGCTTTCTGCTGTACTTCTGCGAGATCCCCCAGCTTCCCTCCAAGGGTCTTCCCGGTCACGTTCTCGAAATCCAGTGCCAGCTCCACCGTCGACACTGACGTGTTCCTGTTGCCTGCATACCAGCGCAGTTGCCGCATCCACCTCAGCACCTCCTTCGTGTACTCCCGTAGGACATCCCCTGCCGGTAGCTTGCCGAAGTCCTTGTCCGACGGTACTGGGTGTTCTTGACCTTGTGTGATCTCCAGCCACTGGTGTGTGTGGTACACCTCCTGCCTCTTCGCTTGTAGGGCTGCGTCCCGCTCCCCCACCACCGCCAGCAGGTACCTCTGCGTTCCTTCGAGCCTTTCCCTGACATCCTTCCCTGCTCCCCTTGGCAGGATGCCATGCAGCTTCGTACACGGTTCCAGCCCCCTGCGCGTCATGCCTTCGTGTTCTTCCCGCTGTTGCACTTCCTTGGCCTTTTCGCACTCCCACAGTGCGTGCTCCAGCATGTTGGGCAGCTGTTGCTCCTGACCGCAGATGTCGCAGTGTGCCGTCGTGGGTTTGGCCTGCTTAGCTTCTTGCTTCCTCGCCTCCGCAATCAGCCACTTTTCGGTGTCCTCTTCTTCTTCTTCTTGTTCATCTTCAGCCTCGTCTTCATCCTCGTCTTCTTCCTTCCGCCATCGGGATGTGCTCCACCGTGTCCGTGCGCCATCCCCGTGGGTTGATGTAGAACACTGCCCCCGAGATGATCCTTCGCACGTCCCTTGCTGCAATCGGGTCCGCCACCACCAGCTTCCTCCACAGCGCGTTGGTCTCCGCTGCTGCCGCAGCTTCCATGCCCCCCATGGTGCTCCGTTTGCTCATGATTTCCTGTGCTTCCGCCCGCCTGAGTCGGTCCCTGATGTAGTGCTTGTAGGGCTCCTTTTCCAGTGCGTGGGTGTCCTTCTGCTGTGCCCAGCTTAACTTGATCTGAGGCAGCCACCTTTCCATCATGATGCCCACCGGTCCCAGCGGTATCTTCTTCCCGCTGTACCGTTTGGCAATGGCGTCGCAGCGTGTCCACAGCTTGTCGTCCTTCTTGCAGGCTCTGTATAGGAGCATAAGTGCTCTGTATGCGGCTGTCATCTGTAGGTGGCTCGTGTGTCCCGGCAGTGTCACGGATAGTACTGTGCCTGGGTTCCTGGTGCAGTACTTCTGCCCCCAGAGCGCGTACGTGGTCTCCTTCACCAGCGTGGCCATTTGTCCCGTTTTCGGCGAAAAAAAGATGCGGACCGACCCGATACACAGCAAGAAGCAAGACACCTGATGGTGCCTCATAGCCCCTCACCGCGTTTGTCGGCACACCTCGAACAAGGTTAGCTTCTCTCTTTTTTTTTTTTTTTTTTTTTTTTTCTGAGGGACTAAGCGCACTCCCAGACTAATTTCAACATGTCATTCTGCTTTACAGCGATGACGAAAAAGTCTTTTTCTTTTTTAAAAAAAAGCACGAAAAAAATAAGAACTTAAAAAAAAAAACTTGATCTATTATCGTCAAGGTGACATAAGTCAAACGGCGTTCATCACGACCGCCACAGTCGGCACAAGAGTACCATAAAGTACATGGGGTACATGGGGTGAATTAATGAGCCCCCGAGTGCGTGAAGTAAGTTCAGAAGACTGAAATAAAATTCACTATGATAGGAACGAAGCGGTTAGCAACGGCCCGCCTATAGAATGAAGGGGGACAGCTCGCAGGAATCCCCCAGGGAATTCGGTGAGAAAAGGTCTTTTGCAAAGTGGGTGGGCGAGAACCTCCTGAAATCCTGTGGGGGGGAGTTTGACCTTGGAGACATGGCAGAAGCGTGCGTAGGTGCGCTTCCCCTTCTCGCAAGGGACAGTCTTCATTATCAGATTGACATCAAAGACAGAAGGGAATTGCGCAACGTGCGAATGCCACTTTCTTCATTGTCATTATTCGATTTTACAATTATATCGAGGAGGGCTTCCTCTTCACGCTCGACGGCGGCCTTGCACTCCAGGATGAACTTGAGCTTGTCCGAAGGACTTACGGGTGTTGTGCTGCGTTGTCGAGAAGGGCGTCGTTCAGGCACCCGTCCTCCACATCGTCAACGAGGCCCAAGAACTCGTCACAGTTCTCCTTCGTCACCGCCTGCTCCATGCCCCCAGGAACGAGCCCTGCCATCCCGGGCTTCTCCGGAACCATGAAATACATCCCTTCCTTGAAGGTGCCCTTTTTCATTTCCTTCACGGCCGCCTGCCACTCCTTGTACCTAGCCGTGCATGTCCTTCTCATGATCCTTTCGACGGCCGAGGGACACGGAGCTTTTGGGGGTGTCTGCAATAATCCATATTTGTTTTTTTTCCCGAAAGAGAACGAAAAATCTGATATTAAACATTCTTCCTTTTTTTTTTTCCCCCGCAACACAACGATAAACATAAATACAGCAACTCAAGGTTATGCACAGAAACAAGGGCGTCCCTGGAAAAGGCCGCCTCATGCATCCAGTAGACTATCACGCAGAACGGGCTCCACTTGAACCAGCTCCAAGGAGGTCCCGTCAGGTGCCTCGTGAGAGCCTGCGGCGCAGATGTGCAGCCCGTCCAGCGACATGCTGCTGATCTGTACCGAGGAGGCATGGAAGCACAGCACCCCACAAGAGGCCGCCTTCGTGCAGAGAATGCTGCTCGATGCCACACCTGCTCCCACCACCGCCACGAACTTCTGCCTCTTCGCACCAACCGTCCCGTGCAGCACACTGCCCACAGATATCCCTATGTGCATTGGGATCTCTCCTCCATCCAACACCCCTTGCATCTTGACGAAAGCCAACGAGTTCTCCACGTGAGTAGTGCATGCCTTTAGTCCATTCCAGCACATCGCCACCCTGTTCCCTTGCAGAGACACAACCGTCCCATGAGTCCTCTCAGTGCACATCAGCACCTTCGACAGCTCGTAGTTCATCACACCCTCCACTGTGTCAGGTGCGTAGTTTTCCAACACAAGTTCCAATGTTCCCACAGAGGCCGAAGGGCAGCGTTGCAAGGTACTCACAGCGGAGAGTGTGCTGTTGAGCCTCAACGAACTGCCTGAACCACTGGATTCTGCTCCTGGATCCGAATGGAGCTTCTTTCCCGCATTCCTCAGATATAACTGCTGTTCTATGTGACGCTGTCTTCCTTGCAGTTCTAAAGAAAGAAGAAGCAGCAGTGGGACTGGTTCCGTCACGCCCTTCAGTTCTATAGAGCCCATCGGAACCACGCACACATCAGAGAGGACGGGCCTTGCCTCCTCCATCACCACGGGGGTGACGGCCACAGCACCTCCGACACATGAGCTCTCGACCCGAGCCGCCTTGTTCACAGTGCCCCCGAAGTAGTCGTACCTCCCTGTCAGAGTGTTCAGCTGCACCTCCACCTCGCCATAGTGGACACCCACACGCACACGAAGTCCATACCAGGGGCCTTCCTCTTCCCAGGAACATTGCTCCAGCGCCAGGAGGTCCTCGGGCCATACGCTGGATGCGAGCCTTTCTTGCACAGAGAGGCCGAACAGAACTGCATCAGCCGCACTCTCAAAAGCCACCATGAAGGCGTCCCCGATGGTTTTCACCTCGTAGCCCTCGTGCTCCGCCATGCAGCTCCTCACCGCAATGTCGTGGGTTTCGAGCCCCACTTTCATCCCCTCGGGGCAGGCCTCCCATGCGGCCGTCGATCCTTGGATGTCGGTGAAGACAACGGCCGCCTTGCGTGAGATCAGCCCAGGAATCGGGATCTCTTGTGTCGCCTTTCTTCCGACTGTTGTATCATCATCATAGAACAAGGCAGTGGGGAGGTAGGGGCGGTACACGTGGAGGTTTGAAAGGATCTTGCTGAAGGCGTCGTGGAGGGGAGGGGGGAGGGAGGCGGTTGAGATGATGCCCTCTGCCTGTGCGAGGTCGAAGCGGGACAGGGAGCTGGCGATCCGTTCCGTGGCGTCGATGACCGTCAACATCTTGGCGTGCTCCTTTTGAAGGCCGTACGCAAAGCCACGTGTGAAGTAGAAGTCCAGCAGGATGACCGCAGCCTGGTCAAAGACAGAACTCATCGAGTCGTAAAACGACGCCTTGCAAGGCAGCTTGTCACAGTCTAGAACTTCCCTGCGCTCCTCTTGTGATGGAAGCAGGAAGAAATCATAAATACCAAACCTGTTCCAGTCTTCTAAACCAAGTACAAAAAGCCACGCAACCAGAAGCACAATCATATTGACCGCAACACGGTGGTTTAGTTTGCAGACCAGACACAAATCGATCAAAAGAATGAAGTAAGGCCACATGCGGTGGGTGTGAAGGACGACCTGACTAAGGTCACCTAGTAGAGCAGACACGGCTATGGAGTACAGCATTATCTCCACCAAGATGTTTTTTATCCTCCTCTCTATCAATATCTGCACAAAAACCGCGAATGCCGCTGCCACCACGAGGATTCTTCTTGCCACGAACATTATGTCCCACGAGGATGATGCAGCCACCGCTGGTACAGAGACGATCAATACTATCAAGGACGTTATCAGAATGAGCTTCTTGCTGAACCTTACCTGCTGGGAATCGCCTGCTCGGAGCACATAGTTGAAGATACAGCAGAGCGATTGTACCTTGAATGGCATTTTTCTTTTTTTTTTCCCCTCCCGCCTTTTTCTTTTGAAAATTTTAAAGCAGTTTTTTTTTAAATTTAAAGATAGCATTTTTTGAAAGTACCTTTTGCCTTTTCTTTTCTTTTTCAAAGCATTAGAAGAGAAAGGGAAAAAAAGGGGGGGGGCAGGAAAACAAGCCGCAGGGGGGGGGGTTTTAAAAATAAAAAAAACAACGGTTTTTGACCGATTAAGTGTTCCACGATTTCTTTCGGAAAGCTTTCAGCCACGCAGGGGGTTTTTTTGGGGTCACTATTACGTACTGTTATGTGCTCGGTGTGCTATGGGTGGGTTTTTTTTACAATAAGTCTCACTTCGATTCCTTATTCTATTCACTTCTCAGGGCGGGCCTCTGAGGGGCGTCTGCGGGTGTCTTTTGCCACCTAGGTGATATATTTTCTTTTACACAAGAAAATAAAAGAAGTTGATATATAGATTGTTTGCACCCAGATCCCCAGAACACGCATTTGGTGTGTCTTGCTGATCGCGGTCCCTTTCTTTGGGCCTGCCCGGGCCTATTTGCTTCTTCACTGGGGCTAGATCAGGTACGTTTTTGGCGATTTTCCTCGGATTGTTTCCACCATGGAAACCCGATTCCCACACACAAGAAAATGGTTTTTTTTTAGCAAAAAATCATATTTCTTTTTCGCATCTTGTCTGTCTCAGTCGAAGAAGCAGTGGCGATTCATTACACTTTCTAAAAAAAAAAAGGTATGGCTAGGGCACAATGGTCGACCAGTAATCTTTTATGCTGGCCTTGCGGATGATGTCCATGACCTGGATAGGCATCCACAAGGCCAGAAACTGTGAATTTAGATGGAAAAGAAATCGCGGAACACATTATTCTTTGGTAAACGTTCTTCTTCTTTCAATCGATTGTTATATGTACTTATAAAATATAAAATATAGCGCGCATTCGACGACACTGATCAAGCGACTGGCACCTTCCGAAGAAGGGCCTCCCACGTCCGCCGGGTTGAGCAGAGGATGCCCCGGGGCGGCCGTTCCAGTCTGATCATGTCGCACTATAATATATGCTCTCATCTCCAAGGAGAAAAGAGGTTTTTTGCCCTCGTAGCTCGCCGGGCCAGCACTCTTACTTGCGTAAGGTCTTGGTGGTTCTTGGGGGGTGGCGCTGTCCCACATTATGCCACTGCAGCGTGGTGAAGAACAGCCAGTTAGTGGCCACGAAGTAGTGATCCTTCAAGGCTCTCATATCTCCGTGCCGCGTGAACTGCTGCCGTCTCTCGACGTCCCCCTTCGCCTTCCAGCCTTCCGAGTCATACCTGGCCATGATCCACGTCTTGTCAAAGTCCAGGATGAGGGCGAACCGGACAAACTTCATGTGAATCCCGAGTTCCTTCGCGGTTTTAGGCTCTTCGCCGAGCACGTGTTTGCAGACCCGTATCATGGCTTCTGGCGTCCACTCCCCTTCCGCTTCGACGATCCCGGCCGTCGCCAGTTTCGTGTGGGAGAGCTTATCTTCCAGACCCGCTCGATGTTCTTCAGCCAGGGCGTGAACGGCGGCCTTGCCCGACCGTCGGTTCGCCCTGAGGAGGTCCAAGCGGTCTTTCTTCTTTGCGGGCTCCGCTTGTCCGTCGCACAACTGCCCGCGCTTCGCGCTCTTGGACCGCCATTTGACGAGCAGAGGTGGCTCTGGTGCACGATCTGTGCTGGTCCTTACCAGCTTGGTGTCGTGGCCAAGGTACACGTCCGGGCATGCGCCTCCCTTTCGCTTCTTCTTGTGGTGGCTTGCGAGGGGCGGGGCCGGGGCTGGGGCTGAGTGTGGGGCCAGGGCTTCGTCGCCGTCGTGGGTAGTGAGGCATGCCAGTTCCAGCTCCTCCGTCCGTGGCGCAGGTTCCGCCGTTTCCGATGGCGGGGTCGAGGTCGGGGCAGAGACTTTGTCGTCGTCGTCGCCAGTCAGGTCTATGACCACCTTCAGATTTCTCTGTGCCTCATCGGTCCCCCGTGGGGCAGGTCTCGCTGACTGAGGATGGGGGTCGTCGTCTGTTTGCGTCGACTCTGTGGGTGGTGGCTCCAGCATGTACATGTCCCCCTGTGGGGGAGGAGGAGGTTCCGTCGCAGCAGTCAAATCCGCGGGTGGCTCCAGCATGTACATGTCTCTGCTGTGCTGTGTCAGCTCCGGCAAGTACAGGTCGTCTGTAGCCGACAGACCGGCCAGGGGTGAGAATCGTTCTGGGGTGCGAGGGAAACACGCGGTCGTTGCGCTGTGTGCGCGTCTCGGTTGTGATCCGCGGAACACATTATTCTGTGCAAAGGGGTAGGTGTGTGGTGCTTTAAAATACCCTTTTGCAAAAAAAATCTTAATTTCTTTTTTTTTTGATGCGCTAGATATCAAGCGCTTCGTCCTTTAATGGTTATATATTAAAAAAAAAAAAAAAAAAAAAAAAAAAAAAAGAGAGAAGAATTAGGATTGTTTTCCTTTTTTTTTTTTTTTTTTTTCTCCCCCTGTCGGGTTTTGTAGTAAAAAAAAAAAGAGATGGATATAGCAATAAAAACAAAATAAAAATATGAGCTTGTCCGGAAAAAAGTGTCAACAAATGACCCTCTTTAGCAACGGAAAATCCTCGGAAAATTTCTAAGTACAAAAGTAGTCCGACACCACTTTGTGTGCAGAATTGTAGTCTAAGCTTGAACACCATATAGGTCACAATGCACGCCGTTTGTTTCATTTCTAAAACGCGTGCAAAAACAACGGTTTTTTTTTTTAGTTTTTGTCATCCGGAAATTGTAAGTGACCCAGGCTCCATATTCCTTTTTTTGTTTTCTTCAATGAAAAAGCGAGAAGAAATGGACGCAAGGAACATTTTGGGTGGTTTGGGCTCTTTATCACTATTAAAATGGGGTGGGGAAAATACTGCCATTTTGGCCTATTTTAGGCTACAAATGCCCATTTTAGGCTAAAATCCCTTAAGGGCCCTTTAAAAGCAAACTTCTCAATTTATAATTTGTCATGAGTAAGAAAACAAGAAATTTTCGGAGGTGCCCAAAAAAGTGTTGACATTTTTTTTTTCGGACGAGCTCGTATAAAAAAAAAAAAAAAAAAAAAAGGTAGTGAAAGGAAAGAGTGAAATGGCATGTAAAACAAAAAAACAAAAAGAATTCCTTCACTAAAAAAGGACTTTTTTTTTTGGGCAGTTCGGCCACCCCGTCGGACCCTCCTATAAAAGAGCAGTTATTCCAGCTTCCGAGCATAATGAATATACTGTAAGAAGTACTATATTCTGAAGATGGCCTTAAATGGAGGATCTCGGGATAAGTGGGTAGAAAGTAGCTTTTCGTTATTTTCTAATTTTGTTCATTGGTGGAATGGTGTAGATAAAAAGAGGAACGGATTTCAAAAAAAAGAGAAAAAAAAGGGGGGGGGGCCGGGGTGATGGAGACATCGTGCACATAAGTGCAATAAAAAATTCCTTTTTACCTCCCTGAACCCCCACTAATAAGGACGGATTTTCAAAAAGAAAAAAAAAAAACGGAAAATAGAAAGTAAAAAAAAAAAAAAAAAAAAAAAAAAAAAAAAAAAAATGTCACTATGATAGGAACGAAGTGGTTAGCAACGGCCCGCCGCGTATTATGATGCTCCCTTTTGGGGTCGTTCTCCAATCCTTTCCTTCCGGTAATCTTCTCTCAGTCCTTTCAGCTTGGTCGCCGTCAGCCCCGATGCAAACAGGGCCCTCCTATCAAAGCCAACGACGTGGTCGCGGCCAATGGATATCGTAGTGATCCCACGTTCTTTATTTGCATGACTGCGCCGGAAAAAGCGCGTCTCCTCTAAAAAAAAAAAAAAAAAAAAAAAAAGAACCGTTGTAAAATAAATGATATTACATTTGGTCTGTTTCTTGCGAAACACGTTTCTTTTTTTTTTTTTTTTTCCCCTCGTTTTTTTTTCCTTAAATACTGACTGAATAAGCATATGGGGGGGGGGGTGGTGTTTTTGTTTTTTGTTTTGCTTCTCTTCAAAATTGTCGTTTTTTTTTTTTTTTTTTTTCTTTTTTCTTTGGAGGCATTACAAAAAAAAAAAAAAAAAGGGTAACGTCCAAAAATAGGTCACGTCAATAAAGGGGAGGGAGAGGGAGGGGGTGTCGGTGGCAAACAAAACTGATATCAAAAAAAAAAAAAAAAAAAAAAAAGTAAAAAAAGTGTTCTTCCACCATGGGTAGGCGGGTATGCACTGGTCCTGCTGACTTAAGGTGTCCGAGTGGTCGCTCATCAGATCCCACAAAGGGTGTCGGTTCATCTAGACAGCAGGACGGTGGCCATGGAATGAGTGTGTAACACTCACCTGCCGAATGAACCGGTCCCTGGATGCTCCACGTGGGAATCGGCAGACGGGGAAAAAGAAAACTGTGGGCCCACTTTGAAATAAAGTATATATGAGTTAAAGGGGTTTGTGAGACGGCCCTTGTTCTCATCCACAATAAAGAAATACTTTCGTCGCAAAAAAAAAAAAAAAAAAAAAAAAAAAAAAAAAAAGGAATCAAACCTGTTGTTTTTGTATGTTGCCGAAAATTCGTTGATTTTTTTGTTTGTTTCTTTTCACAAGCCCTCACAGCTGCCTTGCAGTTATGGGACCTTGCAGTTATGGGAAGAAAACAAAGAGAAAAAAAAAGAAGATGAAAAAAAGCTGCATCACTGGGTTTTGCATTTTGAAACATGGAAAGTGGGGTGCATTTTTTTTTCTTTCCTTTTTGAAAATTGTTTTTTTTTTTTTTTTTTTTTTTTTTTTTTTTTTTAAAGTTGCGTTTGTACGCATAGTGGTAAGTAAAAAATAAAATAGAGGACTTTTTTCAGACTAATCTCAAAACTATAAGAAAATATATGAGTAAAAGTAGTAAAGGAGGACGTCATGTTAGGCACCCGTGAGTTCTATCGCCCGAGACCACGGCCTCTTCAATCTGGCAAAAAAAAAAAGAAATGAAAAGAGAAGAAAAACAGCATGTGGCACATGCGGCCTTCACGTTTGTTTTCCCCCTCCTTTTTTTTTTCCTTCTTCCTTCTTTTTTTTTCTTTTGTCAGACTAAGAAAGGTAACAGTAGTTCGGTGATGGGGAATGGGTAGACAAAGGAAAAAAGAAATTCTACACCGGTTCATTTTTTTCAGGTTGTCTGCTCAGAGAATGTTCCTCAGCTGCGTAGCCCTAAAAAAGTTCCGGCGTGAAGAAAAAAAAAAAAAAAAAGAGAGAAAAAAAAATATATTGCATCGAATAGTTCGTTTCGATATTAGCTTGAAGGGGGAGGGAAGAACGTGAACGGAAAAATAACTGGGGAAAAAAAAACCTTTTTTTTCGGTAACAGATTTAAATATAATAGGGTGTCAATTTTGTGCTCTGGTTGAGCACCCCAAACCAAAGAACACGAAAGCACAAACGGGGTGCTATTTTTTTTCCCTTTTTTTTCAGCCGTGCTATGTTGCTACAGAAACACCCATCTCATACTCTGCATGTAGAAAAAATGATGAACAAAAAAACTAGTTTTGGAGCTTGTTTGTGCGCACGAGCGGAATTTTACCTAATAAAATAGCTCATTACGCTGCCATCAACTAGCTTTTTAGCCTCGACAATAATATTGTTAAAACAAAAAAAAAAAATTCTGTTGATCAGTTCGTGATCAGCTTACAAGAGGGTCGTTCTTCCCCATTGGCTCGCAGAGTGCAGGGGAACCCTCAGCAGCAACGAGCCTTTCCCTGTACCGTTTAACCACTTCGCTACCATCGTCAGGATAAGCGGCAAGGGCTGCCTTCGCTCCTTGCAAGTCACCGTTCATGTACAGCTCGTAGCTCGCATTAAACGCCTTGTTGGGGTTCCTGTCGGCGCCCTGCTCTAGCTGGTACATCCACTCCGCCTCTTGCATCTCCTTCTTCTTCAGGGCTTCATGTAAGAACAAGGTTCGTGAGGGAGCATGCTTGCGATATATGACATGCTGCAGGAGCCTGGTGTGTGCTGCACCGTCGACTTCTTCGTGAACGACGTGATCTATGGTGATTTCAGAGCCTCGTATCCTGCCCACCCGCTCCGCAATGTGAACCCATGAGGCGAGGGACCCGACAAAGGTGAACTTCTTCATCCCTTCGCAACCCATGTTTCCGCATTTCACTTCGCCAGAAACGAGCCCGATCGAGAATCTCCTGCCGAGCGATGTGTCATCCACGATGCTCCTTGCGCAGTTGTAGGCAGCGGTCCTGTGCGATGCGCAAGGTTTCGCTCCGTTCCACGACGCGTACAAACGGTCGCCGCTGAAGCTGTCGGGGATGCCCTTTGTTCGCTTCACGTGACCCTGCGCCATGTGGAGGTAGTGCGAGATCCCGCTTAGTATCTGCCCCGCCTCGTGCGTTTGCAGAAATGACAGCACATTGCACCCCATCAGCGTCACTCTCTTCGCTCGCGCCTCTGTGCCGTGCAGTATCGGGCCTACGTGTTTTGTTGATATACGTGACATTGAAGAGTTGTGGGATGTTCTTCGTCGGGAGCCTGTCTCGCTGCTGTGGTCGCTTGTCGCGCCTGCTTCGTCTTCGTCTTCTGTGTTGTCCTGCACGGAGGCAGGGAGGAAGTTTCTGTACTCCACGAGGTTCTTCGTCATCTGGAAAAAGCTTTTCTGCATCGAGTGCACTTCCTGAAGAGCGCTCAAGGGCCTGTTCATATTGACCTCCTCGAGCTTCATCACCGCCACGCTCGCCATCTCTTCCTCAAGTGCGAGGAGAGGCTCGATGATCTTCAGCACGAACACGGCGGACATCACGATCAACACTACAGCCACGACTACCACCAGCACGTAGAGCACAGTGCGTGCCACTTGCAAGTCGTCGGCGACCTTTTCCTCCGCATCGTGGATTGCGCTTTTTGTCTCTTTTGTCTTGCGGTCTATGCTGCCCAAGATGTGCTCCCTGTCGATGGCAACGTGCACGTACCAGTCGATCCCGTGTGCGTCCGCCATGCGCCCCACTCTGTAGTAGAAGTCCTCTCCTGAGGGCGCGTAGTCGGTCGTGATGTTCAGCACTGTTACGTTCTTTGCCGTCACCATCCCTTCCAGGTCCAGCTGCTGCGCTGCTGTCAGAAGCCCCACCTCCCTGATGATGCCGTCCGTGCTGAGCACAGGGGGGATGGGCGAGGGCTTCCCATTCACACTCCCGATCGAACTAATTTTTATTTATTTATTTTAATTATTTTCCCCATTTTTTCTTTTTTTTTTTTAATTCATACTTGCCGTGCGAGGCTCCTGTGAGGAGCCCAGCCACTGCTGGAACCAAGAAGTTTGAACGCACTGTGATGAAGACACGACCACGGGAAGGGTGCCCTTCGATAGGACCGCCGATGGACAGACGGGAGAGGAACTCGCTGATGTGCCGAAGGTCCGCAGCGCAGACGGAAAACCCGGAGTGCACACCGTTGTAAAAAATAGGAGTGTAGGCATTGATGGAAAGGTACACATCGATAGGAGTAGGTGGCGTCCACAAGGTAGGCTGCCCCTCCTTCATGTACAAGGAGAACTGGTAGAGAGGCGACAGGGTGGGGTCTTGGTACTCAGCTGACGAACCGCAAGGATCACTGGGCTGGGAACCATTGGTCAGCACATCAGCCGTCAAGTTACAGCTATCACGCGAAACAAAGTTAACATCAGTCAGGGGGTTTGCCACACCAGCAGCTGCTCCTGTGGGGCTGACGGCAGTGGCAGTAAACGACCTATTAACGCCACCCCATGGGTGATCGTCACCATAGTTCATGAAAACAGTTGTGCTGTGGTACCCGTCGGGACCGTTTGTCACTGTCCCCACCTCTTCGTAGAACATAGTCACCAGTCTGTTGGACAGAAAGACTCCTATGCCTGTGCTGCCCTCTGCGCGGAGCTTTTTAAATGTCCAGTAGTACCTCGCCCGTTTGTGGAAATCCCACTGCTTTACATCATTCCACGGTGAAGCCATCAGCTCTTCAGCGATCGCCTCCCCTGCCAGCCTCTGTTGCTTCAGGAACTGTACCATGTAATCTACACTGCCGTCCACCACTGTGGTCAGGTACTCCTGGGTCCTGTTCTGTACGCTTTCCTCGCCCACTGCGAAGGCTGCGTTGACAGACGTGTCTCTTGACTGCTTCGTGTCGTCCAGCGCAGTGTCGCTGCTCGTGATGGCAAGGAACGTGCAGATGAACGCGGTAACCACAATACACATCAACACCAGTACAATGTTCAACACTTTGATGCTCGCCATTTTCTTTTTTTTCTTTTTTTTTTTTTTTTTTGTGTACACAAAAACAAAACTCGAAGTTTTTGTATTTTTTATTCAATATTGGAGACGCGAGGAGCCCAGATCGATCCTTCGCTAAAAAAAAAAAGAGATGATGTCACATGCAAACTCCGCGCGAGAGCCGCAGGCCCCTAGAAGAAGGGGAGGGGGTATGGTTACTAGGTATATCTCAGTTTCGGACATATCTCGCAACTCCTCCAGGTGCTGTCCTCGTCAGGCGAGAGGCACCCTTCAATGGCTCCTACTAGCGTCCCAGCAGGTTTGGAGAGTACCGTTCCCGACCACGGTCTCCGCATTCGCTCTGTGGACAAGGCTATGGAAGAGCCAGGTCCTTAGTGGCTCCTGCGGAGGGGAAAAAAAAAAAAGAGGGGTATGCCATTGCATATTAATCTCGCTGCCTCACGGATAAAAAAAGATGCGGACCGACCCGATACACAGCAAGAGAAGCAAGACACCTGATGGTGCCTCATAGCCCCTCACCGCGTTTGTCGGCACACCTCGAACATGGTTAGCTTCTCTCTTTTTCTTTCTTTTTTCTTTTTTTTTTTTTTTTGAGGGACTAAAGCGCACTGAGATAAGTAAGTTAAAAAAAAAAAAAAAAAGCTCGATCTTTTAACGTCAAGGTGACATAAGTCAAACGGCGTTCATCACGGCATGGGGTGTTTGTGGTCAAACGACCTTCTAACTGCCGGGTCCCCGTTTCCTTGCGGTAGTTACTCGTGTTGGGGGCAGTGGCATGGGATCGAGTGTCAATGTCATAAGGCGCCTTAATCATTTCATTGTTCTTTCCTTTTTCCCCCCACCTTTCCTTAAGAAATTGTGATGAGGCTCAAGTAGAGGAGGGAGGGGGGGGTGGGTGTGTTCTTTTTTTCTTCATTCCACAAAAAAAAAAAAAAAAAAAAAAAAAAAAAAGAGACCTTTAAGGGTACCTGCGGTATGTGGCAGGACGCCTGAAGAGTCTCAATCTATCTCTTGATCGAACCTTTCTGCTGTGGGGTGGCCTTCGGCCCCTCGTTCACCCTCCTCGGTACCTTAGGTATAAAACCCTCAACCGAGTTGGTAAGGACACAATAGTTGTACAGTTGTTTCTCAAGGATGTGGCGGGTCACCGGGGAGGCGAATACCGGTCTAGAGGAGTAGCCCCTTACGGAGCTGTTGTAGTAACCCAACGTGCGCAGGGAGTGGACAGAAACTACTGACGCAGCTGGGATGAGGGGCGCTATGCCCTTACTGGTGTGGATGCGTTCTAGTGCCGTTATCACCCGGCCTATTACACGCGCGCTCACTTGGATGTCCTCACCCTCTTCACAAGGTGAGAGTCCCACCGTGGCAATGAAGTCTATGGCCAGCTCAAGCCTGGAGACCTGTCCACCTGTCGTGCCCCAGTGAAAAAAAAAGAAAAAGCAGGTGGAGTAGTATTAGCATCCTTTCTTCTTTTTTCTTCTTTTTTTTTTTTTTGCAGTTTTGTTACGCAAATATAAAGATTCAACCGTGTTCTGTTCTTCTTTTGTTTCATTTTCATTTTTCCTTTCTTTATCTTTTTTTTTTTTTTTTTTTTTTTCCCAGTCGTTTTTTTAAAACAAATTTAATTTAAAAAAAAAAAAAAAATAAGAATCTTACCTAATTCTTTGTGCTAGCCTCATATGCGACGAGCAACAAAGACCAGTGGCACAAAGAAACCTGAGTGCAGCAAGACAAATAGTAAGCTGTGTGATTTGAAGACGATCAGGGGTTAATTTTTTTTCTTTTTCTCTCGCTTCGGATCCGTTAAGTGACAAAGAATGTCGAAAGGTCCACAGAAAAACTTTTCCCAGAAAATCCATATGTCGGAAATAGGATTCTAGCCCTAGAAAAAAGCAATTGGAAATCTCTCCTAGCCCGTCATTTTGCGGCTGGGACACTTAACGGACCCGGAGCGTTTTCCTTTTACTCGGGAAGAAAATAAAAATAAAGTTCTGGGTCGTCAGATTATACTTTTTGAAAAAGAATTAAGAATGACGGAGAAACACACTCCTGGGAATTGCACCTGGAGCCGTGTTTTCTGTCATTTGTTGTAGTGGGTGTTCTTTGAGAATATATAGTTTTGAAACTTGTTGTTTTTTTTTTTTTTTTTTTTTTTTTTTTGGTTTTTCGCTTTAAAACCCTCTAGTTATCATTTTTTTTGGATGAGATAAGCGTCTCTCCCATCAAGTAAAAAAAAAAAAAAAAAAAAAAATATGACAATTTGCTCGAAAAGAAGGTTTTTTAAAAAAGAATTCACTATGATAGGAACGAAGTGGTTAGCAACGGCCCGCCGCGGTGGCGTGCCTACCTTAGGCCTAGCTGTCGTTTATATCTTCCAAAAAAGGTTTAGAGGATACAGCACCAGGGCTTCCCACGTGATCACTCACCCCCAAGAGGAAAAAAAAAAAAGAAAAAAGAAAAATACAACAAAAAGAAAGCAATCATATTTTTTTTTAAAAAATCAATTTATCTATTTCTTTATTGGGGAAGGGGGGGGGGGGGAAGACAAAAAAAGAATGTGATGAAAACATAAAATAACTGCGAAATCGGCGAATTTTTTTTTTTTTTTTCTTCTTACCCGACAACAGGAAAAGACGCCTTCTGACGGAGCGTGTCAGGAAGGGGGCATTCCCCACCGCGAAGAGGGATTCCCGAGATGAACACCTCATCGTTGATCCTGTCTGCAGAAAAGGTTTCGTGCGGCCATCGCAGCGCACCCAGGTCGTTCCCCTTCACCCATGAAGCACGCGTACCATAGACCCTGCGGCACACCTTCGTCACGGTATTGAATGACCACCCTCCGCAAGAGCCTTCTCTGTCTTCCATAGCCCAGCACGCTTCAGAGCAGTCCTCCAGGGTCGATCGTGTTGAGCGCTTGTAGTAGCTGCCCTCCGGTAAACGAGCGTCGTATCTGTACCCGTTCTCCACAAAGGTTGCCCTTCGCACACCACTCACATCGACAAAGTCGTGGAAGGACACACCCTTGGAGACGGGAAGCCCAAGCAGCCCGTGCCTTTCACGCATCGCCCTTGCAAACTTTAGTACATTGCTGCTGATGGTTGCTTTCTGCTCCACCACGCTGAAGTCATTGGGTTTGAAACCCCTCTTTGTCTTCGTGCGCATCTTTTTGTTCCAAACGTCCAGCGACTTCGTCCCGTAGTGGTTGTAGCCGATGCCTGCCGTGCAGCAGTCCTTCGACCCCTTCCCCACAGGGAAGGTTGATCCGGGGCCCGATTGTGAATAGGTGCGGCACTTGTCTTTGTTGTCCTCCCATGTCTTCTCCTTGCACTCCTCGCGGTGCCACACAGACTCGTTTCCAGGCTGCAGCACCGCATCCTTCCAATACAGATCCTTGTGCTTCTTGAAGTGTGTCGTGTTTGTAGCGATGTGCACGTAGCCAAGGTGCTCGGGGCCAACGCACTTCGTGGAGTACATGGACTTCATGTGTCTGCACTCCAGGCAGTAGTCCCATTGGCGTTTGGTGCATTCGAGGTTGCTTGCGGTATGCGCGGTGCAGTCGCCCCCGCTTGACAAAAAGTTCTCGATCATGAGCCCCTGTGGGTAGGTTCTGTGGCCGGATGTCCCGAAGCGCTCCCATCGTATGACGTCGTGTGCCTCGTTGCTGTCGCAGTGGTTGCGGACGTGCTCGCTGAGGTCGCAGTTCAGACGCGGGAAGATGAACTCGTCTGTGTCGGCAAAGATGAACCTGTCGACGTACTTGTGCGCCAGGCTGTAGCAGGTCTTCGGCGCGATGCAGTTCGAGGAGGGCCGCGGTCCGCACCCGAAGTTCCCGCCACGGGGCATCTCGTACAGAACAGTCACGAAGCCAAGCCTTTCGTACTGCGAAAGAATGACCTGCGTGTCACCGTCTGTCCCTGGCTTGCTGTCGTTGATGACCCACACGTGGCCCACGCCACTGAGCAGCATCAGCTCAAGCCATTCTTGAAGCCATGCTGAGGAGAAAGCTGTCGAGGCGCACACCCCAAGGTGCCATCTGTGCACTGTGGGGTCCATTCTCAACAGGTTTGTCGGCCCGCTTAGTTGTTTGCTGTAGTTCCTCCCCTGCTCTTCTGTGGTCAGCCTGTGTAGCGGGATAGGAGAAGGTGTCTCGGGTGCTGTTGTAGGAATGATCGGTGATGGGGTCGGTTCGTGCGTTGCTTGAGTGTCAGATGTCTTCTCTGTTTTCCTTGGAGTGTTCCCTTCTTCAATTCCGTCTTCGGCTTTCAGGTTGTTTCTCGATTTTTCCGACCGCCACAATACTATAACAATGCACAGCAATACAAGGCCTGTCACGGTTTTCTTTTGCATCGACATTTCTTCTTTTTTTTTTTTGATTCTCCCGTCACCTCCCCCCCCTCTCCCTCCCTCTTTTTTTTTAATTTTGGTTTTGTAAGAAACGGGGAAAGCAGAAGAACAAAAAAAAAAAAAATTTCGCGTACGTACGAGTGGGGGAGAGTGCTAGCATTGGCCACCCCCTTTAAAAAGAAAGAAGAGGGGGGGGGGGGGGGGGGAACCAGTGTTGGTGGGCGCCCTGGCTGCATAGAAACAACGGGGTAATCTCTTTTTAACACCATTTTTTTCTCTTTTTTTTTTCCCTTTCCTAGTTTTTTCACGGTCGAGTTTTCATAGAAAATCTTTAGACAAAGAGAAAGAGAAAGAAGGAGGAGAAAAAAAAAAGGGGGGGAAACTGTCTCACGTACGTTTATTCTTTTTTCTTTTTCTCTTTTTCTCATATCTTTATTCCTTATTAGACAAGGTCACTGGCTAACAGGGAAAAAAAAAGAAATTTAAAGAAATAAAAGGGGCACAGCAATATGTAAGGCATAAAAGCGGTTTTAGTCACCTACATTTTATCGGATTCCCTCCCCCTTTTTTTTGTTTCACTCTCTTCTTTTTTCTCTTTGCTGTTCCAAAAGGTGTTCTCTTTCAACCCTTCAATTATGAAAAAAAAAAAAAAAAAAAAAAAACCAAACAATAATGGTGCACGGCGTAGCATTTGATATCTAAAGTTTTCCTTTTTTTTTTTTTTTTCCCCTCTTCTTAGAAGGATTTTTCTCTTTTCTTAAAAAAAAAAAAAAAAAAGTTCACTATGTTAGGGGGAGGGGATTGTAACGGACAAAGAGACCGCAGTTTCAAGAAGGTGGTGGGCAAAAAGCAAAATAGTGTGGGGAGAACTCAACAACCCACAAAAGGGAGGGGAAGGAAAAACCCCACGGGTTTTCAGATGAAAGAAGGAAAAGGAATCAAAAAGGTGACATGAGTCGAACGGCGCTCAGCACGACCACCACAGTCGGCTCCAAGAGTACCATAAGTACATGGGGCGGGGACCAAAGGTCTTGCTCTCCCCCAAAAAAAAAGAAAAGAAAAAGAAAGAAGTTTATTTTTTAATTTTTCTTACACTGATATTTTGCCTTTTCCGAAACCAACAAAAAAGAAATGGATCAGGGGGAAAAGGCGGGGTCTTCTAAATGATAGGGAAAAAAAAGAAAAGAAAAGAAAAAAAAACAAAAAAAATTCGATAGAGTTTCAGCGTGCTCACATGTTGGAAGGAGAAAAAAAAAAATAAGAGAAGAGATTTTTAAGGTGGACGTATATCGGTTATAGGCCGTCAACGCGCAACCCCTCTGCATCAGCAGTCTGCCGTCAGGCCCGAAAGCCCTCCAGCCACTACTCGTTCCGTCAATTCTTGTAAAGTACAAAAATCCTTTTTTTTTTTAAAATATTAGCACCCCCCTTTTCACAGCATCTTTTTCTTTAAAAAATAATAACATGGTAAAAATACTTGTCGTTTTAGCTATTCGCTCGAGTAAGGGGGGGGGGGGGGGCGGGTGTTGCAAAAGGTAAAGGTCAGCAGAACCCTCACTCGGCACAAAGAATACAAGTTTTATTAAATAAATCACTCTTTCTTAACACCAGACCCGTTCGCTATGTTCTTTAAAAAAGCAGTCAAGTTGATTAGCCCCCGTGTGGGAAAACTTCTTTCAACGAAGAAAAGAAAGATTAAGAAGGAAGTGACGCCTTCATCCGGAGGTGACTAGGGAGGGGGCACTCACCCCCGCGAAGAGGAATCCCTGAGGTACAATCTTCGTTGCTGGCGCGATCGGCTGAAAGGGTCTCGTGCGGCCACCTGAGGACACCAAGGTCCTTACCCCGAAACCACGAGTTTTTCGTTCCGATCACCATTCTGCATGTCTTGCTGCTGCGGCTAAAGCTCCAGCCACCACATTTGTCACTAGCCCAGCACGACTCTGCGCACAAAGGCACGGAACTATTGTGCTGGTGTTTGTAGTGACTGCCTTCCAACGTGCGTTCTCTGTAAATGTACCCGTTCTCCACAAAGGTTGCCCTTCGCACACCACTCACATCGACAAAGTCGTGGAAGGACACACCCTTGGAGACGGGAAGCCCAAGCAGCCCGTGCCTTTCACGCATCGCCCTTGCAAACTTTAGTACATTGCTGCTGATGGTTGCTTTCTGCTCCACCACGCTGAAGTCATTGGGTTTGAAACCCCTCTTTGTCTTCGTGCGCATCTTTTTGTTCCAAACGTCCAGCGACTTCGTCCCGTAGTGGTTGTAGCCGATGCCTGCCGTGCAGCAGTCCTTCGACCCCTTCCCCACAGGGAAGGTTGATCCGGGGCCCGATTGTGAATAGGTGCGGCACTTGTCTTTGTTGTCCTCCCATGTCTTCTCCTTGCACTCCTCGCGGTGCCACACAGACTCGTTTCCAGGCTGCAGCACCGCATCCTTCCAAAATACGTTTTTGTATTTTTTGAAGAACGTCGTGTTCATAGCCACGTGCACGTGTCCCAGGTGCTCGGGGCCAACGCACTTCGTGGAGTACATGGACTTCATGTGTCTGCACTCCAGGCAGTAGTCCCATTGGCGTTTGGTGCATTCGAGGTTGCTTGCGGTATGCGCGGTGCAGTCGCCCCCGCTTGACAAAAAGTTCTCGATCATGAGCCCCTGTGGGTAGGTTCTGTGGCCGGATGTCCCGAAGCGCTCCCATCGTATGACGTCGTGTGCCTCGTTGCTGTCGCAGTGGTTGCGGACGTGCTCGCTGAGGTCGCAGTTCAGACGCGGGAAGATGAACTCGTCTGTGTCGGCAAAGATGAACCTGTCGACGTACTTGTGCGCCAGGCTGTAGCAGGTCTTCGGCGCGATGCAGTTGGCGTAGTCCCCACAACCGTGGTGGCCACGGGGCATCTCGTACAGAACAGTCACGAAGCCAAGCCTTTCGTACTGCGAAAGGATGACCCGGGTGTCGATGTCCAGCCCTGGCTTGTTGTCGTTGATGACCCACACGTGGCCCACGCCACTGAGCAGCATCAGCTCAAGCCATTCTTGAAGCCATGCTGAGGAGAAAGCTGTCGAGGCGCACACCCCAAGGTGCCACCTGTGTACCGCAGGGTCCAGGTTCAGCAAGGTCGTCGGGCCGCTGTACTGTGGAGTGTAGGTGTGCCCCCGCTCCTCCGTAGTCTGTCTGTGAAATGGGACTTCAATGGCTACAGGAGCAGCGGTATCGTTACTGTCGTTGTGATTGTCTAAGCTTCCAGCAGTGTCATTAGTTCCCTCAGCCTGGGCCGGCGTCTTGTTTGCAGCCACATATCCCCCCTGAGGCCATGTGCTGACAACGCACAAGACTGTCAAACCAACAACTGTCAGCAGCTTAAAAGATGGCATTCTTTTTCCTTCCGATCCCCCTCCCTGTGTTGTATTGTGAAAAAGAAATGTGGGGAAGCATAAAGAGAAAGAAAGAAGAATGTTTTCTTTTTTTTTTTCTTCTTTTTCTTTTTAGCATATTGCTTTTTGTTTTGTGTCGTATGGTATAAACCCTGGGATAAACACTGCATCCTATCACTAGCACTACTCTTTTTCTTTTTGGATTTGTTAAAATCCAGTTGAATCACCACTCACAGATGGGAACGCGAAAATGTCCGCCTCGACACCCCCAGGGAGAGCGACGTTGCTTGCGAAGAGATAAGCCACGCCGTCGTCCGTGCATGCGGGCTGTTCCGACTGAGTGCAGTACAGGCAGAAGGTGTTGCTCTCAACCGCCAGCATGCACAGCTTGCTGCTGATGTCGAAGCACGGTCCCAGAACAGTGATGAACTTCTGCCGCCCCGTACCCACCGTACCGTGGATGGCTTGGTTGTTCGACAGCCCGATGCCAAGTAGCTCGCTGGACTGCCCCAACGACTTCATATTCCCGCCCATCATGTCCACAAACTGCATTGAGCTCTTCACGTGATTCACATTCTTCTTCGACGTGTTCCACACAACGGCGACATTGCTGCCATGAACAGACACCACCACACCATGGGTTCTATCGCACACCATCAGTATCTTCCTTAGTATCTCATCCACATGGAGCATTACTGCCCCCATGCTGTAGCAGAACTTCATGTTCACTATGGCCATACTTGCTGAAACAGTTTGTAAGTTATTTCGCCTCTCGGGGTCTAGAGAAAGGAAGCTTTGCAGGGACGCTTGGGTTTCGTCTTGCTGTCTGATGTAAGCCTCCCTTCCTTCCAGGGAGCGGGGGAGGAGCAAGCATGCCCTAACACTTTCCCCGACACCCTTCAAGTGCAGCTTCCCCATGGGGACCACCACGTCGTTGTCCCCCATTTCGTCAGCAGCTCTTGTGTGACAGCCACTGCGCCAGCTACACATGCCCCTTCCATCCGTGCTGCCCTGTTCACAGTGCTCCCGAAGTAGTCAAACCTGCCTGTCAGAGTATTCAGTTGCACGTCAACCTTACCGTACTGCATCCCCACACGCACGCGTAGTCCGCACCACGGCCCGCTATCGTCCCGTTTGCACTGCTCCAGTTCCAGCACCTCTTTGGGCCACTCCGCCCTTACGAGCTCTTGCTGCACAAACAGCCCAAAGGAGACCGCATCGACTGCGCCCTCGAAGGCTGCCATAAATGCGTCCCCGATGGTCTTCACCTCGTACCCTGAGAAGGCCTCGATGCAGTCACGCATCACACTGTTGTGCACACGGAGGGCCCCTTTCATCCCCTCGGGACACGCCTCCCACGTGGCTGTGGAGCTCTGGATATCAGTGAAAACAATCGCAGCTTCCTTCGAAACCAGCCCGGGAACATGAGTCTCTTTGACCTGCAGGGTGGTGCTCTTGTGCATCTCGCAGAAAAGGGCGTCGGGGAGGAAAGGGCGGTACCTTTCTAGGTTGCTGAGGATGGCGAGGAAGGCGGCGTGGAGGGGTTCGGGGAGGGTGGAGGTAGAGATGTTGGCCTCTGCAGACTCGAGGTCGAAGTTCGAGAGGTCAGCCGAGATTTGCTCCGCGGCAGAGATGACTTTCTGCATGGCAACGCGTTGCAAAACCGCGGGTGAAGTGATAGTCCAAGAGAAACACGGCGATTTGTATGCTGAGGACTGAAATGGCAGTAGATGCGGCAACTGCACAGGGTAGCGTTTCGCAGTTCGAAATCTCGCGTCGTTCTTGTTGGGTGTACATGGAAGGGAGGTCAAGGTCGAAGATGCCGAAGCGAAGCGTAGCCTCCACAGCAGCTAGTACCAGCCACGTGACGACAGCAATCGAGATGTTCCTCCCGACCCTGCTTTTTAGGTCGCAGAGCAACGTTACATCGAGTATGACCACTACGCCTGACCAGATGCGAAGCCGTCCCCCTGCAACATCGAGAAGGTCGGAGTAAAGCACTGTAAAGGTCATCAGGTATAGACCCATCTCCACCACCCAGTCCCGCACCCTCCTCTCCACCAAAAGCTGCACCAGTATAGCAGTCCCACCTGCCGCTGCAAATACATAGTGAGGTAGGAACATCACTGCGATGCATGTGTAGGACAGCACGATCGAGGTGATCGACGCAGTGAGGATGATCTTCTTCTTCGTCCGTGTGAACTGGCCGTCCTCCGGGCGGAGTATAAATCGCAACACGGTCATAGTAATTGGCTTCTACCTGTAGGAAGAAGTAAATACTGCCAGCGGTACAAACTGTATGGAAAATATATCGAAAAACTACTCACCCACAACTCGGTTGTGCTTCTGAAGGAGAATTGTTCGTTTCGTGTAGCTTGGACTGCTTGGCGATGAGGTGCTCGACCATGTCCTCGGCCCCGTACTGGCTTGCGAAACGCGTCAGCCGCAGCAGCACCTCTTCCGTGAAATACCTCTGAAACCTGTCGTCAGCCATCATCCGAACCACCTCCTCCCTTCCCCTCGGGTGTTTGTTCATACAGATCACCGCTGACAGGAAAACCTCCCTCCGTTCCCTTTCACCGGAGACGTCGAGCGCTGCAGATAATATCTCAGCGTTGTGTATTTTTTCAGAAACTCTGGGCGGGACGCCGTTTCGGAGAAGCTTTCGAAACACCTGAGGAGTGCCTTCGGTTTTCCGAAGCATAGAAGCTGCAAGAAAAGCAGCATGCTGGTCCTTCACCGGTGCCCGGTCAAGCAATGCCTCAAGGTACCCCATGCAACGGTCTGTAAAATTTGTCAGCTGTGTCACGTTTGCGTGAGTGGCGGACGGGGCTGTGCAGTGTTGTATGATGGCGTCCGCCCAGTCCCATCGGCAGTGGTTCACTGAGGTGATGAACGCTTCTGCTGGGAAGGCCTTTATCTTCTTTGCAAGACTGGGCACCACACCGCACAACGCAGGTTTTCTCAATACCCTCTGTGCAACAATCTGCAATATTTCATCAGGTGTTTCACCAGTAAGTTTCTTATCCATGTAGTACTCGATGAAGGCCAGCAAGGCTACAGGACACGATATATTCGCCACACAGGACACGCTGGGGATGTGCTTCCTCCTCTTCCCCGCTCCCAGCAACAGGAATCTTTTGAACAGGGTTGCGTTCTCAACCGAAACGCAGCACATCAAGCTAGACTTGGCGTTCTTGGTCACCCAGTACTCTGCCCCAGGCTGGGCAAGTAGGTACTCGGTTACACTCGAAGCACGAACTACAGTGTTCGTCAGCGGAATCTGATAGTGAGTAACGTTGCCTGCTTTTACGCAAATGTCCAAAAGCTCTGGGTTATCTGTTTCGAAAACTTCCCTCATCACCTCTTCATGGGTCATTCCCATCTCGTCGAGTACCCTCTTGGCCTCTTCTTTCTTGTTGAGTACTACTTCCATCTGGTCGCCCATCCCCGCCCCGAGTTTCACCGGATTATCGTCAACTTCAACGATATTGCCTTCGTACTGCACATCGAAGCTGCTTGTTACCATCCCAGTCAGTTTAGCCACCTCCCGCTTCACATCAACTCCCAACCACGTGGGACCCATCTCCACCACGTGCTTCTCACCGCTTGGCGTGACGATGAAGACCTCCATCTTTTTTTTCTTTTTTTTTTTTTTTTGGTTTCACTTTTTTTGCGTTGTGTGCGTGTGTTTTTTTCTTCCCGCCCCCCCCTTCTTTTTCTGCTTGAAACAATATAAAAAAGAAAATAATAATAAAAAGATATTTTGATAATGAAACTAATGTTTTGTTGCGTAGCAGCGTGGGCTATTCAAGATATCCACACCAATCGGAAACAACAGAGTGCTCTGTAACAAGGGGAGGGAAGAGATGAGACAAAGATGAGCTTCTGGCGAAATTCATGATGCACTGTCTAATAATGTTCACTAAAAAAAGAGGAGGTTGTTTTTTTTTTGGCACCTTACACCTTTTCCTCTTCCTTTTTTTTTTCTTTGGAGGAAAGTAAAACATAAACGGTGAACCACTTTCAAAGTGTAGCAGGATTCTATTCCCCCCCCCCTTTTTTTTTCTTTTCTTCTTCTTTTTTACAAAATGTATCGTTTTCTTATTTCTGTATTCTCACCCCCGGTGGCACCACATCGTCAAGAGTATCAGTGCCTCTCAAAATGATGGTTTCTAGTTTGTTGCACCCAAACAAGAAATCATTACCAATGTTATTAAGTTTGGTCATCTCACTCAAGTCGATGGTTTTTAGGTTTTTGCACCCATACAAGAAATCATTACCAATGAAATAAAGATTGGTTATCCCATTCAAGTCGATGGTTTCTAGTTTTTCACACCCGTACAAGAAATCATTATCAATGGAAGAAAGATTGGTCAGCCCATTCAAGTCAATGGTTTCTAGGTTTTTGCACTCTGACAAGAAATTATCTCCAATGGAATCAAGATTGGTCATCCCATTCAAGCTGATGGTTTCTAGTTTTTCACACCCATACAAGAAATCATTACCAATGGAATCAAGATTGGCCATCCCATTCAAGTCAATGGTTTCTAGGTTTTTGCACCTTGACAAGAAGCCATTACCAACGGAAGAAAGATTGGTCAGCCCATTCAAGTTGATGGTTTCTAGTTTGACGCACCCTGACAAGAAGCCATAACCAATGGAATCAAGATTGGTCGTCCCATTCAAGTCGATGGTTTCAAGGTTTTCGCACATTGTCAAGAACTGATCACCAATGGAAGAAATATTTGTTAGTGAAACCAAGATGGTTTTTAGTCTTTTGCACCCCGACAAAAAGTAAGAACCAATGGAATAAATATTGGTCATCCCATTCAAGTTGATGGTTTCTAGTTTGTTGCACTCTGATAAAAAGTCATCATCAATGGTAGAAACATTGGGGAGGATGAGATCAACAGACGTCAGGTCACAGCCTTGAAGAAATCCAGCGTCTATACTTGTAACACAGCCTGTGGAGTTGGTGACAACGAGGATCTGAAGTCCAGAAGGAAGGTCCCCCTTCTCCATTGTCAAGTCTTCGTCGACGTCATCTGGCAACGAGTTCCCCACCTCCACCACCAGAACCAGCTCAGGGTCAGCTGCCACAAGACCCTCAAGCTCCGAAACTGAGCTCCGAAGCTTCTCCAGCTGAACGGTTTTCCTATTCACCTCCACATGGACCACGGAGCCCTCCACGAGCCCAAGTTCTTGAACATCTCTACCCCCGTTCCTGTCCAGGACCTCTCCCTCCCAAACCAGTTTGAACTTGCCTTCGAGTAAACCAGCAGCACACCCTGCCTTCCTGTACAGGCTACCCACCGTCTCCTTCCCTGACACTTCCACATCGTGAGCCCCGCCTCCCGTCTTCACGAACACTGTAAAATCGTTCACTCCTACCTCTGATCTCTTTCTCTTTCCATTCATGTTCCTTTATCTTCGTTCTTTTCCCCCCACACCCCCTTTTTTGCTTTATTTTTTATTTTCCCTGTGTGCTTGTCTTGAAGGACCACTCCGACTCTGCTCCCTTGCGGGATATCCACCGTCATCCCTTGCAACACGACAGGGAGGTCCGTGCGGTACCTCACCGATAGGTCGGCCAGCCGGATCGCCCCTGTCCTCGGCCACTCCTCGTCCATTGTTTTTATCTGCAGCAAACAACCTTCCTCCTCTTCGGGCGGCAGCGAGGAGTACAAGAGACGTTCCACGGAAGTCATCATGGTCTCCACCAAGCTTGAGTTCCTTGCCATGTACTGAAGTGTTTCCCCCAAAGACAGGGAGTATGTGAGGGCCAAGGCGTACACAGACGTCGAGACCGTGTCCTTCAGGACAAGCCCCATCCCGGAAAGCAGCGTCACGAGAACCGCGCACATGATGTCCAGTCTGAAGCCGATCCATCTGTTCCCGATGAACCACCAGTACCACGGCTTGGCCATCGCTTCCAGCCTCATCCCGAAGGCGTGTTGTATCTCGTCTTGTTTCTGAAAGGCTTTGATCCGCGGCCGAGCGAGAAGGTCGAGGCACAGACACCACCGTAGACTGCGAGGTAAAAGTGGTTCTGCTGCTCGTTTAAATCGTTGTCCGCCCAGCTGCTGAGGAAGTAGTCCCCGTACATCATCGACAGCTGCCCGCTGAACAGTCCGACCAACACCACTGTTGCAAGGAACCGTCCCCCCGCTTTGATGTACTCTACATAGGTCGTCCCTGTGACAGCTCCCCTTGCACGGTCTTCCGTTTCAACGAGCTTCACGGCAGCGTCCTTTTCTTCTTCCTTTTCGTTTTCCTTTTCGTTTTCATGAGGATGAAGAAGGTTGCACCTTCTTGCGTTCTCTTGCCCCGCCGGAAGCGGGTTCTTTTCGGTTGCAGACAATGTCAACAAACCCCTCCCCACGTAAGAATTTAAAGATAATAATAAAAGGTGCAGTAAACACAGAGAAGAAAAGAAAATGAGTGCTAGCTTGACAATGCAGGTGCTAGAAAAGTATTGCATGTACTTACTAATCAAAAGGAGGGAGGGAATAAAAAAAAGAAATTCACTATGATAGGAACGAAGTGGTTTTTTGCAACGGCCCGCATAAAAACACAAAAAAGAAAAAGAGAAAAAGAAAATAAACTATTCTTTTAAGGTATGCGTTTTTGCGCTCACCGGCCGAGCTGCGCTTAGTCCCCGTAAATAAATAAAAGAAATAGTAAATACCGAGCCGCAAGAAAAAAGAAAGTTGGGTCTCTTAAGGGAAGTGGGTTAGAGGTCTCGTACTGACTGCGATTTACGGCAAGCAATCTTACCTGTAAAACTCTTGCATTTTCGGATTATCTTCGGTGAGCGAAGACAGGTGCGCAAAGTAGCTGATGAAGTTTCTTCAAACCTGTCCAAAAACGGCAGTCTACTCTTTCCGTGAACAAAGGGAGATAGAAGAAAGAGAAAGAAAAAAGAAGAAGAAAAAAAGGAGGAGAACAAGAAAACTGACTCGAGAGTCAATTCTTTCCCTCGTGTGGGGGAAAACCATAAGAAAGAAAAACTGTAGTCGCTCAGAGAGAGACAACAAGTGTGGTCTTTGGTGTGCTGGGAACATCATGCAGACCACTGTTTGAACTATCTCTTACTTATTTATTTATTAAAACATCTTTTCAAAAATAAAACGAATAACCAAAAGTTCACAATTATACGAAAACGACGTGGTCAGCAGCGGCCTACCGCAGTGGCGTTGCCTACCTTTTGACGCCCTTTTGGGGTCGTTGTTACCAAAGAAAAAAATGAGATAGATTTAAAAAAAAATAAAAAAGAAAGTCTCAAACTTTTTCACTCGAAGTCCCTTGCTTTTTTTGCCAAGACGAATGCAGCGATAGATCGAATGCCGACGAAGGCCGCAAGCATGATGAGGGTGTAGATCCACCAGTGGTCCCTGTTGATGCTGGAGTCGTGGACAAGGGTTGCCACGACGTCCGAAGCCGCAGTGTTGTTGTCGGGGAGGTTCTTCTCCGAGAACTCGACGATGGTGCTGAGGGCCACCCCGTACTTCAGGAAGCAGCCCCACTGAATCCAACGCATGAAAACAGGGATCGCATCGCTTGTGATGAAGAACCCCGCGAACAGGATCTGAGGGACAAAGATGGCCGGCACAAGGTTCACTGCCGTCTCCGCACGAGTGGTCGATGCACCAAGCAGCAGCGCCGCCGACCCAGACACAGCTGCGAGGAGGGTCATCGCAAGCACGTGAAGAAAGAAGTCCCCTTGGTAGTCGACCAAGAAGTACACCGCAATAAGACCTACAAGCTGCTCAAAGAAAGCTACCGGAACGTCGATCATCGTCTTCGCAAGGAAGTAAGCTGCCGTCCCGTAGGTCCCTGTGATGTACTCTCTGATGAAGACTGGCCGCTCCAAAGGGAACACCAGCAGCAACGGCTCCGCCGACAGGAACATCGTGTTGATGGATATGAAGACCAGCGCCCCCCAGTGGTTGTTCACCTCCTTCTCTACGTCCCCGCTGGTTCGGGCGTCCCCCCACTCATCCCCAGCCCCCAAGAAGATGAGTCCTATGATGACGGACAGCACGATCGCCATCCCGAACCTGCTCATCAGTGTCATCTTGTCACGCAGCACTTGGTAGAACTCCCGCTTCACCAGGTGTTGGAACTGTGTCACGAAGGGTGCCGGGTTCGAGTCCCACATCCCAGACGCAGCGGACACCCCTTCGATCTCGCTCCCCTCCTTCACCACGCTCTGCACTGTCTGGATCAAGGGCTGCGCCTCCTCGTCTGTGATCCGCTGCACAGTCGTCATCGCGAAGTCGGCGGGGTTGTAGTTTGGTTTGCAGTGGTGGCCGTGTGCCGCGAAGTGCTCCGCCACCCCCTCCACAGGCCCGTTGTACACCATCTGCCCGTAGCGCAGCAGCATCACACGGTGGAACAGGTCGAACACCTCACTGGAGGGCTGGTGGATCGTGCACACGATGGTGCACCCCGCCTCCGCCAACCCCCGGAGGATCTTCACGAGTTCAAACGCGTTGTGCGAGTCCAGCCCGCTCGTCGGCTCGTCCAAGAAGATCAGTGACGGTGACGAGATGAGCTCCACAGCCACCGCCGTCCGCTTCATCTCACCACCAGACAGCCCAGGCGACAGGACGGACCCGATCAGCGTGTCGGCACAGCGGTCCAGGTTCAGAGAGTTGATCGCCCTGTTCACCAACTCCTCCCTTTCCTCCTCACTCGAGTCGGGGAGCTTCAGGGCCGCCGTGAAGTGCAGGCACTCTCGAGGGGTCTGCGTCGCGAACAGAGCATCCTTCTGCATCACGTAAGCAAGCTTCGTCTTGTACTGCTTCGGGTCCACAGCCTCCCCGTTCATCGTGATGCTCCCAGAAGCCCTTCCGTAAGGAGCCCTCCCCGCCAGTACGTTCATGAGGGTGCTCTTCCCCGCCCCAGACGGGCCCATGATGGCGGTCAGCTCCCCAGGACGCAGCGTCCCACCCAGGTCGCTCAGGATCTGCTTCGTCTCACCCTTGCTCAGGTCCACAACGAAGTCGAGGTTGCTCCACTTCAGGGTGAGTGGCTCGATGAGAGACTTGTCATGGAAGCCGGTGCTGGTGGGGGCCTCCTCGTCGAAGGGGGCCGTCGTCGTTGGGGCGGTCGACATAGTTTCGCGGTAGTTTATTTCTTTTTCTGGTTTGTTGTAAAACTAGCTGTGGTGTGGGTTTTATTTTTCTTTCTTTTGGTGGAAACAAAAGATTATAGGAATAGATGTGGGAAAGGGGACGGGGTGGGAGGGGAATGTCAACAAACCCCTCCCCACGTAAGAAAAGAAAGGAGAGAATAAAAAAGAAAAATAATAATTCCTTATGACTATATGTCTTGGTTGTTTCGCACGAGCAAATAAGACAAGGTCTTAGAAAGCTGCGGGCATGAGTTGCATATAGCTATAAAAAACAAAATCTTTAACTTATTTGTGCCCTGTCAGCACAATTAGTTCTTTCATAAGCTTTTAAACGCAGGAGGGAATCAAAAAGAAAAAAGGGAGAAATACAAAAGAGAAAAAAAGTTAGGAACAAAGAAATGCTTTATCGCTGAAAACTCCGTGCAAGAGCCGTAGGAAAAAAGAAAAAAAAAGGAGTTTTTTTTCTTTTTCAATTTCCCTCCCTTCCGAAGAAAGATCGAATAGAGAAAATAAGAGAAAAAAGGACCTTACCTTTTCTCCCCGTTTCTCGAGACTTAATTCTTTTCCTCGTGTGGGGGGAATCATAAGAAAAAAACTGTAGTCAGTCAGAGAGACAACAAGTGTCGTCTTTGGTGTGCTGGGAACATCATGCAGACCACTGTTAGAACTATTTCTTATTTATTTATTAATCTTTTCAAAAAACGATGCAGGACCAGAAGAAGACAAAAAGTTCACAATGATACAAAAACGACGTGGTCAGCAGCGGCCTACCACAGTGGCGTTGCCTACCTTTTGATGCCCTTTTGGGGTCGTTGTTACCAAAGAAAAAAATGAGATAGATTTAAAAAAAAATAAAAAAGAAAGTCTCAAACTTTTTCACTCGAAGTCCCTTGCTTTTTTTGCCAAGACGAATGCAGCGATAGATCGAATGCCGACGAAGGCCGCAAGCATGATGAGGGTGTAGATCCACCAGTGGTCCCTGTTGATGCTGGAGTCGTGGACAAGGGTTGCCACGACGTCCGAAGCCGCAGTGTTGTTGTCGGGGAGGTTCTTCTCCGAGAACTCGACGATGGTGCTGAGGGCCACCCCGTACTTCAGGAAGCAGCCCCACTGAATCCAACGCATGAAAACAGGGATCGCATCGCTTGTGATGAAGAACCCCGCGAACAGGATCTGAGGGACAAAGATGGCCGGCACAAGGTTCACTGCCGTCTCCGCACGAGTGGTCGATGCACCAAGCAGCAGTGCCGTCGACCCAGACACAATAGCGAGGAGGGTCAGTGCAAGCACGTGAAGAAAGAAGTCCCCTTGGTAGTCGACCAAAAAGTACACCACAACAAGACCTACAAGCTGCTCAAAGAAAGCTACCGGAACGTCGATCATCGTCTTCGCAAGGAAGTAAGCTGCCGTCCCGTAGGTCCCTGTGATGTACTCCCTGATGAAGACAGCCCGTTCCAAAGGGAACACCAGCAGCAACGGCTCCGCCGACAGGAACATCGTGTTGATGGATATGAAGACCAGCGCCCCCCAGTGGTTGTTCACCTCCTTCTCTACGTCCCCGCTGGTTCGGGCGTCCCCCCACTCATCCCCAGCACCCATGAAGATGAGCCCTATGATGACGGACAGCACGATCGCCATCCCGAACCTGCTCATCAACATCATCTTGTCACGCAGCACTTGGTAGAACTCCCGCTTCACCAGGTGTCGGAACTGTGTCACGAAGGGTGCCGGGTTCGAGTCCCACATCCCAGACGCTGCTGAGGAGACACCTTCGATCTCACTCCCCTCCTTCATGATGGTCTGCGCGGTCTGGATCAAGGGCTGCACCTTGTCATCTGAGAGGGTCTGCAGGAGGTGCATCGCGAAGTCGGCGGGGTTGTAGTTTGGTTTGCAGTGGTGGCCGTGTGCCGCGAAGTGCTCCGCCACCCCCTCCACAGGCCCGTTGTACACCATCTGCCCGTAGCGCAGCAGCATCACACGGTGGAACAGGTCGAACACCTCACTGGAGGGCTGGTGGATCGTGCACACGATGGTGCACCCCGCCTCCGCCAACCCCCGGAGGATCTTCACGAGTTCAAACGCGTTGTGCGAGTCCAGCCCGCTCGTCGGCTCGTCCAAGAAGATCAGTGACGGTGACGAGATGAGCTCCACAGCCACCGCCGTCCGCTTCATCTCACCACCAGACAGCCCAGGCGACAGGACGGACCCGATCAGCGTGTCGGCACAGCGGTCCAGGTTCAGAGAGTTGATCGCCCTGTTCACCAACTCCTCCCTTTCCTCCTCACTCGAGTCGGGGAGCTTCAGGGCCGCCGTGAAGTGCAGGCACTCTCGAGGGGTCTGCGTCGCGAACAGAGCATCCTTCTGCATCACGTAAGCAAGCTTCGTCTTGTACTGCTTCGGGTCCACAGCCTCCCCGTTCATCGTGATGCTCCCAGAAGCCCTTCCGTAAGGAGCCCTCCCCGCCAGTACGTTCATGAGGGTGCTCTTCCCCGCCCCAGACGGGCCCATGATGGCGGTCAGCTCCCCAGGACGCAGCGTCCCACCCAGGTCGCTCAGGATCTGCTTCGTCTCACCCTTGCTCAGGTCCACAACGAAGTCGAGGTTGCTCCACTTCAGGGTGAGTGGCTCGATGAGAGACTTGTCATGGAAGCCGGTGCTGGTGGGGGCCTCCTCGTCGAAGGGGGCCGTCGTCGTTGGGGCGGTCGACATAGTTTCGCGGTAGTTTATTTCCTGGAAGGGTTTGGAGGGGGTAGCGATGGAAGATAACAATAGCGAGGGAAGATAACAATAAAAGAAAAGGTGCAGTAAACACAGAGAAGAAAAGAAAATGAGCGCTAGCTTGACGATGCAGGTGCTAGAAAATTATTGCATGTACTTACTAATCAAAAGGAAGGAGGGAATAAAAAAGAAATTAAAAAGAAATGGGGCTTTGGTTGCAACAAATAAAAGAAGTAGTGAGGAAGTACTTTTTCTTTTCTCTTCTTTAAACCCGATGGGTTGTCGAAAACAAAGAAAAATAAAGGAAAATAAAAACAGAATAAAAACAATAGTTAGGAAAATGGAAAAAAAACAAGGAAATATAAAAAGGTGAAAGAAAGATCTCAAAGAAAATAAGAAAGGGGGAGTGACCCTTTTCTTGGTTTCTTTGCTGGATTATTTCTTTTCTTTCACAATAGCAAAATATTTTACTTGTTGGAAAAGTTGTAAGGCTTGTGAAATAATATCAACAAGAAAATTACAAGTCGTTTTTTTCTTAATGGAACTGCTGTGCCTTCCTCGCCAGCACAGTGGCGGCAACCACTCTGATGAAGACGAAGGCCCCCAGCATGATGAGGGTGTAGATCCACCAGTCGTCCCTGTTGATGTTGCTGTCCTCGATGGTGCGGGCGACCACCTCCAGTGCGAAGGTGTTGTTGTCGGGGAGGTTCTTGTCCGAGAACTCGACGATGGTGCTGAGGGCCACCCCGTACTTCAGGAAGCAGCCCCACTGAATCCAACGCATGAAGGCAGGGATCGCATCGCTTGTGATGAAGAACCCCGCGAACAGGATCTGAGGGACGTAGATGGCCGGCACAAGGTTCACTGCCGTCTCCGCACTTGTTGTCGATGCACCAAGCAGCAGCGCCGTCGACCCAGACACAATAGCGAGGAGGGTCAGTGCAAGCACGTGAAGAAAGAAGTCCCCTTGGTAGTCGATGAGGAAGTACACCACAACAAGACCGAGCAGCTGCTGCAGGAAGGCTACCGGAACGTCGACCATCGTCTTCGCAAGGAAGTAAGCCGACGTCCCGTAGGTCCCTGTGATGTACTCTCTGATGAAGACTGGCCGCTCTAAAGGGAACACCAGCAGCAACGGCTCCGCCGACAGGAACATCGCGTTGATGGTGAAGAATTGCAGCCCACCCCAGTGGTTCTTCACCTTCTTCTCCACATCAGCCCCTGTATCTCCGTCCCCCCACTTGCCCCCTGACCCCATGAAGATCAACCCAATCAGAATCGCCAGCACGATCGCCATCCCGAACCTGCTCATCAGTGTCATCTCGTCACGCAGCACTTGGTAGAACTCCCGCTTCACCAGGTGTCGGAACTGCGTCACGAAGGGTGCAGGGTTCGAGTCCCACATCCCAGACGCAGCGGACACCCCTTCGATCTCACTCCCCTCCTTCACCACGCTCTGCACTGTCTGGATCAAGGGCTGCGCCTCCTCGTCTGTGATCCGCTGCACAGTCGTCATCGCGAAGTCGGCGGGGTTGTAGTTTGGTTTGCAGTGGTGGCCGTGTGCCGCGAAGTGCTCCGCCACCCCCTCCACAGGCCCGTTGTACACCATCTGCCCGTAGCGCAGCAGCATCACACGGTGGAACAGGTCGAACACCTCACTGGAGGGCTGGTGGATCGTGCACACGATGGTGCACCCCGCCTCCGCCAACCCCCGGAGGATCTTCACGAGTTCAAACGCGTTGTGCGAGTCCAGCCCGCTCGTCGGCTCGTCCAAGAAGATCAGTGACGGTGACGAGATGAGCTCCACAGCCACCGCCGTCCGCTTCATCTCACCACCAGACAGCCCAGGCGACAGGACGGACCCGATCAGCGTGTCGGCACAGCGGTCCAGGTTCAGAGAGTTGATCGCCCTGTTCACCAACTCCTCCCTTTCCTCCTCACTCGAGTCGGGGAGCTTCAGGGCCGCCGTGAAGTGCAGGCACTCTCGAGGGGTCTGCGTCGCGAACAGAGCATCCTTCTGCATCACGTAAGCAAGCTTCGTCTTGTACTGCTTCGGGTCCACAGCCTCCCCGTTCATCGTGATGCTCCCAGAAGCCCTTCCGTAAGGAGCCCTCCCCGCCAGTACGTTCATGAGGGTGCTCTTCCCCGCCCCAGACGGGCCCATGATGGCGGTCAGCTCCCCAGGACGCAGCGTCCCACCCAGGTCGCTCAGGATCTGCTTCGTCTCACCCTTGCTCAGGTCCACAACGAAGTCGAGGTTGCTCCACTTCAGGGTGAGTGGCTCGATGAGAGACTTGTCATGGAAGCCGGTGCTGGTGGGGGCCTCCTCGTCGAAGGGGGCCGTCGTCGTTGGGGCGGTCGACATCTGTTTCTTAATTCTCTTTAGTTGTAAAAACCTGTACAATCTTTTTCTTTTTTTGCAAAAACAAAACCAAATTTGTATTTCTCAATAAAAAAAATAATAAGAAACTAGAAATCCAGGTTAGTAAAGGACAAACCCCCCCCCCCCCCCCCCCCAGGAGAGGCTTATTCCACAATCTTAATCGTAGGTACAACTAACAGCGAACTATTTTCAAACAAGCCCTCCCCAAGGAACTTTACTGAGGTCAACGGTGAGACGTCAACATGACGTAGTCCGGACCCAGCCAGAAAGTACCAACCCACAGAAGTAACATGTGTAAAAGCCGAGAGGTCGACAGAGGATAGAGCCCGCGTCCCTCGCAGAAAGTTACGCCCGATACTGGCAACAGACTTCAACGGGGTTAGGTTGATGTGGTACAGGTTGCGGCAGTACGTGAAGAAA
The DNA here is from genome assembly GCA_964019335.1 of Diplonema japonicum. Lineage (NCBI taxonomy): Eukaryota > Euglenozoa > Diplonemea > Diplonemida > Diplonemidae > Diplonema > Diplonema japonicum. Next base: position 127,605 of record OZ025740.1, read on the forward strand.
CCGTCAGAGATGGTAACGAGCGCGGGCATAGAGGAAAGATCTATCGTAGTCAGCGATGTGCAGTTGGTGAAGAACCCAGTTGGAGTTTCTTTGACGAGGCAGAGCGGGGAAAGGTCGACACTCTGTAGTGACTCGCACCACACCATGAACCCCTGCTCGATGGTCTTCACTCCGTCCAGAATCGTGAAATCAACTTCGACAACATTCGGTAGAAATCGAAGGAAGTCCCTCGCGATACTTGAGATAAGCAACCCGCTTGAATTCACCAGAACGATTTTTCTCACACAGTCCGGGACGTCATCGTAGATGTCGAGGGTTAGGGTTTGCTCGCAGATCTGCGATGCGACGTCCAAGACGAGGACTGCCTCGGGGATGCTTTCGATCTCCCCGCGTCTTTCTTTCAGGTCTTCGACAGCTACCTCTATTCTCCGCGTCCTGCCAACCTCCAGCTGATCCCCGTTTTGCATGACGCTCTCCTTCACACACTGGTCGGTCCTCCCCAGAATGTCTCCTTCATGCGAAAGCTCTATGCAGTTGGGGTCCAACCCGAGCTCCTTCGCCACAAGGTCGTACAAAGCGGAGTACGTCGTGTTGCCCGGCACTTCGAGCGATGCGCGGCCTGCGTACAGCGTGAGCGACATTTCTTTCTTTTTTTTCTTTTTTTGTTAACAAATATTTATCTTTTAAAAAAAGAAAATGATTTTAATACAGGGCCCCCCGGTAAGGTGGGGATAGACCGGCGATCGCCGGCAATTTTTGAATAAGTCGCCGGACTATGTAGACAGGCGAATTTCTTGTGCCTGCGGGGGGGCAGGGGTTGCCCCTTTTGTGAGGAATCGTTCAGCTAAGGAGTTGGTCGAGCCGTTGCTTCACCACTTAGGCAACCAAAGAGGCGAAGGATAAAGTGTGGAAGAGGGTGCACATCAGCTTGTCAAGCTCAAGACAAGTTCTTCTCCCATCAACCAAGACACCATCAGGGAGACTCTAGAGGGCTCTTTCCTAAGCCCTGCATCGATAGAGTTCTTCTTGCTGCTATCCGCAGGTCGAACGCAGTTTCAGCAAGCTGCGCCTCGTGTTCACAATGCCCAGGACATCAATTAAACCTGAGAAACTGAACTGTCTATTGGTGATAAGCACGGAGGGGGCAGATGTTCCGAGTGAAGACTTCATCAGTTGCGTCATAAGACGGTTTCATGGAGACGTTCAGGGAAAAAAAAAGTGTTCACAGTGTGGCCGAGAGGCCCAATTAACGTTCACCCCTATTTTTTATTTTCTTTTTGAAAAAAAATCGGAGCCAAAAAGTATAGCAGGTCTATCGGAAAAAAAAAAAAAAACCCATTTTTGAACCGGGGGCCCTATTTTATAACTATATGCAAAAAGGCTTTCGCACATAAAAACTTTTTTTTTTTTTTTTTTTTTTTTTTGCTCGTGCGAACAACATGTCCCCCTTTTTTTTTTTGCTTTTGTTTTTTTTATATAACTCCAGCCAGATTTTCAAGTGCTTCACTTTATTCTCACGGTGTGTTTCAAGCTTGTTTTATAAGAAAACGGGTGCAGCAATGAAAATTACTTTATGAGTGAATATTTAAAGTACTTTATATATTCACGCCAGCCCTATTTCCACTGCACAGCAAGATTCGGCGCTCATGCTCGTCGCCCTGAGCAGGTGCGTTACGTTCTTCCACTCGGGCGCTACCGGTATAAGGGTTGCCAGTATTCCGCAAATAAGTAAGTCCTTACTTGAAATGAAAAAAAAAATACGAGAAAAAAAAAAAAAAAAAAAAGACCGAAAAAAAATCCGTCACACTCGGAAGAGCGAACATCCTTCTTTTTTTTTTTTTTTTTTTTTCACCAAGCAGCACGCAGCAACGCCAGCTTGAAGTGATCAAGCATGACCTGGCCCGACTGGGAGCCTATCCAGGACAGCGTTGACTTGAAGAGGGCCTTCGGGTCCCCGCCATCCCCCGAATCGTGCATGCCTCCGCATATTTCGAGAAACAGTTTTTCAGCCCGCTCGAAGGGGAGCGATTTCTTGCCCCCGGACGCTTTAAGAAAAAGCTCAACGTGTTCGGGGTCCGTGTGAGACGATGCCTTCGAGGAGTCGTTCGAGTGGGAAGGCGAAGGTTCCGGTGAGGTGGTGTCGTTGGTACAATTCTGTATGACAGCCTCGATGGCGACTGTAAGCTCATCCCTCCTCCTGTGCAAAACGAGAATCTTTTCCTTGATCGGGTGCGTGATTTCCATTTGCTCGTTTTCATAATCTTCAAGCTCCAGTTCCAGATCACCCTTCTTGTCACCACTGTCGTGATCAGCTTGTATTTTACTAATGGACTCCTGGTAGGTTTCTTCAAGGTTGGTCAGTGCATCATTTAGGTCATCTAAAGTTGCAATGGCTGCAGATCGGCACGACTTAGCAGTTTCCAAGGCTGTTCTCCCGTTTATGTTTTTTATATCCGGGGAACACCCTAAAGATAGAAGGGTTGCAATGATTTCCGTGTTGCAGGTTTCGGAGGCTGCGATGTGCAGACAGCTTCTCCCGTAGCCGGTGAGGACGTCCATATCTGCTCCTTCATCAGCGAGAAGTTTTAGTATTTCTGTTCTGCTTTCCATGGTTGCAAAGTGGACGGCCCGCAAGCCATCTTCGTTTCGATAGTTGACCGCGGTGGACCTCCTTGCTCTGATTAGCCTGGAAGATTCTTCGTTGGTGAAATGTCTCTCCCCGGAGTGGGCCACCGTTTCATGGTTGCCTTTTTCGCATTTCTTCAGAATCTGTAGAAGTTCCTCTCGATCGCCGTCTCGGACTGCCCTGAGAAGCCCCCCGCCCCACCATGAGTTTCGGATGACGTCCATGAAAATTGTTCTTGTGGAAACAGCTTTTTTTTTTTTTTTTTTTTTTTTTTTTTTTTTTTTTTTTCAAAAGAGAAATTTAAAAAAAAAAAAAAAAAAAGTTGTTTGGAATGTGCTGCTCCTGATGAAGGGAAAAAAAAAAAAAAAAAAAAAAAAAAAAAAAAAATGAAAAAATGAAAAAATAAAAACGCCAGCCCAAAGTTACCCTTAAAAATCACTTCAAAAAAAAATGGTGTCTAAAGAGGCCGGAGTTTCTTTTTTTTTGAAAATTTACCCGGTGGTGTAAAAATGGTCTGTTGGTAGATGGTTAAAAAAAAAAAAACTTTTCTTTTTTTTTTGTTGTGTCTTTTTTTCCCGTTCATGATATATATATATGAACCGGGTTATTATTGGGTGTCAACAAAAAAAAAAAAAAAAAAAAAAAAAAAAAAAAAAGAAAATAGCTATTTATTAAATGAAAATCAGATGGCCTGATTTCAAGCGGACCCCACAAGTGAAATCATGCTCTGATTTTATTCAATACTACATTTTATTTAATGATGAGCTGCTCTCGCAAAGAATTTGGGTGCTGAGTGTGCTTCGCTGCTGCCTGCTTGTGGCGGCACAATGCGACCCCTTTACTACACGGTACTGGGTTTGGTATGATCAATTCAGCGAATCGACGTTGACGTTTGAGTCAAACGTGATTCTGGGCACTGTTGAAGTAGTGGGCTGTGTCGAAGGGGCAGGGCTGAAGGGGGCGTTGCAGGGGCATTTTCTCGAGGCTGATGCCCTTGGCTCGCTTCCCGGTCGCCTTCGGTTTTCTTCCCTTTTTGCTAGAAAATGACTGTGAGCGTGAAATAAAGTACCTGATTTTCTTGGCTTAAAAACATGAGGAAAAAAATCGGATCTGGGCGTGAAATAAAGTGAAACCTGATTTATATCTTCTAGCCTAAATTCTTTAAGAGAGCTGCTCAGAATTAAATAAAAAAAAAAATAATTCTTTATGACTATATGTCTTTGTTGTGACTATGTAAAAAAAAAAAAAAAAAAAAAAAAATAATAATAATTCTTTATGATCGCACGAGCAAAAAAGGTTTTTTTAAAAGCTGCGAAAGTTTTTTGCTCGGCACAAGTTGCATATAGTTATAAAATCATTTTTTGAAAGATAAATATTTGTAACAAAAAAAAAAAAAAAAAAAAAAAATATATATATATATATGAGTGGAAGTCTTTGTGAGACGCCCCCTTGTTCTCATCTTCTACCTGCACCTATCCCCTTTCAGCAGCGGTTTCTCCTCCTTTGGTGGTCTTGCCGGCCTTCTCCCCAGCCTGGCCGCTCTTTCTCTTCGTTCTCTCGCCCATTGTCCTTTCAACGCCTCTAGGTCATGCTTGGTCTTCGGTGATGCAAATATCGCCCTCCTGTTCCATCCGATCACCGCCTTTGTCCTCCCGATGGATCGTAGTGTGTGCACCCTTGTGCTCGGCTCAGCTGGGAAGGCCCTCCTTCCTTTCACCTTCTTCAGTACCCTCCCTAGCTCCCATGTGTGCCAGATCTTCTTCATCAGTCCATGCAATCTCCTCGCTTTCTGCTGTACTTCTGCGAGATCCCCCCAGCTTCCCTCCAAGGGTCTTCCCGGTCACGTTCTCGAAATCCAGTGCCAGCTCCACCGTCGACACTGACGTGTTCCTGTTGCCTGCATACCAGCGCAGTTGCCGCATCCACCTCAGCACCTCCTTCGTGTACTCCCGTAGGACATCCCCTGCCGGTAGCTTGCCGAAGTCCTTGTCCGACGGTACTGGGTGTTCTTGACCTTGTGTGATCTCCAGCCACTGGTGTGTGTGGTACACCTCCTGCCTCTTCGCTTGTAGGGCTGCGTCCCGCTCCCCCACCACCGCCAGCAGGTACCTCTGCGTTCCTTCGAGCCTTTCCCTGACATCCTTCCCTGCTCCCCTTGCAGGATGCCATGCAGCTTCGTACACGGTTCCAGCCCCCTGCGCGTCATGCCTTCGTGTTCTTCCCGCTGTTGCACTTCCTTGGCCTTTTCGCACTCCCACAGTGCGTGCTCCAGCATGTTGGGCAGCTGTTGCTCCTGACCGCAGATGTCGCAGTGTGCCGTCGTGGGTTTGGCCTGCTTAGCTTCTTGCTTCCTCGCCTCCGCAATCAGCCACTTTTCGGTGTCCTCTTCTTCTTCTTCTTGTTCATCTTCAGCCTCGTCTTCATCCTCGTCTTCTTCTCCTTCCGCCATCGGGATGTGCTCCACCGTGTCCGTGCGCCATCCCCGTGGGTTGATGTAGAACACTGCCCCCGAGATGATCCTTCGCACGTCCCTTGCTGCAATCGGGTCCGTCACCACCAGCTTCCTCCACAGCGCGTTGGTCTCCGCTGCTGCCGCAGCTTCCATGCCCCCCATGGTGCTCCGTTTGCTCATGATTTCCTGTGCTTCCGCCCGCCTGAGTCGGTCCCTGATGTAGTGCTTGTAGGGCTCCTTTTCCAGTGCGTGGGTGTCCTTCTGCTGTGCCCAGCTTAACTTGATCTGAGGCAGCCACCTTTCCATCATGTTGCCCACCGGTCCCAGCGGTATCTTCTTCCCGCTGTACCGTTTGGCAATGGCGTCGCAGCGTGTCCACAGCTTGTCGTCCTTCTTGCAGGCTCTGTATAGGAGCATAAGTGCTCTGTATGCGGCTGTCATCTGTGGGTGGCTCGTGTGTCCCGGCAGTGTCACGGATAGTACTGTGCCTGGGTTCCTGGTGCAGTACTTCTGCCCCCAGAGCGCGTACGTGGTCTCCTTCACCAGCGTGGCCATTTGTCCCGTTTTCGGCGGTGAGAATGGGCAGTCGTAGAGGCAGCTCGGTAGGATCGTGCTGCTGATGATCTTCGCCTTCTGCTGAAAGGACAACGGCGTTGCTCCCAGCCTGCTCAGCGTCCCGAGTGCCTCCGCCGTCCTGTCGCCGTTGGTTTGCGGCCTGCCGTCTGTCCGCAGCTTGGCTCCCAGTACTCCTACAGTCCGTGTCGGCTGCAGTTCCTCGCCTTTCACCTTCACCTCCGGTGTCTTCCTGTTCACTGCAAAGGTCTTCGTCTTCCTGGTGTTGAGCTTCATCCCCACCTGTTTGCAGAAGGCTTCCACTGCGTCTACGCCTTCCTGCAACGCCGCACCGAGCCGTGCCAAGAGGTATGCATCGTCCGCGTAAGACAGCGAGCGGACCCCTGTGTCGTTCTCCACCTGCTTCATTAGTACCGCCAACAGCGCGTTGATGAGTACCACTGAAATCGGGCATCCCTGAAGGATTCCATTGGTTGTGTGGAACTCCTCCCCCACGCCTGCTGCGTACCTGAACCGTCTTCGCATGCCTGCGTACATTCCTTTCAGTGCCCTGAGGATGCCTGTGTCCATGCCCATGTCCTCCACCAGCTCCAGAACCAGCTGTTGCGGTACACTGTCAAAGCATTTCGCAAAGTCGAGTGCCACCCCGACTAGCGGTTTCCCCTCCAGAATGGATTCTTCGATGTCAAGGGCGAGGTCCAAAAGTGCGTCCTCTGTCCCGAAACCAGTGCGGAATCCGTATTGCTTGTCGTGTATCCATTTCTCCTGCCAGATGAGGATATCAGACAGTCGCGCGCATGCCCAGAGTCTGTACACCGCAGATGTGACTGTGATAGGCCTGTGCTCCAGTGGTCCCGCATCGTCGCACTTCGGTACGAGGGTAACCAGTGCCGTTTTCATGGCTTCCGGCCACCTCCCCGTTGCTTCGATCGCATGGAAGAGCATCGCCCAGGCGTCTAGTACTGACTCGCTGCTGCAACCTCGCTGTTGTCTCAAAAAAAAAAACACGCGCGACAAGAAAAAAAAGGAAAAAAAAAAAAGTAAGGATAAAAAAAAAAAAGAGATATATATATGTGAGTTAAGGAAGTCTGAGATGCCCCCCTTTTTCTCATCCTCTACCTGCACCACACATAAAAAAAAAAAAAATAAAATAAAAAAAGCTCGGTTGATTGTTTGTGCAAAGTACGTAAACTTGTTCCATCGAGAAAAAAAAAAGAGTCGGTTGATTGTTGTTTGTGCACAGCCGGGGTTAACCTGTAGAAGGAGAAGCCACTACTCTTTTTAGCACCAACAATTCATTATCAATAATATTATTATATTGTTTTTCTTGTTCATGCAAAAAGAATTCACTATGATAGGAACGAAGTGGTTAGCAACGGCCCGCCAAAAAAAAAAAAAAAAGAACTCAAATTGGCATGCAGTGAAGGGACATCTTTTTATGGCGAAGAGCTGCACAGGGAATGAGGCCTTCCCGAAAAAAAAGAAAAAAAAAACTTAACCGCCACGGTTTTATTCCCATCCCCCCCCCCCCCCCCCCCCCCATCACGGCTATCTTATCGTAACACACACACTCTTTCTCTAGCAGAGCATACAGGCTACAAAAGAAAATCCCTGATAGCTTGGAGTACTCCTTTAATTCACATTGAACAAACAACAAAAATAAAAAAGAAAGAGAGAGGCATTTGAGAGTACCTGCTAAAAACATGGGAAGAAAGATCAACGTAACTGAATGGAGTTTTTTTTTTTTTTTCTCTGGAAAGGGGGGGGGAGGGGGAGGGGTTAAGTTTTTTTTTTTTTTTTCCTTGAAAAAAAAAAAGGGGGAGGGAGGTTTTAGAAAAATTATTTTCTTTGGAAAAAGAAAACAAAAACAAAAACAAAAAAAAAAAAGTTCACACCCCCCTAGCTAGCGAGACTCCTGTGGCCTCGCGCGCATAGACGGAGTCGAAGACAACCCTTGTGGTTCTGCACTCATGGCATAATTCTCTTCCGGGGGATAATTTTGCCCCCTCGATGATCTGGGTATGTGTGTTTTTTTTTTTTTTTTTCCATACACGATATCTTTGTCCCCCGCTACTTTTCTTACGACCCTGTCCAACCTGAAGGACCCCACCGATATCATCGACGGGTTGGGAGCGGATAAATTCGTTGTAAAACTCGCTTTGCTGTAAAAAAAAATTTTTTTTTTCCCCTCTCCACATACGACCCCATGTCTGTGAAGTTCACCCCAGACTGATGCTTCAGAGGGTTCCTCGCGGAAACATGTGATATATTGGACCCCTGTCGGTAATATGTTTCACAACACGATGCAGTTGTGGTAGTCAGTTCGTCGTCAGAGGAGATTCTGGACTCCACTTCAGCCTTACCGTCGTTTGTTTCTTGCATTCGAAACTCTACCGAGGACCGTAGCTGCTCTTCGATGTTCGGGAAAATTTTGAAAATCCCGAGGAGATCATCCTTGACCAGTTTGAAACAGGAACAAGCAGTAACCGTTCGAACGGACGCGGTTCGCTGTGTGTGCCGGAGAAGCGCGATCTCCCCGAACCAAGACCCACCCTGCAACGTTGCCACCGTGATCTCTTCTGCTTTATTGTTCGTTATAATAACTTCGACAACGCCCTGTCCTATAAAATACATCTCGTTTCCAATCTCACCAGCGGTTATGATATTTTCATTGGGAGGGACGAGAACCTGCTGCGTGACAGCCGCCAACGCGGACAAAACCCTTTCAGGCATGTTGTGAAAAAACGGGACCTGCGACAGAATCTTGCGTTTGATGAACAGCGTGACCTTTTCCTGCATAAACGGCGGGAGATCGTTCAAAATAACAAAGTAATCCTTCAACGACGTCTCCAGCAACGCGGGGTAAATATTAAACGCCTCCTTCTGCACCTCCCAAGGCACGTCGTAACGGTTCATTAAAGAGTACAATTTTTCCTTCTTCTCGTGAATCTGCTGTTGGAACGCGTCAAGACGAATCACAGAGGATGCTACCTGACCGGTCATCACGGAAATAACAAGAACCGACAGCAAGATAACAGGAATTGTGAATAATTTGCTCCCACGGCCTGTGGGGACAACGTCACCATACCCGACAGAAGAAATAGTTATCGCTGCCCAGTAGTACCCTTCCAAGTACGTATCTATGTGAAGCATAGAAAAATTGTCCGGATTTCTGGACCCACCTGACAGGTCGGTCGAATATTTTTCTTCAACTACAAGGAAGAGGACGCTGATGATGTTCAGCGTCCACAGCGCCCAGAAAACTGCGAGTACTGTTGATACCCATGACGATCGTGCTTTTAACGGATTGGCTGTCTTGAAAAGACTCTTCACTCGAATCGCATGGCACATTCTCGGCAGTGCGAAGAACGGCCCCAACCGCGTTTCAACAAACATGAGATCGTACGGAAGAGAAGACAGAACGTCAAACCAAAACCACCCCGACAAATAAGCCTTCCTCACAGTTCTGAGATCAGCGTCAATCAGCTGGTACCCATTGAGGGCGGCCGTTCTAGACGACAGAAGGATGAAGAGCGAATGAACAACAGTGTAGACTGACTTTAAAGGCGCGGTGAATGCAAGGGGCAATGCGTCCTCCCACAGTATTGAGATGGGGACCTCGTGGGATTCGATAAGCGTGACGATAAGAAAAAGAACATCGGTTACTATCCGGAGGGGTCGGTCTGGGAGCAGTATACCCTGGCCTGTTCGGTATCTAGGGTTAACTGTTGTGTGTCGTTCCATTCTTGCTACTTTTTGGTCGAATGGCACTGCCACGCTGGTCGTTTCGTCCTCACAGAATTTATAGCCTGATAGAGTATCGGCGTCGTTCTGCCTACCTGCACGGCGCGATCTCCCTGTTGGTGAGGAGCACAGTCTGTTTTTGCCTTTTGAACTTGACTGGTTCGACATCGTCTGTTCTATCTTGATGATCCGGTCTACGATGTCGTCTAGAACCACCCGTTGGTCCATCAGCATCTCCACCATCGTCTTGTTGGCCACTTCCGAGTTGAACTCGCTTCCTCTTTTGAACGAACAGTCCATCTCCCTCCCCTCCCCCCTTTTTTTCTTCTTCTTTTCCTTATTTTCTTTTTTTTTTTTTTTTCTTTTTTTAAAAAGAAATTATTTTTCTTCCCATTTACGTGTGTGTGAAGAAAGAGAGTGAGGGGGGGATTTGTGTATCTCTGTATTTTTTTTTTGTTGTTTTTGTTTTGTTTGGAATAATAATAATAATAATAATAATAATAATAAAGATAGCACTGGTCTCTCCCTGTGTAAACATAAATAAAGCACCCACAGGCTCTAAGGCCTCCCTCACGCCTGCTTCCTTCCTTTATTTCCCAAGAAAAACCGGCTGACAAAATACATTGGGACTAGCACCAGAACCCACAGCACGACGAGCTCAACAGTGTTATCAGTGAAAGTGTCCTCTTGCTCTGCTTCGTACCTGTCTTGCATGCGCTTCTCCAGCTCCCTCCTGGATTGGATGGCCGCCGCTTCTTCGCTGTCCCACGCCCGGCCTGCTTTCTCTATGTTTTTTTCGAGCATGGCATCATCTTCCATCAGCGCCTTCGCGTACCCAAGGCCAGGGTCTGACTCTGTTGCTTCCGGCATTTTTTTTTTTTCTTCCCTTTTCTTTTGTAAAAAATAATCTTTTTTGGACAAAAAAAAAAAGTTGTCACATCATATTAATGGCAGGTTTTTGAACGCAGCGTGCCCTCGTAGCCTCTTTGCCTCGCCTGGAAGGCTGCCCTTCTCTGAAAGCTCTTTGACGAATGACACAAATGGTTGTGGAACGGACTCCGACAGGAGACTCAAGTCGAGATCGGGTTTTTGAGAAGCAAGGAGCGAAATGCAACAGAGTAGGGACGGAACGGAAACCGTCTCGTTCTGCTCGCCAAGGGTGCTGAGGGTGAAGGGCTTGTCGTGGGTAACAACACACGCATCGGGAGAAGCCGGGAGCGCGGTTAAAAGTTGGCGGACAGCAACCAGCAGTTCAGAATAAGACAGCTCGGGGAACACCGATGTGTAAAGAGCCAACGGAACGCCTTTCGAAACCACACCAACCTTGTACTCATCCCGCACTATTATCTCTCCGGGCTTTACGATCACCCCGGTGGGAAAGCTGTCGATGCTGTAGCACGTAACAACCCCCAGTGAAGCAGACCCATGGATCATTGTGACCCAATAGTTGTTCCCCAGCAGAACCACTACAGGGTAGACAGCTTCTATACATCCAACTATGCCACCGCTGCCTAGCATTCTGTCAATACGTTCGAAACGTTTCTTTTTTATGATCCAAAGTACTATGTTTCCTACTAGCAAAGTTGCCATCCCTGTGACAGCTGCACGTGTAACCGACCTGCGTAGGTCGCCTTTGAACAGGAACAGCAGTCGGCTCAGCATGAGGATGGTGTTCACCATGCCAGCCGCTTCGAGGAGCATTTTTTTTTTTTTTTCTTTTTTTTTTCCCCCCTCGTTCCCCCCGCACACCCCTGTCGTGGTGGTTTAAGTTGCGATGTTAAGAAATGAAAAAGTAAGTATGTTGGGTTGCTTTCTTCGCTTTCTTTGTTGACGTGTCGTAGCAAGATATCGGCGTGGCATTTTTCTGGGTGGCACCAGCAGCCGAGGGTTTTGTCTTTTAATTCGAGAAGTTTGTCCCTCATGGCTTCGTCCTTCAGCAGCTTTTCAATATGTTCGCTGTACAGTTCCAGAGACTCTTCTCTGGTGCGGGTCTTGTTGATTTTGTAAGGGTTGGCCCAGATGGAGCTGCTTTTGGGGAAGCGTTCCTTTTTCCCCTTCACTGTCACGAACACGACCCCCGCCCTACCCACGTACTCGTTGCCGTCGTGTGACATCCAGTCTTGCAGGTCGCTATATTGAGGACGGATGTTCGTAACTTTCACGTTAACTACTGACATTTTTTTTTTTTTTTTTTTTTTTTGTTGTTGTGTGTATGTCTTCTGAAAATATCTTTCATTTTGGAATTAAAAAAAAAAAAAAGCGTTGAAGGGAAAACCTAGATAAAAAAGAATTAGCTCCTGCTCAGGGGTTAGTCAAAAAAAAATGCAGAATTGCAGTTTAAAATTCAAGTATCCAAGTATCCATCTAACACGGAAGGCCTTAAATAGGTTTTTATAGAATTTTACAGTCGATTTTTTTTGACTTGTTTTTTGTACCCCCTCTCGGGCACTTCAAGAACGATATTTTTGACAATGTTGTGGGGGTGGGCCCTGCTGTGGGCACCCTCTCTCTAGAATTGGGACATCTGGAGGCATTTCCGGGGGCATATAGCCCCGGCGTTGCGCTAGAATAGTTTTTTTTTTTTGAGGTTTTGAAAATTTACCCCCCCCTGGTGGGCAAAAATGGTCCGTTGGTAGATGGTTAAAATTCAAGTTTCCAAGTTATCCAATCTAAGACTTCTTGGTAGATATTTTCAAGAGAGGCATCCCAAGCCCCGCCAGCTTGCGGACGATGCGAAACCCTTGCCTCCGAAGGGCAAGGTGGCTGACGTCCATCTTCGCAAAGTTTTTGTGGTGAAGGTACGCGTGAAATTCCTCGGGGTCCAGCACCGCTTGTGCATGGGCAAGCACCGATGCAAAATGCGGGCGGCTGCCTCTGACCGCAAACATAAGGATTGTGTCGTTCGCATTATCCCTCATGGTGTGCACCTCAGGGCACTTCAACACCCACTTCACAACCTCACTTGACGTCAGTTTATCCTTCACGGCAAAGAAAGAAGGCGGTTTCCCACTTTTGTCCCTCGAGGTGCGCAGCGGGTAAAGGCATTCAGGTACAGGTTCCGTACAGTTCTGCAGGTAGTAATGAAGAGCATTCCGACCGTTTTTGTCTTTATCGTTGATGTTTGCACCGTTCTCTACCAAGTAGGGCACCAACTCACGGCGGTTCTGTCCAGATGCAGCATACATAAGAGGAGTGCATTGCATCGTGTCTCGCTGTGTCAAATCGATGGGATGCGTGATGTTGGGGTTGAATATTTCATCTAAATGGTCTTTTGGGATCTTCATCTGGAGCAACACCATGAAAATAGTCGACGAGGTGTGGTTCGCGTAGCGGGACAACATGTAAGGGTCGATGAGGGAGTTCAAGTCGCACCCGTTGTGGAGGAGCATCTTGAAGGTGCGAAACGAAGCAGCATGAAGTTCATCGAAATATTTCCCTACAATTGTGCAACCCCCAGCGACAGGCCCGATGCAGTGAAATGCCTTTTCAAGCTGTTTCGGGTCCTTCACGGCTTCAAAGTACACCTCGTGGTGCTCTCGTAAACACGCTGTGAAGTTCGGGCATCCGTACAAAATCTCAGTTATACTAGAAGGTATGCAGCTGTTAAATAAACGGCCGATTTGTTCCGCTACATCGCTTCGAGAACCGTATTGGCCATTTTTCATTGAATTGAATTCGAGAAGGGTGAGGGCATGCCCGAGGAGCTCCCAGTTGCAATTGTCGATAATACCCTTAAGCAGGGTTCTAAAGGGCTGTTTTGTGAAGTCGATGCTTTTGTAGGTGGCCTTTATGCAAAGCTCAGCATGGGTCTGCGGGTTCAGCGTTAAGACGAGGACGGTCCCTTCCACAACCCCTGCCTCGTCCATTGTTTCGTGTGGGCTGAGAATATTCCCCTCATACGTTATGTCTGTGGCCTCTATGGTGTATCCTGCAGAGCGGATCAATTCCCCCACTGTCCATTGCCCGCTGGGGATTTCTACTGATATAGGGCCTTGTCCGGAGATTGCCACATATGCGGTGTATGACATTGCTGTGTGCTTTTTATCATGAAAAAAAAAAATATATATATATGAGTTAAAGGAAGTCTTTGTGAGACGCCCCCTTGTTCTCATCTTCTACCTGCACCTATCCCCTTTCAGCAGCGGTTTCTCCTCCTTTGGTGGTCTTGCCGGCCTTCTCCCCAGCCTGGCCGCTCTTTCTCTTCGTTCTCTCGCCCATTGTCCTTTCAACGCCTCTAGGTCATGCTTGGTCTTCGGTGATGCAAATATCGCCCTCCTGTTCCATCCGATCACCGCCTTTGTCCTCCCGATGGATCGTAGTGTGTGCACCCTTGTGCTCGGCTCAGCTGGGAAGGCCCTCCTTCCTTTCACCTTCTTCAGTACCCTCCCTAGCTCCCATGTGTGCCAGATCTTCTTCATCAGTCCATGCAATCTCCTCGCTTTCTGCTGTACTTCTGCGAGATCCCCCAGCTTCCCTCCAAGGGTCTTCCCGGTCACGTTCTCGAAATCCAGTGCCAGCTCCACCGTCGACACTGACGTGTTCCTGTTGCCTGCATACCAGCGCAGTTGCCGCATCCACCTCAGCACCTCCTTCGTGTACTCCCGTAGGACATCCCCTGCCGGTAGCTTGCCGAAGTCCTTGTCTGTAAAAAAAAGAGTCGGTTGATTGTTGTTTGTGCACAGCCGACTGGAGGCCAGTCTGTGTGTCAACCACGTCCTCGCGGGCCGAAACAAGGCACCCCCGGTAGGTACCAGAACCCCCTGACCCCTCCCGTGCCGGTCGGTCTTCCCTCCTACCAGCATAAGAAGGCTCTCCTCCGGCCTCAGGAACACGTGGCGAATCAATAGCCTCTCCAGGTCCACATACCTCGCCGCGCAACTCCACTGTGTCGAAAGAGCTGCAGCCATCTGGCCTTCGGTAACGGAGAGGACCTGGAGTACCCGATCCTTCTTGACAGTTTTCCGGCCTGCCTCCAGCCTGCGGTCGAAGACTTCCAGACGACCCTGAAGTGCCCTCCGGTACGCGTCCACTGGAGCGACCTGACCCATGCGCCAATACGTGATGTACTGAAGGGCCGAGGAGTTTGACAGCTGCCCTGCAGCCCGTTTTCGTTGAACCCACATGAGGAAGGCCTGATCCTCGTTGACCGATGGGTACCACCTCCTCACCTCCCCTACGAAGGATCGCCCCCTTTGCATAACCGACGGCATTGAATCTCTCGAACGGTAGCAGTTGCCCATGATCTGCTGTGTCTGGTCGAATAAGGGCTGAATCTCTTCTTGCGTTATCGAGAAGTCGTTGAGTACAACGACCTCGTCTCCGATCTGCAGAAGGATGTATTGTCTGAATAGAAAAGGGGTTTAAAGATGGAAGGGAGGGAATCGAGGGAGGAAGGTGAGGAGGAGGAAGGTTGTTGATGATCGGGGGAGGAGCCGGGCCGGCTCCCAGGGGCAGGTTCGGTCTCTTCGCTTCAACGCTTCGTTGAGGGGCGAAAGAATCGAGGGCGTTTGGTGCTCGGCATGTCGTCCGTACTCCTCGGATCCTCCCTGATGGCCGTGACGTTCTTCATCACCTGGCAAAGCACCTCCTCGGTGTAGCTAGTCCAAGGGACAGTGTGCATCGGTCTCCGGTATCTCCCTTCCCTGATATCTGATACGAATCTCGCTCCAAATCTCGCGTCGCACGAACGGATTTGTGAAGTAGCCCTTCCATGAGATAGGGCGTTTTATATCAAGGGAATCGGGAAGGGCTTCGAAGGAGCCGACATGTTCCAAGCGTCCCTGGAAGCTTGCAGGCTGACCTCCACGGTCAGTGAGGTCTCCGCGACCTAGCAAGCTTCCGGACTGACCTCCGCGGTCAGTGGGGCCTCCGCGGCCCATTTCTTGTCCAGGCTGACCTCCGCGGTCAGCGAGGCCTCCACGGCCTAGGACCTCTTCGGGCTGACCTCCGCGGTCAGTGGGGCCTCCGCGGCCCGTTTCCTCAGTGAGGTGAACAAGCTCTCCGTGTCTCGTGCGCACGTGGGCAACACCTTGAGGACTGTTCAGGAAAGCTTCAACTGCTTCCGTCAAGGAGTTCTTGGAAGGAGTTGATCCTTCCGGAGGAACAGGGGCCTTCGGGGAGGGAGTGGGAATGATCATCTCCTCGCCGTTGATCTGAACTGCCCAAAGGCAGGGCGGACAGACCCAACTTCCGAGTTCAAGGTCGGCAGTGAAAGTCTTTCCCACCTTCTTCAGCGTAGACTAGCAGCGACAGCAGTTGTATCCTGAACTGTGGTTTTTCTCACATTCAAGGAATATGCAACTGTCTGACGCTGGAGCCTTCTCCTCGTGGAGAGGGTCCTCCGTCGCGGTAAGCAGTTCGAGTTTTTCACCTTCAAAGGGGATGGCAACAGACATTTTTTTGTTTTTGTTTGTGCACAGCCGGGATTAACCTGTAGAAGGATAAGCCCAACAATCCACCACTACTCTTTTTAGCAATAACAATCATTATCAATATATTGTTTTTCTTGTTCATGCAAAAAAAAAAAAAAAAAAAAAAATGGGGGGAAAAAAATATGTAAGTACGGAGAAAGGGCAGGCTTGGGATTGGGAGAAAAAAAAAAAAGAAAACACAAGGAATCTCAATCCACACTTTTTTTTTTTTTTTTTTTTTTTCTTCTTATTTTTTTTTTAATCCATGAACGGATGAGATAGATAGGCCCAAAAAAAAAAAAAAAAAAAAAAAAAAAAAGTGGATTCTTTTTGCAAAATTTTTTTTAACCAGCCCCGAAGCATTTTCAGCACAGGAGCGGGATCTAAAGTGGTCCCTCTGAAGTGGGTGCGGGACGGCACCTGACAAATTTACTGACACGAAAAAAAAAGAAGTCTTTGAGGGAACCTGCAGTACGTGACAGGATCGCCTAACGACAAAAAAAAACTCGGATATTTGCCAGTCCGGTAGCAGATCATTGGGCTTGGGTTTCTTTTTTTTTTTTTTTTCCCCCTGCCGCCACGTGTTATTTTGTATCAGGTTCAGGTGACGTTGGTGCTACTCGGGGCCGGGGGCCTTCGGGCAACTCTTCTTCATATTTTCGCTTCTCCGTCTCCTTTTTTTTTTAATTTTTTTTTTTTTTTAGAGGATTTTTGTAATACCTCCCAGTGATACGCCGTAACCAGCCGATCGAATTCGTCAATCCCAAAATTAGGCAGGCCCTGGTGCTCTTCTTCCCGCGCTGCTTCGGCCCGCTGCCAAAAAAAAAAAAAAAAAAAAACGTGTTGTTTGGAAAGAAAAAAAAAAAAAAAAAAAAAAAAAAAAAAAACATATTTTATCATACCTGTTGTGCCTCCTGTACCTCTCTCGTCTTTTTTTCCCCCGGAACTAAGTCCATAGATCGAAGTACTCTTTTGAACCCATCTTGCCGCCAAAAAAAATACAGCCCGATGGGGACTACAAATACTACCAGAAACGCAAGCACCAGATTCATCTGTGGAATGGAGGGGGGAGGCCCTGCTAGAATAATATTTTAAGGCGGCAGCGCGGGCATGGGGCAACAACGGTAGGCATACGACATGACAAAAAACCCATTACCGAAAGAGAAACTGTACCTCACGGCTCAAAACCGAACACAAGTCACTGGAATGACCATTCTGGGTACTTACAGAACGAGATGGGGGCGCTGAGGAAGAAAAAAAAAAAGAAATAGGAAAGAAAAAAAAAAAAAAAAAAAACAGAGGGGAGAGAAAGAGAGAGAGAGAGGGGGACAGAAAAAAAAAAAAAAGACACTTATAAAAAAAAATAAAAAAAAAGAAAACACACGGATAACAAAAAAGAAGAAATAGAACGAAAAAAAAAAAAAAAAAACCTCACACTTTGCACCACGTATACTTCCCTTTTTTTTTTTTTTTTTTTTTTTTTTTTTTCCCGTTCCTCAGTCAAACGAACGGTTGTTCGATGGCAGCACAAGGCTGAGGAGGTTCTTGTTGTTCCTCTCCACGGCCTCGGGAGGGATAAGGCCCAAGTACATGGCGTACAACTCATAACACCGTACTGTCTTCTTGTTCACATCACGGGCCATATACCCTTCAAGGTGGTCCCTGATAGCCCAAGGCCGGTTCTGAATAACGCTCAGCAGCGCCGGATCGATGGGAAGCTCCTCATCGTCAGTCTCAACCCAGATTTTGTGGTAATACTGAACTGCTGAATCGCCCCATAACGACTCCGTGTACCCTTTAGCGACAAGAATCTGTGCACCGTTTAACATTTTTGTGACTTTTGGGAAAAGCCCCACCTCCGTTGCTTGTTGTTGTTCCGCGGTGAGGTGCATGAACCCATCATTGCACTCATTTCCTTCAAACGGCCGCATTGGTAGAATCCTGGGGCTGATCACCCTGTTGTGTGAAATCCTATCGACCAGGATGAAGTGCATCAACCCTTGGCACTGTTCCATGTACGGCCCACCAACTAGATTGAAATGCGTTTTCTCCAGCGTCGTAATAAAGTCGACCAAAGGGGTCAGCTTACTGCGAATGTCCTGACGGATTTCTTTCATGCGGGGCAGGCATTCTCCTGCGTCCAAGGGCATCCAGCCTCCCCGGGATGTTTTTTGAAGTTCTTCGATGATGCACACTCTGATGCTGTTGAACTTCAGCTCGGTTTCCTTCCCCTGTGCGGCCTTTCGTGCGCGGGACCGCGGAGTCAGCTCATCGTCGAGCTCTGTCGCGGTTGAACTGCCCAGCGAGTCAACAAAGACAGCATGTGGCCGCCGTTCCGACCCTGGGCCTTGCTGCAGCCACAGCTGCTTCAAGTTGGGCAGGGTAGGCGTGAAAGAATGCGGAGCCTCCTGATCCTTTACCGAGCTGTCCTCGCTCTCTGTGTCACTGTTCAGCTCGTCTATAAAATCCTCCTCGTTCCCCCACGACGAGGGTCCCAATGTGCCCGCCGGTGCTGTCGCCCTCCTATCTCTTTCTTGTTGCGCGTTTGCTGCACCTATTTTGTCGAACCTACAATTAAAAAAAAAATTTTTTTTTTTTTAAAAAGTTTTTTTTTTAAAACATACCATGAAGGGTCCCTCGTTGCGCCGAGTTGTTGGCAAGCTTCGTAGGCTGCGATGACAGGGCCTGTGGAACCCTTGGAACACCCTCCTTCCTGCCCCTTCAGATCGGACAGGGAAGGGGACAAAGGCCGCGCGAAAGAGTTGGCCAATGTGGTGCGGACCTTTGCGGGGAGGTCGGACGGTGGTGGGGTATCATCCGGTGTGGACGACCATTCAGAGTCGTGAGCGGTTGATGGAGCAGGCTGCTGGGCAGATCTCCTCTTCTTGCTGCGGCCGTAGCACACAAGAACATCCCACTCGTTCTTAACACGCCGCGCTTCCGGCAGCTTCCCGTGCCGACGAAGTGTCGCAAGGTGGGCCATCACATGACCTTTCTTCGCCGCATAGTTATTTCTGTCAATCCTCCACTTGGACAAGAACTCCTCCGCGGCGGCAACCTGTGCCTCGCCGACAGTTCGATTCTTGTCGGGTTTCTCTTGAGGCTCCTCTTGCTCGACATTGACGTTTGAGAAAGCTGGGGCGAGCGGGTCCCACGCAGCTCCAACACCAGGGTCGTACGACTTCCCGTCAGCCCCACGGAAGACCCCTTCAACAAACGTTGACAGAAGAAACACATCAGTCGCAGAAAGCTGGGTGTGACCTTTCTTTGTGTAACAGCACGCCAGCTTATTGTTCACGAAGACGAGGCAGTGGACCACGTTTGAGCCCTTTTTGCTCGAACCGCTTCCAAAGCTGAACACGCTGTCGGCTTGCGGGGCGTCACCGGCGGACAATGCCGATTCAACGTAATCCACGAGGACCGTCTGTGTGGTCTGCCCCTGGTTCGTCTGCCATGCTGTGCTTCGGTCGTTAGAGTAAGGCTTGAACTCGTGAATGCACTGAACGCCTTGCGTCGTCATGGAAGGGTTGTTCACATCTGACATTGAGTGCATCAACGCACGGATGACGCATCCGAGCACGGCTTGAACGCTTTGCGCGGTTCCGTGGCGGAGGTTGTACACCGACCCGAGGACCATGTCTGTTGCTTCCTTTGCGACCATTGTCAGTCTTCTGAGCATGGCCGGTGACTCCCCTTGGTCAGACGCGATGGTAAAAAAAACATTATTGTCGTCCTGTTCGATACCGTGAGGGGTACGGGTTGACGTCTTCCACTGCACGCGTTCGCAGGCGATTTGAAGGCGGCCGTAGGAGATGACATTGGCGTGGGGAAGCTCGCCTGTACAGGAGAGAAAGGATTGGGTGGACGCCAAGCGTGGGTTGCAGTTTCTTATTTGGCTCACTCGGATACAGTCTTCCGTGATGGACGCCGATAGACAGATCAGTTCATAGATGGGCTCCAAGAAATATCCGAAAACGGTCTTTGCAACGGTGGACTTGAGTGTTTTGTCGGAAATATACGGTTCGAGACGGATGACCAGCTCATCGTCCATGTTGGAAGCAGACAGGAGCGCGTCGTACGAGAGGTTCTCAGCGTACTCTTGAAAAAAGTTTTCCTTGTTTGCTGTGACATCTGATACGAAAGCTGTCCATGCGTCTTTGCCCTTCAGAGGTTCTTGTTTTTCCGGCTCGTCCTCGATGAACAGTGCGAGCTCCAGGGTTGCCTTCAGGATGAGGTATGCTTCTGCGATTTTGTAGCAGCACTCCGGGGTCTCTCGTTCTCTGCTAAGGGCTTCAAGTGCCTTATCCGCGTTCAGGTCTCTTAGAACACCTTGGGCAGCCTTGTGTGCCAAAAGCGTTTCACCTGTGCTGTCGGCGTCCCAGAACCACTGGGGAACCCCGCATTCGTGGGCTACCATGAGGACTCTCATTTTTTTTTTTTTTTTTTCCCTCCTTTCCTCCCCCCCCTGCCCTCTCCCTCTGAAAAGTTATAAAAAAGGTTTTTTCTTTTTTTTTTTTTTTGGTTTGACAAAGAGAGATTATATAAAAGTACATACAGGATTCAAATAAATCCCATTTATGTGGGGGAAGAGGAAGAAAAGAAGAAATATAAATTTTATATATTCCCCGCTATTCAGGAAAGATCGGATTATAGTGCGGTCCCCCTGCAGTTAGCGTGGGGGTTGTTTGTTCGGTTTTCTTTTTCTTTGTGCAAAAAGATGATTAGGTTACCGTAAAAACTAAAATTAACATGCAAACTCCTAAAGCGAAAGCCATGCCCTAAAAAGGGAGGGGGTATGGTCAGTACTAGGTGTCTCTCAGTTTCGGTCAAATCTGGCAAGTAGCACCCTTCATTGGCTCCCACTAGCGTCCCAGCAGTATGGAGAGTTCTTTTCCCGACCAAAAAAAAAAAAATGAAGGGAAAAGAAAAACTCCTTTCGTTTTTTTTTTTTTTTTTTTTTTTTTTTTGAGCGAAGAATGAGAAGAAAAAAAAAAAAAAAAAAAAGAAAGAAAAAAAACTCAAACTGATATGCAGTGAAGGAACATCATTTTTGGCTCCGCGTAAGCTGCACAGGGAATAAGGCCACTACTAGGCATCTTTCAGTTTTCGGACTCATCTTGCGTTTTTTAATCACAAAAAAAAAAAAAAAAAAAAAAAAAAAAAAAAAAAAAAAAAAAAACGGCTAGAAAGGAAGTTAGAAAAAACAGTAATTGTAAAAGAAATGAATTGTTAGCGCTAAGAGAAAGGAACAAAACAAAAAAAAAAAAAAAAAAAAAAAAAAAAAAAAAAACAAAACAAAAAAAACCATCAACTCTTTTTGTTTCGACGAAAAAGCACACGAAATGATGACATTAATGTTTGGCGCTTCATTGGCTTGAAGGCACGCAAGCAGTATTTTATCTAAAAGAGGAACTGGCCGTTGTTTTGTAGGGTGTTGTCTTGGCAATAATATTGTTTTTGAAAAAAAAAAAACACATCAATCCTATTTTTTTGAATTAACTTTTTGAGCGAAAAAAAAAAGAAAAGAAAAAATAATTCATTATGACGCAAAAAAGAAAGAATAACTTTGGTTGCTTCATAAACCGCCTGGCGAGCAACTTCTTAACCGCGCTAGCGGATGTTGCTACCCTTCTGTGCTGAAGGATGCATGGCTGTGGGAAGGAAAGGTTTTTTAAAAAGCTGCGAAAGTTTTTTGCTCGGCACAAGTTGCATATAGTAACAAAAAAAAAAAAAAGAAAGAACAAAAAAAAGATAAGGTTATTATTCTTTTTTTTTTTTTTTTTTTTTTTCCGTTTTGTATCTTCAAACCACTAGGGCCAAAAGAAAAAGTGATAACGGTCATTATTATATTTCTTTTGTAGAATCTTTTTTTTTTTTTTTGATAGTGGGTTTGCGGGTTGTGAAAGGGAAGGCTTCTTCTGCGCAGGCAGGGGACGAAGGAAACACGGTATCTCTTGAAAAAGACGTAAAGTAACAAAAATAACATAAACTACTTTTAAAATAATTGGTTTTTCTATAAAGTCTTTTTTTTTTTTTTTTTTTTTTTTTTTTTTTTTTTTTTTTTTCCAATAATTCTCTATTTGCATTTGAGGTTTTAAGAGGTTTATTTGCGCCAAAAGATGCTGCAAAAAAAAACATTTCTTTCTTTTTTTTTTTTTTTTTTGCGGCAGCCACAAAAAAGAAAAAAAGAAAAGAAAGAAAAAAAAAAAAAAAAAAAAAAAAAAAAAAAAAAAAAACAGGGTTGCTTTCTGTTTTAGTTGCTGCATTGTTTTAAATAATAGCTCACAGCTGACTGTTTGCTATTGTAAATCTGCAACGGCGAAAAATGACAAGAAGGGGCTGTGATTGTCAGGCAACATAAGAGGGAAACAAAACAAAAAAACAAAAATGGGGCTTTGATACGCGCAACAAGGGGCCGACGAGGAGGTCACAACAGCAAACAACGGATCTGATGTACTTTCTTATATTTCCCATGTTATCTCCACCACCAAAAAAAAATAAAGAGGTAAAAAGAAATCCCTGATTTTGGACGTCTTCCACGCCCCTATACAAAAAAAAAAAAAAAAAAAAAATTGAAACCATGTCAAAAAGGAGAAGCAAAAGGGTCATCAGGTTAGGCTACCACACGCGCTTCTTCCCTTTTTTTTTTTTTCTTTTTTTTTTTTTTCACGTTTAACTAAAGTATTACTTTCGGCTCGACTCCTGCACCGGAAGATGCCGGGTCCGGTGCACCTTCTTTTTGCTGACGGTTAATTTTAAACAAGCGCCGCTGATGTGTCAAAGGGGGGGAAAGGGGGGAGATACAACACGAAAAGAAATTTCGGTGTGAGTTACCGGGGAAGAACAGGCAAAAAAAAGATCAAGCAGCAAAAAAAAAAAAAAAAAAACAAAAAAAAAAAATTAGTTTAGGGCACGCTTGAGTTAGAGATTCTTTTTTTTTTTTTTTTTTTTTTTTCATTTCAATTTTTTTTTTTTTTTTTTTTTCACCATTTCGATTTGTCCCACAGCAGTTCCTGTATTCTGCCGAACCGGTCCGGGCAGCCCTCCACCCACAGTTCGAAGAAGCCTCGCGGGACACCAATAGGGTCCACATGGAAGAGGTGTGTTACCTGTATCTCATCCTTGCCCATAGGTTGACAAGCAAAACCCATTTCATAAACTATCCCCCGACAAGCCCACTTACCACCCATCGGGTGTGCCTCCACCGGAACAGAACGAAAAGGACAGTAAAGAGTGTTGTCAAGCGCCCAACCACTCAGCGTCATCATCATATATTCACGTTGTTTGAAGGGCCATGGAGCGATTTTTTTTGCCATGCGGGTCATACTGATGGGGCCGTCGGTTGCGATTACAGCTTGCGAAGTCGTTTCGGGGAAAATATATTTCTGAGCGTTACTTCCGTGTTCTTGCATGGCGCGGTGAAGGTTTGAAAAGTCTTTCAAGGTACCTTGAAGCCTCGCGGACATCCTGT
This sequence comes from Diplonema japonicum, assembly GCA_964019335.1. NCBI lineage: Eukaryota > Euglenozoa > Diplonemea > Diplonemida > Diplonemidae > Diplonema > Diplonema japonicum. The sequence continues at coordinate 150,881 of OZ025740.1, forward strand.
AAGCAGGGTGGGGGGTTGTTTTCCGCACGCTTTTCCATATTTTCACCTCGGTCCTGATGGCCGGAACCCACAATTGTTTCCACGGTTTAAAATCTTTTGAATCGTGAATTGACCGAATGAACCTAGGAAGCAGAGATTCCCCTAGTGAGGCCCCGTACTTTCCCTTGACGATGTCGGTATTTGAAATTAATCTGTAGACGAGGTTAGCTACATCCGAAGGACCGTTTTTATCAGCTTCGAAAGATGGAATACCGCCTGGGTCGTGGTACTGGTGGATAGTTAATGTCAACCCTTCGCCTACGGAATCTTTGGACACTTCACAGCGTTGGTTTAAATAAGCATTTTGCGGGGTTTTCATTGGTTCGCTTGTGTCCGAGGTTAGCTGAATGAAGCCTTCTCCTTCTGTCTTGTTCATGATGTACTTTCTCGGCTCGTACAAATTGGGGTAAACCACTTCCCTGGTGATTGTGTTATTTGCTTCATCGAAGGTGTCGGTGGGTAACAGGACCCTTTGTAGAACCTCCTCTACCGTCTGGCCCACGAACCTGTGGCTGCATTTGTACACCCCGCAGTTTTGTTTCTGCAACACGTGGTATATCTGGCCGTCAATATCGTACTTTCCTCTGGAGTAGAATTCGCCTTCTTTCAAGTCGTGCTGCATTTCTTTTTTTTTTTTTTTTTCAAAATTCTATTTCTTTTTTTTGGTGGGGGGGAAAATGAGAATAAGAAAAAGGGGGGGAAAAAGAGGGGGAAAAAACAAAAAAAAAGGAGAAGCCCTCAGCCATTTTTTTTTCTTTTTTTTTTTTTTTTTTTATCGCCCCATATTCGCTAAGTGACCCGCCCTATGTCTCAAAGGGATTACAGGGGGCTATAGGGGAAAAAATGTCAAAAATGCTCAAAGGTTCATTGAATTTTTTTTCCCAAAAAATCCATATGTCGAACATGAAAGAACGGTGAGTTCCAAGGAAGTTCCAAAAAAATTATGCCAAAAAAGTTTTTTTGGGGGCCAACCAAAATGACCTTGGAAGTCGCCATTTTGAGTTTTGGCCATTTTTGCAAACTTTTGCACCTGGGCACTTTTCCCTTTGAAAACCCTCGGAAAACTGGTTCGATCCCAGAAGCCAGCATCTTCCTGACCAGTAGTTCAGCGGAAAATATTTCGAAGGCCAGGGTGGTCTAGTTGGGAGGGCTTTGCCCTGCACCTAGGCGAAGCGGGTTCAAACCCCACTCCGGCGGATTTTTTAGGTACACCAGGAGGAGCCTGTACCGGTATTTCTGCTTTTGTAAGCTTGTGGGAGTCTAGTTGAGAAAAGTGCGGTTTTTGAGGGAAGGACAGCTCTTAACATTGTAAGAATTGTTAGTTGTTAGAGAGTAAAAGCATAACAGGGGGTGGAAAATGGTTTTCAGTGCCCGTATCTGTAGAGACTGCAAGAAGACATCGGATGAGGTGACCCTCCTCTCCACAAATTGTGTTCTGCAGAACATGGTCGAGTTTCTGCGCCTGCCTCAACCCCGAGGCAATAATAAAAGCCAGGCGGCGCAAAAGCGAAAGAGGAAGCGGGAGGCGGAAGAGCCCGGATGAGGGAGTACTGCGCGAGGCGTGTGCTGGGAAAGCTGTGCTCAAACGGAAAGAGTGCGTTGCCTTCTATTTCGGGTGCCGAGATAGGGTAAAATGCAACGGCAACGCTGCGACCCACGGGCATGTGTCCATCGGGTGGCCGAGCTGGCTTGAGGAAGGACCGCTGTGCTCTCGTCATTACAACATGAAAGAGCAAAAAATACAGCTGCAGGGAGGAAGAAGCGGAAGAGCGGGGCAAAAAGGCGCATATCCGTGAACAGAGCCTCGCAGATTACGCTGTTGAACAGTTGTATCAACAGGAGAGTGCTCTGTACGACGAGACCAGCCGCAAGACTCGTAACTGCATGACGGCGTTGCTGGCCCGTACAAAAAAGCACCGAAGCGGACACTCGACTCGTTTCTCGCAAGCCCCGTCACAGGGCTCACCATAAACGAACTCGTGAAGCAGTTTTGGACGTCTGGGAGGATGACTGGCGTACGACCTGTGGAAAGAAGGGAGAGAAACATGTAAAGTGTTACCCCCTGCAACCTCCCAAAATGCTTCACGATAAGTATATTGCGAAGTATCCTCTTGATAACAGCACCCGTCGGAGCAAGCTTGTTTCGTACTCCTATTTCCTCAAGTCCCGTCCCAGCTACGTTGCCCTGAAACTTCCGAAGGGTGGCCACTACTGCCCCATACGAATACAGGCAGAGCTCCTCATCCGCGACCTCCGCTCACCCCGGTCTTGCCGGCCTGCCAAGGAAGCCCTCTGAGTTCCTCGCTCCAGCAAAGCGGCCGTGAAGGCATGGCTGAGGGGAGCGACGCGCGCGAGGTACGGCAACGATGCTTCACAGCCTCGTTACGAATGGCGACAGTCTCCCACTCCCTCCCCTCTGTTTTAGCAAAATGCGAGTTCTGGTGGGCCACTTAGCGAATATGGAGCGTATTTCATTCTTCAGAAATTACTTCACGCACTAGGGGGCCCATTACTTCACGCTAAATCTCATTACTTCACGGTGAAATAATGGCCTGTTTTCCGTGAAGTAATAGGTTTCCGGTAAATAATATGCCTCGGTAGGCCGTTCAGTTCCCAGTGGGGCGCCCCTGGTGGTGAAGTAATTTCAGAGTGTCGTGAAATAAAACCACTTACCTACCGCCAAGTAATGCTTTACCGACCTCGAGGTAACGGTAAAGTCATTACTTGTTGGCAGTAAATAGTTATTAATACCACCCTTCCCCCCCATGTGCATACACGTTATCCCACAACCGTTAAAAAAATGAGGGGGGGAAAAAAAATATAGTTAGACATTTTTCTTCTGTGTGTCTTGGAAGAGAACTAACATAATAGGAAATGAGAAAAGGAGGGCGACCCCCTCCCCCTCCCCCTCCCCCGTGTTGTGCTGGTGGCGATTGGCAACATAGCAACCGCAGGACGGGAGCCGGATGCACCGAGGATCTCTCACCCACCCCAATCAGAATAGGTATAACGTGCTCGCTTATGCATTATATTTACAGGAAAACTGTTTTTCTTTCGTCCCCCTCTTTCCTTTCTTTTTTCTGTTCCCCTTACTCTATATGGATTGGTAAACCCGAGAGAACAAAGAAATGAGGTTTAAAAACAAAAGAAACCAGAAAGAAGTGGGGGGGCGGACGTAGAGCGAGGGGAAACAAAGATAGGTTTCATTTTCCCTCTCTCTCTCTTTTTTTTTTTTTTTTTTTTCCTTCTTCCCTTCCAAAAATACAATTGTCTCGAGGGGAAGTAAAAACGGCATCTCTGGGCGAGAAAAAAAAAAAAACAATGATGATGCCTTGCCAGGAGGGGGCTTGTTATGGTCTTTGCAGTGAAGGGACATCAACCTCTTTTTAGAAGAAAAAAAAGAGACAGAAAAAAAAAAAAAAAAAAAGAAAGGTAAATATGTATAGGTACTGTTATTCAAAAAAAATAACATAAAGGCCGACACAAAGTCTAACCTTGCAGGTAGGGTGGTGGTGGGGGGGGAGGGCATCTTTTTCTTTTTCTTCTTTCGAGGTCCCTTGAAAAAATAAAATAAAAAGGCGCGCCAATTTTTTTTTTTTTTTTTTTGCATTTGCCTTGCACACACGGTACAAATCCTGAGATAAGAGCTACATGTGTTTTGTTGTTGGTATTTCTGTTTTTGTTTTTGTTTTTTTTGTTTTTTTTTTTTTCTTTTTGTCACTTTGTAAGAAGAGGGTGGAAACAAAACAAAAGATTATTGCGACAGAGTTGTAATTTTACGTGTATAGCTTGACATCCCCTCCCCCCCTCTCAAATTAAATGCGTTTCCATAGACCTTATATGCCGCATCTCAGAGGCACTTACCAGCGAATCGAGGCTCTGCTTCTGCTTGGTTACCTCCGACAGCGAGCTTACACACCTCACAAACCTCGCTTTGAGCCTCTCAAAAACCGCAAAAACCGACGGCTGGTAAAGATTGGGGTGCCCCAACTCCCTTTCATACAATAATACAGGCTCAACAAGTAAAGAAGAATAGTCAGAAGAACACGCAGCACCGACACCAGAAGACAGATAAATCTTGGTTAGATCGAACACCTCACGCATTACAAAAGTCATGTTTCTAATATGTTTGCGATGGTCGAGCAATGACGCGCGTAAAGCTCTGTTTTTGCAGGTTTCAGCAGCAATTATACACCCGGAGACGACGGTGCGCTCCCATTTGTTCAATATCGAGATTTTCACGGCGAGATCTTCCTGGATCTTCTCGGCCCCACCCGGTTCGCACACAGCGCTTAACGGTACAAAACCATCGCTGAAATACCCCGCAACCTGTCTGCTGACAACTGTTGTAAAATACAAAACATGGTCCACCGCGAATTTCTCCGTCCACTCCCCTGTTCCGGGTGATCTCGACGTTTCGTTTAAAACTGATACAAGAGAATCTGCAAGCTTTGACACCGCTTCGGTTCGATCCTCCTGGTTCTCTGATATGAATTCAGCATAGGAACCCTCGGCTTTCTGAAGCGTTTCCGAAACATATTTCGAAACAAGGCACGAGCTTTTGAACCGTTGTAAAGCGTGGGTGAACCACAGGTCCGGGTTGACACCAAAGTACACGTTTAGTTCTTGTTCTGTTTCGTCGCTGTTGCATAACGCGTGGCATGGCTTCAAGGCTTCCGTCAAGATCCTCCATGACGCAATCGCGTCCGCAGGAGGTTTTCCGGCTATCTTTGCCACACCGTCGTCCCATATAAGCATTAGCTTGTCGATCCTTCCGTGCAGCTCTCGAGACTTTGACACTAATTTCGTCAACCCTAACGGTTTTGCCGGGGACATTGAAACAAGTTTCTTCCACGTTTTGCAGACACGTTCCGCTGCCACGCATGTTAAATAATCAAAAAAATGAATAAGACTGTGCTCGAGTACATCTACTGGGAACGGCTGCTTGCTGTAGTGTATCCTGTCGGGTTTCCTTTGAGCGGGAGCCTTGCCTCCTCTTTGAAATGAAGGGGAGGGTTGTTGTTGTTGTTGTTGCTGTTGTTGTGCGCTTTCGCGGCGAGCGGGTGGGTGTGGCGGGCCGGTACGCATTGCCGGCATGACTAGTTGTCCCCATTTTACAGCCTCTGCTTGTTTCATGGTCTTAAGAACGCCTTCTAGCACGCCTGCCTGTTGTGTGTTGTGGACTGCCCTGTCGCATTGGACAGACCCCGCTCGCCTCACTGGTGGCCGTACCACCACCACGATTTCGCAGTCGTTTTCTTCAGTTGTTGCGCGTCTTGTCTGCATCACCTTTCGTGCGCCGCATACCTTTATCATGTTGGGCCTCCACCTCCCCCCCTTTTGGTGTTTGTTGGGTTTTGAAAAAAAAAATTTTTTTTGGAGAGAGAAAAAAAAAGGGGGGGGGGTTGGACGGAGATAGACACACCTCTGGAGGTCTCCAGATTGGGGAATTCACTCTCGACAACGAGGCCATAGAAAATGGGGAAGAGGGGGGAAAGAGAAAAAAAAAATGTTTTTAAAAGAAGTCTTTAGACGCCTCCCCTTTTTTTTCAGCAGCGGTTAAAGAACAAATAATTCTTTTCTTTTTTTTTTCTTTTAAGAAAGATTAATGTTTCTTTCTGTTCTTCTTTTCTTTGTTTCTTTTTTTGATTCCTTTCCTCTTCTTTGTATGACAACAATAGTAAATAAATTCTGTTTTTTTTTTCTTCTTAACCCTTAAACGCCCAACTGCTTCTGTAGAAGCAGTTAATAGGTGTAATTGTTCTGTGATCATCTAGACCAAAGCCTCGGATCGGTTTTCATAAAAAAAAGATGGAATGGAAAGATATTGAAAATCTGCGTTAAATGCGCTATTTGTATCGATCTGGAACCTCATAACTTCATCCCAGAACGGGGTGCCAAGACACTGGGTGACACCAAAAATGGGCATTTTCCGGATTTTCATGATTTTTCCATGATTTTTTCCCTCTTTTTTTTTTTTTTTCCCCGAGTCACTAGGCCTTATCAAAATCAGCATGCCAGCACACAACAGGAGCAGTTCCCGTCGAACTGCAATGTTCATATGGGTTAAATCCACCTCTCTACCTCAATCCTCGTTTCTTTTTAATTTACCAGGACCGCGATGACGATGTAGTTATGGGTCCGGTTGGGTCCTACGAAACAGGTGGCCACCTTTCTGGAGAACGATGGTTTTTTTGTAGTCGGGGATGCACTCGTTCTTCGTCGCGTCCCAATGGCACCTCCCGCAGTCCCTCTGGGCAGTCTGCATTCGGCACCTTCAACCACTTCTCCCGCACGAAGATCGCTCCACAGGGCTTCGGGTCGCATTTGGTCCCGTCCCACTTGCACAGGAGGTTCGGGTCGCTCGTGCAGGCCCTCTGGTCGATCGTCCCCATCGTCGTCGTGTGCGTGGTCACACGGGAAACGGATGGCCTGGTGTGGAAACCAGCACTGGTGTGACGTTTGCAACCACCGATCCCAGACGGTGACCAGCATAACGGAGCATGCATGGGTAAAGAACGTATTGAAAAGCAAGCAGTACACAGAGTGAAGTGAGAAGGCCTCCCGTCTGCCACAGCCCACCACAAGATTATCCCAAGCGAAAGTAGTTCAAAGCAAAGGAATGTGCCGGTGCAACAATACCTCCTGAAATTGTGACCGAGCAGCTGGAAAAAGGAAGAGAGTGCTCACCTCCAACCCCTGGGATGACCCCCCGGGTAAGAAGTCCAGAAATGCCCACCTCTGGCACCTTGGACACAGCTACGGCACGAGGTCTCTTCTCCTCGAACCAAATTGCCTCCCTGCCTTGCACAACATGTAAATGTTTCTCGCCCAGATGCTGTCCATCTCATTGCGACAAACAGTCACCGCAGGCACCAGAACAGTGAACACCCCCATGCACACTGAGATTTTAGCGAGTTTCGCATGCATGATTTCCAGGAAAAGCAAATGAACTCATGGCATCCGGTCGATGCACCTCCATGGGTCGAAAACACTAAATATTTAGTGGAATGAATGCAAATCTTTCAAATCTTTCAAATGCGTACCTCGAATCAAAAAATAACCTCAAGACTCAGCATGTTTGACCCAATGCCAACAAAGACCCAAAATCGAAAAAGTTCGAAAATCAATTACCCCCCCCCCCCCCCCTGGGCGTCTAAGGGTTAAACCTTAATCGTTTTTTTTTTTCTTTTCTCTCTCTCTCTCTCCTTTCTCCCCTTCCCTTGCCGCCCTTTTTTTTCTTTGCAAAAAAAAATAGGTTTTTCTTTTTCGCGAGGCTGGCTAAAAGAGAGGTTAAAAAAAAAGAAGGAGAGGGGGGTGATCCACCGGAAAAAAAAAAAGAAAAAAAAAAAAAAAACATCATCAGATGTTTTTTTTTTTCCATCTATCTGGTCATAAAGTAAAAAAAAAGTGCCTGGCTGAAATATAGGAATTTGTCAGACAGGACAATCTGCAATTTCTTTCGCTTTTTTGCGTAACGTTGTGATTACCAAGGTATCCAAAAGAAAACACTACTTCCAGTCCACTACAAAATAATCTCTTTTTTATTTTTTTTAGGTATATAAAAAAAAAAAGAACTTGTAAAAGAAAAAAAAAGAAAAAAAAAAAACAGTGCTGTTTACTTTTTTTTTTAAATCCAATGACGTCGGTTCACCAGCAGAAAAGCGTACAAAAGTGGCCCCTCGCTATCAGCAGCGGGGAGAAGAGAAAAAAAAAAAAAGAATATAAAAATAAATAAATAAATATAAAAGAGAGATAAAGGAGGCCACTGCTAGCGGTGCCTTGAACAAGTTCTTGAATACAGAGGGCGCTCGTGCAGTTTGCTGCCTGTTCGTCACCCTAGGAACAAATCTGAGTACTTTCTTATATCCCCGTGCCAAGAAAAAAAAAATTGCGGGCCCCCCGCAATACTCAAAAAAAAAAAGAACTTCTTGTTCTTTGTGGTGGCCCCTCTGTTTTCTTATTTTACTTAATTCTTTTTTATTTGCGCCTTACGTCTACAAAAATAAAAAAAGAAATTTAAAAAAAAAAAAAAAAAAAAAAAAAAAAAAAAGAAAAGGAAGAATGACTTCGATTCACTTCATAAACCTGGCGTACGAGCAGCGGGTCGGGCGGACTGCGCTCTGTAGCCCAGGCGCGACGCTGCCCCTCGCTGTGGAAAAATAAATATATAAATAAGAGTTTAAAGGAGGCCGGTGTTGGCGGCGCCCTGCACAAGAATTCCGCGTCGTTTCCTTAATTACACGCGTGCGGTGTACAGCTCAACCCCAGCCGGGGCATTCCGGGTAACCAAGATTCGGCAATCCATTTACTCTGAGACTTGCATGGCTTAATCCTTGAAACAAGCATATGACTACTGGCAGGATCGCTCATATGCAGTTTGCTGCCTGTTCGTCACCCTGAGCATCTGCAATACGTTCTTCCACTCGGGCTTCCACATCTGATGTACTTTCTTTATATTTCCATGTTATCCCCCACCCAACCCTTTAAAAAAAAAAAAAAAGACATAAAAGACGATGGGTCAAATGTTTCATTTCATAAATGTTCCCCCCCCCCCTCCCCCCTTCTTTAAAACACCCCTCCCTTTTAAATACAAAAAAAAAAATCAAGGGGACTGTGAAGGAAGAAAAACGTTGGATCTTAAAGCGGCAACCTCCCGACACTTCGGGTGCATGGGGTTGGCGCCGCATCGGACCAACACCGTCACGATGTGCTGGGGCTCGTTCTGCCCCAACACTACCCTGTCATCGGATCGGTCCAGCGCAACAACAAGCGGCGTACGCCCGGATGTGTCCTCCCTAGAAGGATCCCCCCCATATCGGTACAAAAGCAGAATCAACGACACACTGCGATACGCCGCAGCGTGGTGAAGCGGCGTCCAGTTCGTGTGCCACCCAGCGTTCGGATCAGCACCAGATGACAGGAGAATCTCAACAATTTCCTCATGGCAGCGTTCTATCGCCAGGTGAACAGCGGTCATCCCCCGATCGTTGACCTTATTCAGATTGATGTGATCACTAGTTACAAGCTCAAGAACACACGGCAAGTGCCCTCCTGACGTGGCTGCATGCAATGGTGCGGAAGCATCAGAAGTACCTCCATTCGGATCGCAGCCTGCTTCCAATAACATCTTCGTTGTAATGGAGTCACCATTTTGCGCGGAGAGAGAGAGTGGTGATAATGCCCAGTCGACCTTTGCATTGTGTTCTAATAAGATTTTGACTATATTTGTGTTTGTGTAGAATGCAGCGTAATGAATGGCAGCCCATCCCTTTGGAGTAGTGATGTTGGGGTCAGCTCCGTGTGACAGGAGAAATTTTGTCGCATTCGGGGAGTTTCTCTCTGCGAAGGATTGCAGGAGCGTTTGTCTAGTTCGGGTCTCTGCGTTGAGCAGTTCCCCGTCTGCCAGGAGGACTAGCTCTGCAGTTTTGAAATCTTCGCTCCGAAGAAATCTTGATAGAGTTTCCATGCTTGCCGTTACGTTCATGTTCTTTAATTGTTTCTTGGCGAAGAATCGTTTCGATAGCACAACTGTCAAGGTTCCGTCCATCGATAGCGGGAGGCTGCTGACTTTTTGTTCCATCCACTCCGACGGGAGGCTTGTCGTTTCGTATTCTAACTCCGCGTCTTTCAAATCGTATCCTGTTTGCAGTGCTACTTTCTTCACGACATCTTCCAGGGTGTCCCCCCAGTTCGCTTCAACATGGTATTCTTCCGTACCAATAGCTATGGCCAGGTTCATGCGCTTTTTTTTTTTTTTTTTTTTTTTTTTTTTTTCCCGCCTGGAAGGTTGGGGAGGAACACGAAAGAAACACACTGTGAGGGGGGGAAAAAAAAGTTTTTAAAACAAAGTGATTTTTTTTTGTCCCCCCCCCCTATTTCTTTTTTTTTTTTTTTTCCCGTTCTCAGTCCGACCCATATCCGCCAAGTCCGAGGCCGTCGTACTGTTCTTCTTCTTCTTCTTCTTCTTGCTTAGGTTCCGGGGTCAAGGATTTCAAAAGGGATGCGACACCGTGGGCAGCTTCGATTTCTGTTCTTTTCCTCTTCACGGGGCTCGATGTAACGGTGACGAACCCGTCCGTCTCGATCTTCGGCGTCGTTTTGTTCCGAATTTTGTTTTGTAGGGCAGCCTCTGCGTCGTCACGGGCCCGTTTTCGAGAGGCTTCCTCTGCCTTCGCGAGGGCAGCCACAGCTAGAAGTTTCTCTTCGGCCTCCATTCGCTTTTTTGCGCGGGTTTCCAAAATGGATTTTCGCAGTGCGTCGCTCACGTTGGCAGGGATATCCTTGTCCCCTTCGAACTGGCCACCTCCTGTGAAGACGTCGGTGAAGTCTCCGAAGCTGGAAAATCCCTTTAGCTTTCCTTTGTCATCGATGAATTTGCAGTTTTTTTCGGCGTCCGTTCTGGAGATAATCTGCATTGTCGTGCGTCCAGACTCCTCTTCCTCAATCCACTCGGGAATCTCAGAGGCCTCTACCTGCTTTCCAATGTATTCAGTTGCAAAGACCGCCGTTTCCTGCGCTGTCCAGTTGTTGTTACGCATTTTTTCAAGAATATGCGCGCGGCTTTCTGAGACTATATAGTCGAAGGCCATGAGTTGCTCTGATTCGTGTTTCTCTTGGTAAAGACCGGCTGTTTCAAGCTGCGATTGTTTGTAAATCTCGTATTCTATTCTTCTGTAGTCCTCGTGGTTGGTCTTTCTGTTCTCCTTCAGCGCTTCGAACGAAAATCGTCCAACCTTCGCGACACCTGTCTTGATGTCGTAGGCACGTCTCCTGGTCGGGTCAAGCAGTGTTACTTTTGCAAGATTAAGCCTTTCGAAGGCTTCTTGATACGCCTGCCTGAACGTAGATGTAGTGTGTTTGTCGGGGTGCAGGCGGATGGCCCGTTTCTTGTACGTGCTTTGGATCTCGTCCTCCGTAGCATCCACGGGGAGGCCCAGCACGTCATAGTGATTCGAGTTGTCCCTGATCGCGTGGAGCTGCTGTTGGGTTAGTTCAGAGATCTCTTCGATAATGACTTCAGACCGCTTCTCTTCGGGCTCCAGGAGAGACATTTTTTTTTTTTTTTTTTTTGTGGCCTGGAAAATGGAGATTACGATGCAAAAAAAAAAAAAAAAAAAAAAAAAAAAAAACTGATTTTTTTTTTTTTTTTTTTTAGAATTTACTCTTCCTCCTCGTCGTCATCCTCCGGTACGTTCTCCACGATTTCTTTTCCGATGCTCCTCGAGTCCCACAGTTGCCGTTTTTGCTCCTCCGTCAGCCTCACGTGACTGCCAGCCTCCTTCAACCCAAGGGATTCTAAAGTACATGAACCGATGCCAGATCTGTGCAGGCGGGTGACGGAACACCCTATGTGGTCTAGCATTCTCTTCACAATATGGTTTCGACCTATATTAAGGGAAAGAAGAACATCACATTTGATTTTAGTCACCGTCATTGTTGCAGGGGGCTCAGAAGGGTCTGAAGGGTTTTTCTTGTCTCTTTTCCGTTTTCTTGTGCGCTCCGCGGGTACTACCCGGTCGGTCTTCTCAACAGATAGAAGTGTTGCTTTGAGGGCCTTCGCGGGTCCGTCTTGAAGCTCGATGCCTTTTTCTAAAATGTCGAGTTTTTCCTGCGTGCAAAGCCTTTCTGTAGTTGCAATGTAGTCCTTCTTAAGCATCCCAGGAGTGCATATAAATCTCCCGAACATCCCTACCGAAGTGATCAGCATGAGGCCAGTAGTCTTCTTGTCCAATCTTCCTATGTGAAACAACCGTGTGCCGCCAACTTCTTCGGACATTTGTCGCTCCCATATCCCCATGGAGGATCTTCGGTGGTCCACTTTTATGTGCTCCTGCAGTTTGTTCGTGGTGAGCATTCCCCTTGGCTTGTAGACGGCGTAGACGATAGCTTCTTCCAGCCATGCGGGGTATTCTGTTTTTTCCGTCATTTGGGTTTTTTTTTTTTTTTTTTTTTTTTTCCTGGCTGTTGAGCACGAGATAACAGGCGGTTCTCCCCCCCCCCCCATTCCTCCGCACAACGTGCACACAACTAACAATCAGCTTTTTTTTTTTTTTCGGAACGGGATAAATAATAATAATAAAAAATTGGTGTAAATATAAAAAAAAAAAAATTTTTTTTTTCTTTTTTTTTTTTCTCTTCACATGTGGTAGCCTTCTCCCAATGTGTTGCAGTTCATAGTGTCGTACACGTTGCTGTATGCAGTGAGTATGGACTTCTTGTAGCCCCCTCCGAGGGGACGGGTGCCGTTGGGCGTGTTTTTCACAAGAAGCTTCAAAGCAGCGACCGAGTGTGCGTCTTTGATATCAGCGCAGGCCTGGCCCCGCGGTGCTGCAGTCTTTGCAGACATCTCTCTTTTTTTTTTCCCTTTCCCCCCCCCTTTTTTTTGTTCCCGCGTCTCGGGAAAGATGTATTAAAAAAGAAAAAAGACTTTTGTGACCCCCCCCCCCCCACACCCCCCTCAGCATTCTTCATCATCACTGTCGGGAAAGTGGAGTTGCATTGCTGTTTCAAGCTCCACAGGTCCATCTGGTACTGGTGTTCTGTCCTCTTTTGTGTACGCCTGGTATTCGCATACGGGATACTCGATAGGTGAAAGCTCCTTGCCCATGTTGAAGAGGAAGCACCGCAGTTCGTGGGCCTGCTTGTTCTCCTCGGCATCGCGCAGCGTGCGTTGAATCTGCATTTTTGCCTCTTCCTCCTCGTGCTTGGCCGCTGCCTCCGCGGCCCGCTTGCTGTCGATCCTTTTGTACTCCAAGACCCTGCTGCACTGTTTCGCCTCCTTGTTCGTCAGGTACTCTATCTCTTCAAGCTGCTCCCGTAGCCTGGCGTCTTTTGTGTCCTCGGACGATGTGTCGCTGGCGACATCCATTTTCTTTCTTTTTTTTGTTGTGTAAATGCTGAAGGAAATCGTATTCAGGAGTGGAGGGTCACCTTCAGTAGGGGTGTAAACACGGACAAAAGCTGCCTCTAACAGTTCTTTTCAACAGTTTTGGATGATTTCTTTTTTTTTTTTTTTTTTTTTCAAAGATTTTCCAACCTGCCACGCTGTACCTTAACGGCCTTGATGCACTGTGGGACAAACAGCAAGCCATGCTCCACACTGGCGTTGAGGGGGGTTTCTTCAACACTTTCCGCGTTCAAAGGTGAACAGCTTGCAAGGTCTGGAAGGTTGGTCGTTGTAACATCAGAAATGGCGTCGAAGGCCGTGGTGGAGCATGCCCGCCGGAGGGCCACAAGTGACTTTCTTGCTGAAGGTTCCGCAGGTCCACCTTCAGCTAGCTCTTCCCCCAGAAGGGCGGAGAAATCAAGTAGTGCGTCCTCAATACCCACCGCGGCACCTATGTTGAAACTCGCTTTGGCCACATCTACCAGCACCTCGTTCGCCACCTGTTGTACGCCTTCATCGCGAACCCGCATCGAGCCTTCGTAGTACCCCACATTCTTCATTCGTTCCTCTGTTGCAAGCCTGTCCCTTGCCATCATATCGCGTTCATCACCTTCCATATCCGAGTCCATGTTCCCCTCCTGTTCTTTTCCCCCTTCCTTCTCTGCTTCATGTTCATGCAGCAAAGTTATTTGAAAAAGAAAGAAAAACGGGAAAGATAGGTGTGCTAATTTGACCCTAAAGTTTTTGAAATGCTCAAGAAACCGCACAAGTTTAAGTATTTCATTCGCTCCAAGAGTGCTAGACAAACTACAGGCGGAGGATACCTCTTCTTGCCCTTCCCAACACTTTTCTTATAGTTGGAAGTGTAGCTCAACCCATTAAGGTATTCTGTCAAAAAATCATAAAACACTTTTTTTTCACGAGTTCTTTTATTCACGATGGGGGGGGGGGGGGGGGGGGGGGGGGATAGGGGAAAAGAAAAAAAAAAAGAAAATGCATATTTATTTCACAATAAAATTGGTTCCGAAGGGGCCCAAGACACCTGTCAGGGAAAAAGGTAAGCCCTACTTATCCCCCAAGTGCAACCATTACTGTTTTATGTGAAATGTTTAAATATGGGAAAAAAAAAGGAAAGGAGTGGCTAAAATCAATGTTTTTCAAATTATTAAATCCCCCCCCCCCCCAACAACAAAACAAAAAAAATAAAAAATAAACATCACACGGAGTTACTCTTTCTTTTTTTTTTCCCCCCCTCTTTTTTGTGAGAAAGTGCTAACAGCACCATTCCCAAATTCAATTAACACAGAAACTACAGTCGTTGGCCGCATCAGCATAAACCGTAGCAGCTTTGGTCAGCTGTGCTGTGGTGAGTGCAATGCCAAACCTGCATGTGGCAGGTGTGGTTCCGGAGCAGTTGGCCTGTGTGGCAGCGGCCAAAGGGAGACTAGCGCCAAGGAAGTCTTGAGCAAGCTCCACATCATCATCACAAGTCTCAGTGCATGAGGAGCACACCTCTCTTGTCACATTACCAGTCTGTACGGCAGTGGACACAAGGGACATGACATTTCCAACTGCCTGAACGCAGCCGTTTGGTTGTGTGTTGTTGCAGGCATGGACAGCGGACGCGCACCCTTTCAGAGCCAGCTCGATTTGTCCGCAGGTCACTTGAATGATGTTTTCGCAAGCTAGCCCCTCGTCGCCCTTTCCCCCCAGCACCAGCAGCGAGGCTACAGCAGCGAGCACTACACACCGAGACATGGGGTACACTTCCCCCCCCCCCCCCCTCCCCCCCAACTTTTTTTTTTTTGCGGAACTTATATTATTGTCGAGTATCGCAGTATTAAAAAAAAAAGAAAAAAAAAAAAAAAAGAGGAAGAAAACATATGTGAGTAAAACGACGTCTAAGTAGCGAGACCCCCCCCCCCCCCCCCCCCCCCAGGGCTATGCTGGCATGGAAACGCGTAATTTTTTATGACTGTCTTTGTTGTTCGCACGAGCAAAAAAAAAAAAGCTGCGAAAGTTGCTCGGCACAAGTTACACATAGTTATAAACCTTTTTGAAAGATAAATATTTATAACAGCAAAAAAAAAAAAAAAAAAAAAAAGAATCAAATACAAAAAGAAGAAGAGGAAGAAGAATGGAGTAGGTTGTTGTGCTCTGTAGTCAGGCACGAAGGGGTCGGACCACTCTTTTCTCTGTGCAGTAGGTACTGCGCACAGTCTTTCAAGTATTTCGCATCTTCTGCTAGATGCGAAATTTCGGCCTTCCGGTGTACCCCTTTAATCGCTTGGGTTGATCTTAACGCCACGGATTCTGTGATTTCCCTGGGCAAAAAAAAAAAAAAGAGACTATTTAAGGGTGCCTGCAGTATGTGGCAGGGCGCCCTGCTCAAGTATCGTCTACTTGATTACAGGGGGCGCGCCTCGGCCTAGTTGTAGCTTCTTCTGCGTTCCGCGTCGTGTCCTTAATGCGTGCGGTGTGCAACTCAACCCCAGCCATGGCGCCCCTGGTAACCAAGATTCTGAGCCCGTGCAGTTTGCTGCCTGAGCATCTGCGATACGTTCTTCCACTCGGGCGCTACCGGTGATGACCGACGTGGAGGTCAACAGCGAACAACGCATCTGATGTACTTCTTTATATTTCCATATTTCTGTGTTATCCCACTACCCCCAAAAAAAAAAAGATGTCTTTGAAGGGAACATTCAGTATGTGACAGGATCGCCTTAAAAGCGAGTGCAGCAAGGTCGAAAATGCCGAAGCGGAACCAAATCTCAAAAAAAGGAGAAGGCCGACCGCTGTCTACGTGGACCGGCGACTTCTCAAGAACTTCCAAGACCGACCACCCTACTAAGGAGAATTATTACTCGTAATTATTTATTACGGAGGGAAACCGCCTCTGGCTGCAGCCGCCTATGGCTTCCGGACATTTTTCCTTCCGGTATTATTATTCTTTACCATTGGAATATCTACTGGAAAGTAGAAGACAGTTTTCTCCTTATCTCAGTACAGAACAAGAAACACCCATGGAGATGGCCTCCCTCAGAGACGCAACAGCAAATCGAACAGATTGTGGTGCTTCCACCCCTTCCTTCTCCTGTGCATCAAGGATCTCAACCGCCTCATCCCCTTCCCCTATCAAGTACTTCAAACAAGCTGTATTATAAGGACCCCACACATCATCAGACACATGGTACAGCCACTCACCTTCATGGTTGCCACTAGCTGCTTGCACAGAACATTCAGTCACCTCAAACACACGAAGTGGTGCCTCCCTGCCCCTCACAGTAACATCGACAGGGAGAAGCCTCATGTCATACAAAAACGCCAGCTCCCTCTGAACAGAGCCATCACAGGTCACCTTGTGCCCCTCGTGCCGACCGAACCTCTCCAGCAGCGACGCCGTCACAGCCACCTGACCCATGATCGCGAACACCTTCAGCTCGTTGTTCCCAACAGGGCCACAGTGTGCACTCCCGCTGCACAGACCAGAAGACACAGCCAACTCTTTGTTGTTCTTTCCCATCTCCATGAGGGAGTCAGCCGCCCTCCGAGCATGACCCACACACCGCTTCGCAGCATTGAACGAGGAGTGAACATGGTCCCCAACAACGACACCCACAACACCACCGTGTTTCCTGACTGAGAGCAGGACGGCTGTCATGAAACTGTCGTAAGTGTGACTCAGAAAAATGGAAGGGCTGTCCTCCAATGCCTTCTGCGACCCAAGCATGTTTGTCACAGTGCTTGTCACCAGCTTCCTGTAATTCTCAATCAGTGGAGACCGCACTTCCTCGAAGCTACCATTGTTCATGAAATCTCTCTCTTTTCTGTAGTTTGAGGGGGAACCGCTGCTCATCCGCCCGTTGCTGCCAATACTGGAATGGGTAAGACTACCGGCGCTTTCTTCCTTGTCGTTGAAATCCTCACGGAGAGTCTCAAAACAGGACTGAGGGAGGTAAGGACGGTAGGTGTGGAGGTTTGCAAGGATGCTGTCGAACGCTGTCTGCAAGGGGGGAGGGAGGGGGGAGTCAGTGAGGGCTGTCTCCGCTCCCTCCAAGTCGAAACGGGAAAGACACTCTGCAATCCACTCAGAGGCGGTGATCACGTTCTGCATGGACTTCCGTTCCTTTTGAAGGTCCGAAGCAAAGCCACGCGTGAAGTAGAAGTCAAGAAGGAAGATCGTAATTGGGCCAGTACAACTGAATAAGGCTTTCCCAAACTGGGCAGCGCAGGGAATATTGTCACAGTCACACATCTTTGTTCTCTCCTCCTGGCTTGGGAGGAGCCCATAGCCGACGTCGAAGAGGCCGAAGCGGAGCCACGATTCAATTGCGGTGATGACGAGCCAGATGCTGACCATTGCGATGAGGGTCTTGTTCACACGGACAGGGAGGCTGCACATCAAGGAAATGTCCACTAAAATCACGAAAGGCGGCCACGTGCGACCATCATTTCTTACTGCATTCTGCCAGTCCCCGTAAAGCACAGACACTGAACACGAGTACAGCATGAACTCCACCACTCCTTTTCTTATCCTCCTCTCGACAAGCAGCTGCACAAGCAACACAAGACCACCAATAATACAGGGTTCGAAAGGTGGAACAAACAAGAAATACTCTGGCTCGACAAAACCCCAGACCGTAAAGAGAACTATAGCAACCACGCAAGAGGTCAAGAGAAGCTTCTTTCTGAACACAGTCAGCTGGTCATCTTCGGGCAGTAGCAGTCGGCGCAGAACACATTGCATGTCCCCCCCCTCTTTCTTTTTGCTGTAGCAACTGTTGTCTTCGCTAAAAAGAGCATTTTAGGAACACGTGGGTAGACCTGAAACGAGCACCTTGAAGGGTAGTTGAATTTAGTAGCGAAACCGGAGACAGGTGACCCCAGACACCCTTTGTTTTGAATTCTTTTGTAAATTAAATTAACCGAAAACGAGCGACGCACTAAGATAACCCGGCTATGGGCTCATCTGGGGTGAAATTACACAAAGCTCACTAGATTAACGAACGACAACTGAATTGTACGGATTGCAACTATGTGCACATACCAAGTGACACAAAATATGGATTGCACGGGCTGGCTTCGTTAAAAGAAGCAAGAAAGGAAGAAAAGAGGTTCATTGGAAGAAGCTTGACCAGTGAAGTGACAGCTGAAAATGTAAGTCAGCTGTACGTCCCCACAGACGCCAAAAAAAAGAGAAAAAAAAGAAGAATGACTTTGAATGCCACGGATTCTGTGATTCCCCTGGGCATGAATGGCTTTGGGCGCGTGCCTCGGCTGCGCCATCAGCTTTTCTATAATTTTTGCCAATCGGTTGGCCCTCTTGGTGAGAGCTGTTGCTGTTTCTTTTGGGTTGCTGCAACCTTCCTCTTCTAGGATGTTTGGCCGGTTGTGCCTGCCTGTCCGTCATCGGACGCGGTTGTTTCGTGCGGGCTGCAGCTTCCTCCTCATCATATGCCAGGAAGTGCTCGCTCTCCACACGTTGCTCCGAACACGTGTATGTACGGGAAGCTACTTTCAACTACCATCACGGCGATCCTCAGTCCGGTTGCCTTTGCTAAGGCCTGCAATACCAGCCAGTCCCCTTACCTTGGCATCCTCATTCTTGAGATGTAATCATCCCAATCTCCTTCAACGCACCTTGCACATATCGCGTCTGTCTCCAGCTCGTACACTGCCATATCTCTGATATGGCGTGCTGCCGTCACGTCTTGGTTCAATACGATACTGCTCTAAAGAGGGAATCCCCTCCCTTTCCGACTGAATGGGCTGCAAAAAGGAAATTAGAAAGAAGAGTAACTACTGGAAAGTAGTTCGTTCACTGCAGAACAGAATAAGAAGCACCCACGGAGATGGCCTCCCTCAGAGACTCAACAGCTAACCGAACAGATTGTGGTGCTTCCACCCCTACCTTCTCCTGTGCATCAAGGATCTCAACCGCCTCATCCCCTTCCCCCATCAAGTACTTCAAACAAGCTGTATTGTAAGGACCCCACACATCATCAGACACATGGTACAGCCACTCACCTTCATGGGTGCCACTAGCTTTCACAGAACATTCAGTCACCTCAAACACACGAAGTGGTGCCTCCCTGCCCCTCACAGTAACATCGACAGGGAGAAGCCTCATGTCATACAAAAACGCCAGCTCCCTCTGAACAGAGCCATCACAGGTCACCTTGTGCCCCTCGTGCCGACCGAACCTCTCCAGCAGCGACGCCGTCACAGCCACCTGACCCATGATCGCGAACACCTTCAGCTCGTTGTTCCCAACAGGGCCACAGTGTGCACTCCCGCTGCACAGACCAGAAGACACAGCCAACTCTTTGTTGTTCTTTCCCATCTCCATGAGGGAGTCAGCCGCCTTCCGAGCATGACCCACACACCGCTTCGCAGCATTGAACGAGGAGTGAACATGGTCCCCAACAACGACACCCACAACACCACCGTGTTTCCTGACTGAGAGCAGGACGGCTGTCATGAAACTGTCGTAAGTGTGACTCAGAAAAATGGAAGGGCTGTCCTCCAATGCCTTCTGCGACCCAAGCATGTTTGTCACAGTGCTTGTCACCAGCTTCTTGTAATTATCAGGTATTATGGTCCGCACCTCATCGTTATTCCTTGACTCTCTACCTTTGCTGTCGTGGCTTGAGGGAAGAGTAATGTTGCTCATCCGCCCGTCATTGCTGTTGGAATGAGTAAGACTGCCATCACAATCATCACTGCCACTGAAATTCTCACGGAACCTCTCAAAACAGGACTGAGGGAGGTAAGGACGGTAGGTGTGGAGGTTCGCAAGAATGCTGTCGAACGCTGTCTGCAAGGGGGGAGGGAGGGGGGAGTCGGTGAGGGCTGTCTCCGCTCCCTCCAAGTCGAAACGGGAAAGACACTCTGCAATCCACTCAGAGGCGGTGATCACGTTCTGCATGGACTTCCGTTCCTTTTTAAGTCCAGAAGCAAAGCCACGCGTGAAGTAGAAGTCGAGGAGGAAAACTCCCAACGGGAACCCAAATGATTCTATAACCTTCTCTAAACTCTTGGGACATGGCAGTGTGTTGCAGCCGCACGCCATCTCTCTCCTCTCTTCCTGGCTTGGGAGGAACCCATGGTCGACATCGAAGAGGCCGAAGCGGAGCCACATTTCGATGGATGATATGGTGAGCCAGATGCTGACCATTGCGATGAGGTTCATGTTGACACGGACAGGGAGGTCGCACACCAAGGCAATGTCTACCAAAAGTATCAAAGAAGGCCATGCCCGATCCTCCAGCCACACGATTAAACTCCAGTCTCGGTGGATAAGAAACAACCCTGACAAGTACAGCATCATCTCCACCAATCCGTTTCGTATCTTCCTTTCGACAAGCATCTGCACAAACAAACCTATCCAAATCAGGTACGCTATTCCTCGAGATCTAGAGCCCGAGTTGCGAACACGTGAAACATATCCCACAAGGAAGAGGATCATTCCTACCATACATATTGTGAGCAGTGCCTTCTTCCTGAACACAGTCGGCTGATCGTCATCAGGTAGCAGCACCCTTCTAAAGAAACACGACATTGTTAGCCCTGGTTTTTTGTTGTTTGTAAATTTGTGTACCCTTTTTAAAAAACTAAGAAAAACATGGAAACACCCATTCGCGCATCTACTGGAAAGCAGGGCTTTAACTCAAAAAAGAAGAAGTAAACGTAATTCATAAATAGAACAAGAATCACTCTGGTAGATGGCCTCCCTCGGATTCAACAAATATTACAGATCAGATCGTGGTGTTTCCACCCCTGCCTTCCCTTGTACCAAGGAACATAATCGCTTGCCCGGTGCATCAAAGCAGGGCCGTCAAACTGCGAAAAAAGACCGTTGCCACCTAGACTGCCAAACATTAGATTAAAGTAGTTTCTTCGTTTACTGAAGAAGGTGATAATAAACACCCATGAAGAGGCTTCACCACAGCTTTACATTGGTCTTCACTGCAGAACAGAACAAGAAGCACCCATGGAGATGGCCTCCCTCAGAGACTCAACAGCTAACCGAACAGATTGTGGTGCTTCCACCCCTACCTTCTCCTGTGCATCAAGGATCTCAACCGCCTCATCCCCTTCCCCTATCAAGTACTTCAAACAAGCTGTATTGTAAAGACACCACACATCATCAGACACATGGTACAGCCACTCACCTTCATGGGTGCCACTAGCTTTCACAGAACATTCAGTCACCTCAAACACACGAAGTGGTGCCGCCCTGCCCCTCACAGCAACATCGACAGGGAGAAGCCTCATGTCGTACAAGAACGCCAGCTCCCTCTGAACAGAGCCATCACAGGTCACCTTGTGCCCCTCGTGCCGACCGAACCTCTCCAGCAGCGACGCCGTCACAGCCACCTGACCCATGATCGCGAACACCTTCAGTTCGTTGTTCCCAACAGGGCCACAGTGTGCACTCCCGCTGCACAGACCAGAAGACACAGCCACAGCCAGCCCCTCCTTGTTCTTTCCCATCTCCATGAGGGAGTCAGCCGCCTTCCGAGCATGACCCACACACCGCTTCGCAGCATTGAACGAGGAGTGAACATGGTCCCCAACAACGACACCCACAACACCACCGTGTTTCCTGACTGAGAGCAGGACGGCTGTCATGAAACTGTCGTAAGTGTGACACACAAAGATGGAAGGATTGTCCTCCAATGCCTTCTGCGACCCAAGCATGTTTGTCACAGTGCTTGTCACCAGCTTCTTGTAATTATCAGGTATTATGGTCCGCAACATCTCATCGTTATTCTTTGACTCTCTACCTTTGCTGTCGTGGCTAGAGGGAATGCTCATCTGCCCGTCGCTGCGGGTGAAATGGGTATGGCTGTCACTACAATCATCGCTGACTCCGAAATCCTCACGGAACCTCTCAAAACAGGACTGAGGGAGGTAAGGACGGTAGGTGTGAAGGTTTGCAAGGATGCTGTCGAACGCTGTCTGCAAGGGGGGAGGGAGGGGGGAGTCAGTGAGGGCTGTCTCCGCTCCCTCCAAGTCGAAACGGGAAAGGCACTCTGCAATCCACTCAGAGGCGGTGATCACGTTCTGCATGGACTCCCGTTCCGTTTCAAGTCCAGAAGAAAAACCACGCGTGAAGTAGAAATCGAGGAGGAAGACAGAAATCGGTGCAACGAATGTGATGAGAACGCTCGTGAACCCCCTGGGGCACGGTGGTGTGTTGCAGTCACACACCTTTCCCATAGTTGATTGATGTGCGAGGAGGAAATAATCAACATCTATAAGGCCGAAACGGAGCCAGATTTCGACGGAAGAGATGGCAAGCCAGATGCTGACCATTGCGATGATGTTCTTGCTGACACGGACAGGGAGGTCGCACACCAAGGCAATGTCCACTAAAATCACGAAAGAAGACCATGCCCGCTCCATGGACCACTTGACGTAGCTCCAGTCCCTGTGAAGAATTGAAATCCCGGACAAGTACAGCATGCACTCCACTGCCCCTTTTCTTATCTTCTTCTCAACAAGCATTTGCACAAGAACAACCAACCAAGAGAAGAACCCCAATTCTCGAATCGCGAAGGACACGAAGTCCTCAGGTGACAACGTCAGTGCAAACACATACAACACAACAGCAATGCAGGCCAACACGACCAGCACCTTCTTCCTGAATATAGTTGGCTGATCGTCATCAGGTAGCAGCACATGTCTTAAGATACACGACATATTTCTCCTTTTTTTACCCCCACCTTCTTTGTATGAGTCTGTCCGGAAAGAAACTTCAACAAAAATGGCCCTCTTCCCTACACTTTGGACGAAACCTCCCTCCAGCTGTTGCCGTTGGGGTTAAAAACAAAAACGAAGCCCGTGCCGACTGCTAGGTGTCACCCTTGAGCACCTACTTCGTTCTGTTCAGAATGTTAGGTACCCGACGTATTTTGAGGGAACAGCCTCGTACTGTTACAACTGAACAACGCAGCATCAAATATGAAAAACACTCATTGTTGCAACTACTGGAAAGTAGAGCTAAAATACATCGGATCGGTAAAAGTGTTAGTGGTGGAAAGGTGGAGGTTTTCGTGTGTCGCGAAGTAAAAGAATATAGTCCGAGTAGGTGGTTCCCAGTCTGCGTTGTTGGTCCCCTTCTATTCCGCAGTATGTGAGCGCGTGTATGTTGTGCCATGCCTCGACCACCATGTCTTTGTCAGTGGGTTGATCTGCATCCCTTGGGTGTCCTCCTTCACGGGCGGGTCGGGAATTATTTGGGAAGTTTAGAGCGGAGAAAAAAAAAAAAGAGGCATTTAAGTACGTCCACCTTTAAAAAAAGAAATAGAGTTTTTTAAGGTGGACGTACATCGGTTATAGGCCGTCAATTCCTATAAAGTACAAATCATTACGCACCCCCTCTTTTCACAGCATCTTTTTCTTTTCCTTTCCGGTTTATCCGGCTACGATTTGCTGCAGCCCTTCCCTCCCCCTTGTGCTCGGTTCTTCCTTACAAGGGCCTTCCTTGTCACACCTCCGTGTTGTGACATTCCTCGCGCTCCGGTTTGGTTCGGGCTACAGACCTTCCTTGCTTTGCTGTTCTTCTCTTTTCGGTGAGAAGGGTTATGCTAATTTTCCATAAGATAAAAATAAATGAATAGAAAGATGCTACTTTTTCCTCCGATAAATTGCAAGGCACTATTTTTCGTTCCTAGGTTTTGACCCTCCTCCCCGGCTATCAGGAAACCAAGAAATAATAAATACTGCATACGAAAACAGAGAGTCGAATAAAAAAGGAAAAAGGTGACTGACATCCTCAAGAGGAGCCTCCCACGTACCAGGAATTAAGCAGAGGTTGCTTCCATGGCCCAAATGGCAAAGAATAATGAAAATAACGGAACGAAGTGAAAAAGGAAAAGAGAAAAGACGGCCTGGTCGCCAGGAAGTGCTGGTTCAGACGCGTCGGCGGACGCAGTTTAACGTCATACCCGGGACCGAAAACATGTAGGAAAAGGAAAAAGCAGAAAGGGTAATAACAAGCTTAAAATTGGAAAGAAAATGGAAAGGGTGGAAACTAAATAAATAATAGGGTGCGAGGTCGTGAAACCTTGCATAGCCTATCGCCCTCGTAGCACGCCGGGCCGGCACTCCTACATTGTGTAGGGTTGTTTCCGATTGTTCCTAGTTGTAGGAATGCAGGACAGTCGACCACTGCGATTCGTTGTAATAGAGGGTCCCGGCCCCTACAAAGTCAGCCCGGATGCGTGCTTCCATCCACCTTGGGCGAAGAACTCCGACCACCACTGTTGCTGCACCGGGGTGTTCAGTCCCGAGTGCCACTCGTCGTAGCCGGAGACGCTCGGACTCGCAACGGGCGCCTCCAGGGTCAGTGTTTGGACGCCGACCGCCGGTTGGAGTGTCGCGTGTCCCATGCCAGACGGCATCGGTGTGTCAATCCCGTGCCCGGTGCAGACCGCGAGCTCAGTGGGTGCCACGCTCGTTGATGGCGGCTGGTACGGTGTCAACTGCGGCCCAGCATTCGTCCGTCTCAACAGAGTCGCGCGGGTGTAGAGGCTGCAAGCGATCGCGGTTCTATAAGGAGGGTGCGGTCATCCGGGGTGTTGACAGCACCCTCAGCCGTTTCTGGATTCGAGTAGCTTGCCTGCGGTGCCGCCGGGGTGACGACCGGCTCTAACTCGCGGCGCTCTGCCTCAGGGTCAAGAACACGTGTAATGTGTTTCCTGCCCGGGGCTGTCTCGGCCCACGTCTTGTCTGTGATGCAGAGGATGCTGTGCTCGCGGTAGGTCGTGCAAAGCTGTTGGACACGCTGGGTCCTTAACTTTTTGTCGGTGTCTTTAACGACGTACCGTCCGTTTGTAAGGAGAGCGATAATCCAGTGGCCGCTGCGACTGCGTTTCAGGGGACCGATTATCAGACAAGGGGCTTTCATTTCGCCCGCTCTGAAAGTTACCAGTTTGCTCCGACTACCATGAGGCAGGCGCGTGACATGGTTGAGCGGGAGAAGTTGCCAAGAGGATCGGGCGCTTCTGCATTGTCGGAAGGGTTGACGCTTCGTGCGAAGCCGTGGTACATCTTCTGGATCTCTTGCATTGTAGAGAAGGGGATGCGACGGCCCCGGCATACTCTGCCAACCAGTTTATGACGGCCCAACCGCATTCCAGGCCCCAACGACCCTCCCCACTTTTGTTGTGCAGGTTGATGGGGGGCGCAAACACCTGATCCGCGGCATCGGATGGTGAGACCACGGAGGCTGCTCGGGGTAGTGTCGGTCCAGCTAGACCTGAAGAGCTATCCGAGGAGTTGCCTGAGGAACCACCCAAGGGCTTGCCTTCATGATTCCCCGTTCGGCTATCCGGCAGTCCATTTGTCAACATAATTAGAAAAGGTATAAAAACACAAGTGGGTGAAAGTTATAACAAAAGAGGTTTCATGTTCACTAAAAAGAGGAGAATTTGGATCTTTGGTGGGAGGGATAAAATGGGTAGCTTGCTCCTGCATGCCCAAAATAGAATCGCTCGCTTTAGGAGGTGCCGCTACTCTCCTGGCTTTTACACCCTGCTGCCTATGAAAAGAATCGCCCCCCCCCCCCCCCCCCCCCTTTATTAAGGGTGCCTGCAGTATGTGGCATCGTCTACTTGATTACAGGGCGCGCCTCGGCCTAGCTGCTTCTTCTGCGTTCCGCGTGTCTTAATGCGTGCGGTGTGCAACTCAACCCAGCCAGGGCGCCCCTGATAACCAAGATTCGGCGCTCGTGCAGTTTGCTGCCTGTTCGTCACCCTGAAAAAAGTGATTTAGAAAAAGAAAACCGCTAGACTGCCAAACATTCTTTCTGAACCGTTGGCCTACCTCCGTTGGCCTGCCAAACATTCTTTCTGAACCGTTGGCCTACCTACTGAAAAGTAGTTTCTTTTACAGAAGAAAGCGACAAGAAGCACCCATGGAGATGGCCTCCCTCAGAGACTCAACAGCTAACCGAACAGATTGTGGTGCTTCCACCCCTACCTTCTCCTGTGCATCAAGGATCTCAACCGCCTCATCCCCTTCCCCTATCAAGTACTTCAAACAAGCTGTATTGTAAAGACTCCACACATCATCAGACACATGGTACAGCCACTCACCTTCATGGTTGCCTTTAGCTGCTTGCACAGAACATTCAGTCACCTCAAACACACGAAGTGGTGCCTCCCTGCCCCTCACAGCAACATCGACAGGGAGAAGCCTCATGTCGTACAAAAACGCCAGTTCCCTCTGAACAGAGCCATCACAGGTCACCTTGTGCCCCTCGTGCCGACCGAACCTCTCCAGCAGCGACGCCGTCACAGCCACCTGACCCATGATCGCGAACACCTTCAGCTCATTGTTCCCAACAGGGCCACAGTGTGCACTCCCGCTGCACAGACCAGAAGACACAGCCAACTCTTTGTTGTTCTTTCCCATCTCCATGAGGGAGTCAGCCGCCCTCCGAGCATGACCCACACACCGCTTCGCAGCATTGAACGAGGAGTGAACATGGTCCCCAACAACGACACCCACAACACCACCGTGTTTCCTGACTGAGAGCAGGACGGCTGTCATGAAACTGTCGTAAGTGTGACACACAAAGATGGAAGGGCTGTCCTCCAATGCCTTCTGCGACCCAAGCATGTTTGTCACAGTGCTTGTCACCAGCTTCTTGTAATTATCAATCGTTGGAGACCGCATTACCTCAAATTTATCCTTGGGGTTATCAGTGCTGTTCATGGGATCTCTCTCTTTTCTGTAGTTTGAGGGAAGAGTCTCGTTGCTCATCGCCCTGTCGCTATCGGTGCTAGAAAGGGTAAGACTACCGGCACTTTCTTCTGTGACTCTGAAATCCTCACGGAACCTCTCAAAACAGGACTGAGGGAGGTAAGGACGGTAGGTGTGGAGGTTTGCAAGGATGCTGTCGAACGCTGTCTGCAAGGGGGGAGGGAGGGGGGAGTCAGTGAGGGCTGTCTTAGCTCCCTCCAAGTCGAAACGGGAAAGGCACTCTGCAATCCACTCAGAGGCGGTGATCACGTTCTGCATGGACTTCCGTTCCTTTTCAAGTCCAGAAGCAAAGCCACGCGTGAAGTAGAAGTCGAGGAGGAAAACCAAAACCGGTCCAAGGAATGTGGTGAAAATGCTCTCGAACCCCCTGGGGCACGGTGGTGTGTCGCAGTCACACACCTTACCTATCGCTTCTTGGCTTGGGAGGAGGAAATAATCAATATCTAAAAGACCGAAACGGAGCCAAATTTCGATGGAAATGATGATGAGCCAGATGCTGACCATTGCGATGAGGTTCATGTTGACACGGACAGGGAGGTCGCACACCAAGGCAATGTCTACCAAAAGTATCAAAGAAGGCCATGCGCGCTCCATGGACCACTTGACGTAGCTCCAGTCCCTGTGAAGAATTGAAATCCCGGACAAGTACAGCATGCACTCCACTGCCCCTTTTCTTATCTTCTTCTCAACAAGCATTTGCACAAGAACAACCAACCAAGAGAAGAACCCCAATTCTCGAATCGCGAAGGACACGAAATTCTCAGGTGTCGCCGACAGTGCTAATATATACACCGACACAGCGACGCAGGCCAACACTACCAGCACCTTCTTCCTGAACACAGTTGGCTGATCGTCATCAGGTAGCAGCACATGTCTTAAGATACACGACATTGTTCCCCTTTTGTTGCCCCACTTTTCTTTTTTTGGTTTTGGCATCTTTTTTCAACCGAAAAAATGCAGAATTCGTAAATGAAATCACTCATTGTACTGGAAAGTAGAGCTTAAACATTTGTTGAGGAGAAGATGCTTTGCTTCACCACAACATTGGATTGGTCTTCATTAGAAAGAGGGAATCCCCTCCCTTTCCGACTGAATGGGCTGCTAAAAGGAAATTAGAAAGAAGAGTAACTACTGGAAGGTAGTTCGTTCACTGCAGAACAGAACAAGAAGCACCCATGGAGATGGCCTCCCTCAGAGACTCAACAGCTAACCGAACAGATTGTGGTGCTTCCACCCCTACCTTCTCCTGTGCATCAAGGATCTCAACCGCCTCATCCCCTTCCCCTATCAAGTACTTCAAACAAGCTGTATTGTAAAGACTCCACACATCATCAGACACATGGTACAGCCACTCACCTTCATGGTTGCCACTAGCTGCTTGCACAGAACATTCAGTCACCTCAAACACACGAAGTGGTGCCTCCCTGCCCCTCACAGTAACATCGACAGGGAGAAGCCTCATGTCGTACAAGAACGCCAGCTCCCTCTGAACAGAGCCATCACAGGTCACCTTGTGCCCCTCGTGCCGACCGAACCTCTCCAGCAGCGACGCCGTCACAGCCACCTGACCCATGATCGCGAACACCTTCAGCTCGTTGTTCCCAACAGGGCCACAGTGTGCACTCCCGCTGCACAGACCAGAAGACACAGCCAACTCTTTGTTGTTCTTTCCCATCTCCATGAGGGAGTCAGCCGCCCTCCGAGCATGACCCACACACCGCTTCGCAGCATTGAACGAGGAGTGAACATGGTCCCCAACAACGACACCCACAACACCACCGTGTTTCCTGACTGAGAGCAGGACGGCTGTCATGAAACTGTCGTAAGTGTGACTCAGAAAAATGGAAGGGCTGTCCTCCAATGCCTTCTGCGACCCAAGCATGTTTGTCACAGTGCTTGTCACCAGCTTCTTGTAATTCTCAATCGTTGGAGACTCACATTTATCGATGCTGCTCGCTGTCGTCAGCCGTTTGCTGTTGTGGCTTGAGGGAAGAGAATCGCCGCTCATCTGCCTGACTTTCACCCGCTCGTCGCTGCCGGTGCCGGAATGAGTAGAGTTGCCATTATCGTCACTATCATCACTGCCACTGAAATCCTCATTCTCACGGAGAGTCTCGAAACAGGACTGAGGGAGGTAAGGACGGTAGGTGTGGAGGTTTGCAAGGATGCTGTCGAACGCTGTCTGCAAGGGGGGAGGGAGGGGGGAGTTGGTGAGGGCTGTCTCCGCTCCCTCCAAGTCGAAGCGGGAAAGACACTCTGCAATCCACTCAGAGGCGGTGATCACGTTCTGCATGGACTTCCGTTCCTTTTGAAGGTCCGAAGCAAAGCCACGCGTGAAGTAGAAGTCGAGGAGGAAGATCGTAAGTTGGACAGCTAAACCATCGAGGGCGGTTACAAAGGGAACAGGACAAGGAAGCTGAGCACAGTCACACCAGTCAGCTTTGACCACCTCTTCTTTGTGAACGAAAATGGGATCGATGTCGAAGAGGCCGAAGCGAAGCGACGATTCGATGGATGATATGATGAGCCAGATGCTGACCATTGCGATGAGGTTCCTGTTGACACGGACAGGGAGGTCGCACACCAAGGCAATGTCCACTAAAACTACAAAGATCGGCCACGATCTAGCTGACATTTCAGCTAAGTCCAACCAGTCATGGATGATCATAGAAATTCCAAATAGGTACAGCATGCACTCTGCAACACTATTCCGCAGTCTTCGCTCGAGAAGAAGCTGAAGCAGAAACCCTAGAGATCCCAGAAAACCAGGGTCACAGACACAGTATAAAAGAGATACCGGGCCTCGTGATGAAATATGAGATGAAGCTATACCAAGAAACAAAGACACACTTAGCACCGCCATGGCAAGTAGCACTTTCTTTCTGAAGGCAGTCAGACAGTCATCACCAGGAAGCAACACTCTTCGGAGCAAAAAGAACATTTTTTTTGTTTTTCTTTTGCTGTTGTTGGCGTCACTGTTTTTACCGGTATATACATAAACCGGTGGAATTGAGAGCATTCTTCCTTCTTTTTTTTTTGATCTTTTTTGCTCTCTTGTTTTGGAAAGTTTTCCGTTCGATTCGCGATAAAAAAAGTTGTCTCGATTTTAGTGGTGTGTGACACAGTGGCCACCCTTGTGAAACTTCGCCCCGAAGCCTCCCAAGTCCCCTGTGGTCCCGTAGAATGTAAAAGTGGAGAGGTAAAGAAAGCTTGGAAATACTCCACCTTGGGAAAAAAAAAAAAAAAGAGACATTTAAAAAAACTTACTGGAAAGCAAGATTGTGTTGCCTACTTGTTATCGAACGCCTTTACTTTAATGGCTACCTTCGTCAGAAGCAAAGTCAGAAATGGGTGATGCTGCATCAGGCTTCGTTGTCCATTCCAAGTTGGGATATTTTTCGACGATTGTAAGGACTCCACACATCATCAGACACATGGTACAGCCACTCACCTTCATGGGTGCCACTAGCTTTCACAGAACTTTCAGTCACCTCAAACACACGAAGTGGTGCCTCCCTGCCCCTCACAGCAACATCGACAGGGAGAAGCCTCATGTCATACAAGAACGCCAGCTCCCTCTGAACAGAGCCATCACAGGTCACCTTGTGCCCCTCGTGCCGACCGAACCTCTCCAGCAGCGACGCCGTCACCGCTACCTGACCCATGATCGCGAACACCTTCAGTTCGTTGTTCCCAACAGGGCCACAGTGTGCACTCCCGCTGCACAGACCAGAAGACACAGCCAACTCTTTGTTGTTCTTTCCCATCTCCATGAGGGAGTCAGCCGCCCTCCGAGCATGACCCACACACCGCTTCGCAGCATTGAACGAGGAGTGAACATGGTCCCCAACAACGACACCCACAACACCACCGTGTTTCCTGACTGAGAGCAGGACGGCTGTCATGAAACTGTCGTAAGTGTGACACACAAAAATGGAAGGGCTGTCCTCCAATGCCTTCTGCGACCCAAGCATGTTTGTCACAGTGCTTGTCACCATCAGCTTCTTGTAATTCTCAATCGTTGGAGACTCACATGTATCGACGCTGCTTGAGTGAAGAGTCTCGTTGCTCACCCGCCCGTCGCTGCCGGTGCCGGAATGGGTAAGACTGCCACCACAATCATCACTGCCACTGAAATCCTCACGGAGAGTCTCAAAACAGGACTGAGGGAGGTAAGGACGGTAGGTGTGAAGGTTTGCAAGGATGCTGTCGAACGCTGTCTGCAAGGGGGGAGGGAGGGGGGAGTTGGTGAGGGCTGTCTCCGCTCCTTCCAAGTCGAAACGGGAAAGACACTCTGCAATCCACTCAGAGGCGGTGATCACGTTCTGCATGGACTTCCGTTCCTTTTGAAGGTCCGAAGCAAAGCCACGCGTGAAGTAGAAGTCAAGAAAGAAGATCGTAAGTTGGACAGCTAAACCATCGAGGGCTCTGACAAAGGGAACAGGACTTCAGCTAAGTCCAAACAGTCATGGATTATTATTGAAATTCCCAATAGGTACATCATGCACTCTATTCCGCAGTCTTCGCTCGAGAAGAAACAGCAACCCTAGAGATCCCAGAAAACCAGGGTCATAGAAACAGTTTAAAAGAGACACCAGGCCTCGTGAAGGGATATGAGATAAAGTTAAAACCAGATACAAAGTCACACCTAGAACCGCCGAGCAAAGTAGCACTTTCTTTCTGAGGACAGTCAGAAAGTCATCGTCAGGTAGCAACACTCTTCGAAGCAAAAAAAAACATTTTTTGTTTTTTTGTTTTTTTCTTTTTGGCGTCATATGTTTTTACCGCGGTATGTATACATAGACAAATATAAAATAAAGAGAGAAAACGGCTTGCAATAAACCATGGGGACGGTGAAATTGAGAGCATTTTTTTTTTTCTTCTTGCGTTCAACTTTTTCTTCTTTTTTCCGCGCGAGCAGTTTTTTTTCTGTCAGAGAGTGATTTCTTTTTTTTTTTTTTCCTTCTTTTCTTCCTTCTTTTTTTTTGATCTTTTTTGCTCTCTTGTTTTGGAAAGTTTTCCGTTCGATTCGCGATAAAAAAAGAAGAAGAAAGCTGCAAAGAAGAAAAAACGGAAGTGGGGAAAACGGCGGGTGTTTTCAGAAAAATAGGCAGTCTTTTATTTTTTCTCCTCCCCCCTTTTTTTTTTCTTCTTCCCCGGTTTCCGACTCCTGGAAACTGGGGGAGGAGGAGGGTTTTTAAGACCTTTAGAAGAAAGTAAAATAAGGGAGCTATAAAAAAAAAAAAAAAAAAAAAAAAAAAAGAAAATGGGGCTTTGATTGCAACACTAGGTGGCGTTAAGCGTGCAACGAAGCACGAAATACCTACTTGATTACAGGGGGCGCTCCTCGGCCGAGCAGTAGCTTCTTCTGCGTTCCGCGTCGTGTCCTTAATGCATGCGGTGTGCTCAACCCTAGCCGGGGCGTCCCGGGTAACCAAGATTCTGCGCTCGTGCAGTTTGCTGCCTGTTCGTCACCCTGAGCATCTGCGATACGTTCTTCCACTCGGGCGCTACCGGTGATGACCGACGAGGAGGTCAACAGCGAACAACACATCTGATGTACTTCTTATATTTCCATGTTATCCCCACCACCTTAAGAAAGTATAGGACCATAAACTTCCAAAGGGGTCATAATCAAATCGGGATTTTTTGAGAAATCTTTTTTTTTTTTTTTTTTTTTTCCGACCAACGTTTTTACGGACACATAATTATTTATAGTTGGGTTAAAGGAAGTCCTTGTGAGAACGCCCCCCTTGTTCTCGTCCATTACACTAATAAGCACAAATCCGGTGTGTCAAAAGATTATTTTGGGACGAATCTAAAAACAGAGAAGAAGCCCAAGGTACTTTACTATATGGCACGGGGCGTAAAAGTGCAAAACCCCCTCATGGAGGGCCGCCCTTAAAAGAAAATGCAAGACTTTTGGAAAACTTACAGGCATAGTATGTGAGAACGTTCACATCGGGCACATAATTAAGAATCACCATAAACTTCCAAAGGGGTCATAATCAAATCGGGATTTTTTGAGAAATCTTTTTTTTTTTTTTTTTTTTTTTCCGACCAACGTTTTTACGGACACATAATTATTTATAGTTGGGTTAAAGGAAGTCCTTGTGAGAACGCCCCCCTTGTTCTCGTCCATTACACAAATAAGCACAAATCCGGTGTGTCAAAAGATTATTTTGGGACGAACTTAAAAACAGAGAAGAAGCCCAAGGTACTTTACTATATGGCACGGGGCGTAAAAAAACAGGGCAAACCATGTCTATTTGGAGGAAAAAAAAAAAAAATGCAAGACCTTTGGAAAACTTACGGGCATAGTATGTGAGAAATGTTTGAGTTAAAGGAAGTTTTTATGAGACGTTTCCCTTTTCAGTAGCGGTGGCTGCTTTTTTTTCCCCCCCACCGTATTTTCGTCATTGTCGATGGAAATATTGCTGCGGGTACTCCACCCGGGAAAAAAAGAAAGAAGAAAAAAAAGAAAACTTGCTGGAAAGCAAGATTGTGTTGCCTACTTGTTATCGCTATCGAACGCCTTTACTTTAATGGGCTGCGAGCTACCTTCGTCAGAAGCAAAGTCAGAAATGGGTGATGCTGCATCAGGATTCGTTGTCCCTTCCAAGTTGGGATATTTTTCAGGGTGTGTGGCGGCTCGGTCTATCTTCGACACTGAAGTGGACTCAGAGGATTCCCGGCGCTTCAGATAGATCACAACAGCAGCAACACAAGCACCTATAGCTACAACTACACCAACCACGATCCCTGCAATGAGTCCAGCGGATGTGCCACTGCTGCTGCTTGATGAAGGGATGCCAACCTGTACCAAGGAAGACCCAGCAGGCAGGACGCTTCCCACCTCTACGCTGGAGTCCATGACAATCTTGGCAGCCTCTGCTTGGGGCTTTTCGGTCTCGATGTCGAGTGTCATGTAGTACTCAGTTGTGGTGTTAACGGTCTGCAGGGTGGTGCCTGCTCTGCCTGCCTGCACCGAGCACGACACGCAGGAACCTCCCTGCACGCAGATCAACACGCACCTCACGGAGAAGGCTCCTAGCACAGTCTTCACCTTCAACACCAATGCCGCGCTGTGCTGTTGGATGACCTGCACGCTGTTGACACCGACGAACGTTAGCAACAACTGCACAACGGAGATCGGTGCGGGGGTGTTCGGAGCGGGTGTTGCAGGGGCAGCTGTACTAGGCACCCCAGTCCGCGGCGGGTTTGTCACTGGAGCACTAGACGTGCCGGGCGGTGCAGGTGTGCTCGGAACGGTTGTCGTGCCCGGTGGTGCACGTGTGTCGGGAACCGTGGTCGTACCCGGCGGCGCAGGCGTTGCAGGGCTATCGGTTTTCGGAGCAGGTGTGTCAGGAGCAACGCTTGCTCCCGGAGGCGCGGGAGTTGCGGGTGCGTTCGTCGCAGGGCTACCTGTCTTCGGAGCTAGTGTGTCAGGAGCAACGCTTGTACCCGGAGGTAAGGGGGTGCTGGGTGCGCTCGTCGCAGGGCTACCTGTCTTCGGAGCTAGTGTGTCAGGAGCAACGCTTGTACCCGGAGGTAAGGGGGTGCTGGGTGCGCTCGTCGCAGGGCTGCCCGTCTTCGGAGCAGGTGTTGGGGCGGCGCACGTCTTTGGGGTCGGGCCGTAGAAGTTCCTCGTGTATTGGCCTAAGGGGCCTTTGTACGCACAGGTGCCGGGACACGATGCAGTGCAGTCCCCATCGCCGCGGTCGAAGGGGCTTGGGACCCATTCCGAGAGGCGGTTCCAGCACTGCCGCCCATCTTGGCCATTCGTGGTGATGTATTTAGGGCACTTCGTGTTGTCCCACGCAAGACCGCAAAAACCATCATCGGGACCGAAGACGAGGGCAATGCATTTTGAGGATGCGCTGCACTGTGCAACGCACGACGCGAGGGTGTAGGGGGAGTCAGCAGTCAACGAGTCCCCGATGATACAGTTGTTCTCGCCCCTGCACGCCCCCGGCTTCCCGAGCTTGCTGAGGAGGTGGTAGTACCCATAAGGGTTCTCGGTCGTCTGAGAATGTTTCATCGCACCTGAGTAACTACTAGAGAAGCAAACTATCGTGTAGTCAGTCCCATCGGATATGTCGGAACCATCTATGTCCTTCAGAGCTGTTGCAGAAAAGACAGAATCGGAGATCGAGCCGGTGTGGGTGAGATCAGATGAGATCTTGTTGATGTCGTCCATCGAACCGGGCACGGAGGTTTTTGATGTGTCGCGTGACACGGCGCACTTCACGCTTGCTCCCTCAAGATGCGTGGCTTGGACAGCGATTGTGATGCCTTGCGGGTTGCCGCCCGTGTCGGGCCACGTGTCGACTATGGACATCTTCGCATCATGCTTCTGATAGCTGGCCTTACCGTATGTGGAGAAGCAGCTTTCAAAGGCACACCCATTTTGTTTGTCATGAGACTGTTCAGTGCATGTTGAATACATGCTGCACTTCATCGATCCGTGGTCCAACGTGAAATACTTGCATTTGGCTTCCCCGGTGCACAAAGCAGCGCAACAGTCGTGGTCGGCGACGTTCTGCGTGGCAACGGGTGCCTCCGAGCACGTTTTGAACCCGAACGGGTGTTCTAGCAAGCTGTACCCGTCGATCAACGGTGCCATCCCTTCCCTTGAACACATGAAGGTATCGTAATAACCCGAGCTGCGCAGCGTATCCGAGCCCCCCATCTTGTGGATCAATATACACTTGTGGAACAGTGTATCAGACTGGTCCTTCTTCATGAACGTGAACCCGATGCACAGGACATCCATGTCGCACATTGTCTTGCAGTAGTCCGGATTGTCGTATGGGCCCAAAGGGACATCGGGCAGAGAAGGAGGCTGGTTGTAAGCGTTGCCTCTGTCAGTGTATATGCCTCTCTTGTCGGGGTCGAAGAAGACCTTGTTGACGTGGCGTACCCACCTGTTGCATCGTGGGCGTTCGATCCCGGTGGGGTTGGAACCGGGTTTGGTTGGGCACACGGCAGGGCCGACAATGCGTACGCCGTAATGGGCCTTTTGAAGGGATTGTGTTTCCATCCAGCACGTTTTCGCTGTGTGCCCGCCTGTCGGAAACGCCCAGTTCCAGTATCGGCACGGCCCTGTGGAACCGGAATGGTCTCTGCATAGTTGAGCGCATTCTTGTGCGGTACTCACTTTCCCCCATTCGCCGAGAACTATGTCGTCTGGTCCTGGCAGATCGTGGCCCATGGTGACGCCTCCTTCCGCGCATGGTCCGAACTCTTTCTCGTAATCTGAAATAGGGTGGCGTGGCCCCAACTGTTGCGACTGCGAGTCAAACGGCTTCTCACCGTGCTCGTTCGCAGCCACGACGATGAGGTAGTGCGGGTTGCATGCGTCGTTCGCCGCCGTTGTTCGGTCCAAACGGTCGTACGATATCTTGCACCTTTTGACATCCTCGGCAGATGTACCCATCGGGATCTCATACGTAATGTCGCAGCCTGTTTTGTTAAGCCTTACTAAAAGCCGGGTGTTGTCTGTGAACTTGAACTGCTCCCACGAGATGGGGTTCTTAAGGCCGCACGACGGTACCTTCCGGACGGTTTTTGCAAAGCCCCAATACACGTTGTAGTGTGTGATGTCGGTTTCGTCCACAGCCCGGAGAACTGTCATCTTCCCTCCATAGCGGAACCTGTCTGGGTCCAAATCGACGAAAACGATTCCTTGCGCGTCGTGCTTGGGAGCTTTGTCAACAGCGTCGCAGCAGGTGAAGTCGTTGCACGGGAAGTAAGGGCATGATATCGATGAAGCGTCTGATCTAAGTTTCCCTGTTTTGCAAGTATACGTGTTGCAGATCTCCTCTGCGCAGCACTGTTGGTCCGTGCAGACACCGCCGTACTCATCACCCAGTGCGTAGTTAGCGCAGATGATGCCAGCAGAGTCGTGGCGCAGGGTTCTCCCGGAGGTGCACGTGTGTGGGGCGACGTCGGCTGGTGGCAGCGATGACGCCATGTAGCTGTATTTCGTTTGCCCGTCGTTGGGCCTTCTGTTGCAATAATGCCACTTGGGGAAATCGTTCGCGTTCTTCGGTGCCAGCCACGAGTCGCATGCCGACAGTGCTGTGCAGGACACCAGCAATGCAACCGACATATGGTTACCCCACACAAAAAAGAAGAAAAGAAAAACCTTTTTTTTTTTTAATTCTACAGACTCTTGAATGAAGTACAGAAGCAAAAAAAAAAAAAAAACATTTTTTTTTTTTTTTTTTTTTTTTTTTTTTTTTTTTTGCTGGAACAAGTAAACAAATTTTTGAAAAGAATTGTTATTGCAAAAAGAGTAGAGGCAGCTTGTCCGTTTATCCCTACTGTAGGTGAAAACGGCTTGCACAAACAAAAATGGCTTGCGCAGACATCGACCCGTCGGAGTTGTCGGTTATACTATACCCGGAGGGGGCCCCCACGGCGCCGGCGGACCCGGACTGTGCTGCCGGCTTGCACAAACAATCAGCCGACTCTTTTTTTTTTTTTTTTTTTTTTTTTGTAATGGCTCTAGTTCAAGAAAGTGTGCATCTCGTTCCTCGCGGTGTTCACCCTCTTCTCCGGAACCTCGGAGGCCTCCACTGCCGCCAACAGCTTTACTACACACTTGTGAGACAGGCTGTTCCACTCCAAGTCCACGGCCAACCTGTCAAGAGGCGCCTTTAACAGGTGGGGGAGAAACAAAACAGAAGCATCTGTCAACAGGCAGCTTTTAAGAGAAATAGAGAAGGAAGAGAGACATGAAAGGGTTTGAGTCAACGCAGTGATACAAGGCGACAGCCCGGCACGGATCTGTGTCTGGGATAGATCGAGGGTGAGATTCTTGGTGCGGGGTGGAAGGACGAGACGTAACAAGTTCGTCACAGAAGTACGTGAAAAATCCAAGCTCAGCTCTGTGAGGTGTGCACAGGAAGCAAGAAGCCCAACAGCATCGAGAGACGTATCCCCAACACCGCTGTTCCCTCTGACGGAAAACCGAAACGTCTCGAGATGTTTAAGCTCCTTCACACCTCTTATGATTTCCACTACATCGCAATCATGAATCGCGCAGTCGGCAACAGCAATCTCTAACATCTTTAACCCACACACAGACCACGCACTTGCCTCACCTGTCCTTACCGTTGTAAGGCTAGTCTCGTTAAGAGACAGCGAAGCAACCTCCGCCCGTGCGCACGCTTTGGGTATTTCGACAAAGATCACCCCCCCCGATGGCCCCAAGGTGTTCTTACTGAAATCAAGCTTGAACCTGTCAATAAAAGGCGCTTTTCCAATAGAACGAATGATGGCAATGCACCCTGAGGATGTGAGGTAGTTGTGGGTTATCGATAAAGTAAAATTTCGCACCCTTGTAACAGAGATGGAAGGGGAAAGGAGGTTGATGCAGTGTTCGTCAGCAAGACGGGCTGACGGGAAGTTAAATGAGAGATTTGAAAATGCGGCCGTTTTGAGAAGCTCGGAGCACTTCACCGCGACCTCCTCCTCCGCCTTTGTTGGAAACTGTAGAAAGAGGTCTGAAAGAAGCGCCTTGGGAAGGCTTCTAACGAACTCTGCACAGGCGGAGTCTGATGCGTTCTTAAGGGCGAGATCGATGTGGTGCAGGTTGAGCTGCCTCCATTTTTTGTATTTCCCTTTTCCTTGTTTCAGGTCCAGCACCCCTCTTATGTTCTCTACCCAGCCCCCTTCAAGGATCTCACCTACTTCTTCGATCGTGCCGTGCACCACCACCTTTTTGCACAATACGTATGCCGCCCACCCTTCGGGTGTTTTGTACTCGCAAGCGACACATCTGTTCCACCGTCTGCTCACCAGCCGTGCCCTCCGAAGGTCTGGGTTTTCAAGGTGGCTCAGTACCGCCGTGATGGGTCCTTCAGATATCATTTTTTTTTTTTTTTTTTTTTTTACCACTCCTCTCTCTTTTTTTTTTTTTTTTTTTTTTTTAAAGGGCAGTTGCGGCAATTTTAGTGTTTCAAGAACGTCATTTCTGTTTGTACGTGCCGGGTAAAACCTGGAGAAGTTTGTCAACCCGAAACACGTTGCCAACGTTCCCCTTTTTGTTTAGACAAGTCAAAGACTCGTTCTTGCAAAAAAAAAAAAAAAAAAAAAAAAAAAAAGATAGAGGTGAGGGTATAGCTAAAGCTGTTCCCCAAAATTGGGGTTGTTCCGCATGTTGCCCAGTTTGTGGGTGTGGTCATTGGGGCTGCTGCCGGTGCTGCGTCGCAGCTCTTTGACAGCTTCCGCAGCAACGGAATCTACCCTCGCGAAGACGGTCATGATACGCGGGCGGATCCCGCCATCAAGGTTCACAAGAAGGTTCCACAACACATGAGCCCGTTTTGTGTCCTTTACGTGGTGATAAATCTCGAACACCGGGAGCGCAACGTGGGAAGAAATAACACCGTACTTCCCAGCAAGCCCCACGGCCTGGTCAGTGACAGATATTAGCTTGGCATGGTCTTCTTCGCAAGACTGTTTAACACGTTTCAAAAGTGCTTCAAAGATAGCTGTCATCATGAACCCGCTTGGTTCTTGTCCGGACAGAATTACGCTTTTTAATATGTTCAAACATCCTTCGAGGTCGCCGTGCGTTTGGAGCACGATTGCAGCGCTGGTCGAGTGCCGCACGGTAGGGGACGCGATGGACCGGTAGTGAGCAAGGGCCTTCTCCTTCCCGTAGAGGTTGTGGTATTTTTTTATAAGGATGTCGTGGGTTTGGTCTCCGGGCACCATTTTCCCCTTGGTCATCATGGACAAGCAGAGCTGGAATTTTTTACG
Source organism: Diplonema japonicum (assembly GCA_964019335.1). Lineage (NCBI taxonomy): Eukaryota > Euglenozoa > Diplonemea > Diplonemida > Diplonemidae > Diplonema > Diplonema japonicum. The sequence continues at coordinate 190,359 of OZ025740.1, forward strand.
TGAGAAACATGCGCTGAGAAGCGCGTTCATCGTCGCTTCATCAGGGACGACTCCATCGTGTTTTGTTACACGATCGAAAAGTTTGAAAGCAGAAGTCTCGCTTCGAAGTCGTGCGTATAGGGTAAGGTATGCAGGAAGCAGCCTCCCCCGTTCGGTGGGGGTGATCGGAAATTTTTTGTGTTTTGAAAGATGTGTGTATACAAAACTGCAGACTGCTGTGTCGCGGAGATGCGCCGCTTGTGACATCACTAGCTCGCTTGTTTTCATATCAGGGCGCATGTTAGGGTCTCTGTTGCATGTTTCTGTGTACAGGCGTGCGGCTTCGGAGTAGTGGTTCACCTTTATCAGCATTGCCACTGCGATGTACAGGGTTTTGCTGCCTATGGTCTGCTTGTTGCTCATTTGTTTCGTGATGGTGTCCCTTATCTGGAATGCTATTTTCCGATCGCCAACTTTTTTATGGAGAGTCTTGATCCTCTTCTCTAGGCCCAGGGCGCATTCGATATCGTTTTGTCTCGCATTGTCCATTTTTTTTTTTTTTTTTTTTTTCCCTTTAAAAAAAAAAAAAAAAAAAAAGAGGTGTTGGGGGAACGTTTGTATTTTTAAAAAAAAAAAAAATAATAAAAAAAAAGAATGGGTGAAAAAAAAAAAAAAAGGTCCTCTTCTTTTGTGCTAGTTAATGAGTTATACCTTACATTGGGCAGCCGAGACGGGACGTAGAAGAAAGAAAGAAAAAAAAAGAACAGGGAAAAAAAAAAGGGAAAGAAACGAACAAAAAAGGGGAAAAAGAAGAAAGATAGGAGCATAAAGGGGGAAAAAAGAAAGAAGAAGAAAAAATCATGTGGGGGGATAAGCGTCAACTACGAGCCCACAAAAAAAAAAAAAAAAAAAAAAAAGACAGAGAGGAAAAAGTGAAGGTGGGGTAGTAAACCCCGAAAGACAAATAAAAATAATTGAAAAAAAGCTGCTCTAAGGAAAAGGGAAAGAAAAGGTAAAGAGAAAAAAAAAGGCAAGGGGTTTTGCCCCCTTTACCCTCTCACCCTTTAATAGGCACGTAAATATCAAAAGGGTATATTCTTTTTTTTTAACACAAGAAAAGGTTTTTTTTTTTTTTTTTCATAGCCTGCACGTTATACCGATACCAATCGGGTATTTTAATCGGTTCGGGTATTTAAATAGTGCAAAATTGGCCTGGGCACGCCGAGGTCCTCTATACCCCCGCAGATGTCGAGATGGGGTCCAGAAACACGAAATATGATTTTTGGAGGCCATGAACATGGGAACTTTAATTTTGGCGAATTTTGGGTGCGTTATTTTATGTTATTTTACGTTATTTTAATCGGTGAAAATTTGGAGAATGAGAAGACGCTGTTTCAAGAATGCAACAGGGAGGGATAAGCGACGAAGAGCTAGAGGGGTACTTGTGGGTGTTTGGGTGCGTTATGGTATTTGATACCGGGTATTTTAAAATATCAATTTGATAACGTTATGCTTGCGTTATAACGTGCAGGCTATGTTTTTTTTTGAAAAAAATCAAAAAAAAAGAGGAAAAAAAAAATATATATATGACACTTGTCAAAGCAGAGGGTGTGCGGAAAGAAGAAAGAAAAGAAAAAAAAAACAGCAACACAACCGTGCTTGTTTTTTTTCCCCCCCTTTTTTTTTACCCCTCTTTCCCCCCCCCTCTTTTTATAAAAAAAATACTTATGGAACACACAACAAACAAACAAAAAAAAAAAAAGACAGATTTTCCTATTCTTTGTTAACCTTTTGCGACGTCACCGGTTCTTCAAACACGGCACCAGATGTATCATGGATAACAGGAACAAGCTGGAATGCCTGGGTCTGGGGGTGGTGGTGTGTCTGCACCATCTGCAAAGGCGCAGGAGCAAGCGTAGGGGCAGGCTGCTCCTTCACAACTGGATTTATCGGAAAAAACCGGAGGTAGGTCATGGCCAGAGTAACAACGGCCACGAAGACGGCCACGAAATTTCTGTACGCGTCCAGCTTCGCCTGCGCGATCTCCCGCTGCACGTCTTTGCTGAAATGGTGTTCCACTTTCCCAAGCTCTGTGTTCACCCTAGCTTCTGTTAGTTCAGAAGTTTTTTGCAGTTCGGCATTGATGTGACTTTTGAAGAGGCTCAGATCTAGTTTCATCCCGTTTTCCACTCTTTTTATCTCTGCGTCCGAGTCCGTGTGGCTAGTGTCATGCTTTATCTTGAGCCTGTCCAGGTCCTGCCGGAGGCTGAACATCTCGGTTTTTTCCAAAACCAAAATGCTTCGCCGTATTTGGTCGAGCTCGCTCCACTGCCGCTGCAGCTCTGTGTTGTAGGTCTGCTTCGGGACGTACTCTGACCGCACCTTCACCACAATGTTCCCCATTACCTTGTCAAGGACCTTCATGATGGCGCAGGCCTGGGTCTCGTTGATCCCGGTTTTTCGTCTGTGTTTTTTTTTTTTTTTTTTTTCTTCCATACAGTTCGGTGACGACCTCGTAGGAGTCGAACAACGGTGCCTCGTCTCGTCCCGCGGCCTCAGCCATCATCTGGGCGTTCTTGTTGTCAAGGCCTAAACTGCCGCACCACCTTCTTCCTGGCGTGATGGTTCTGCCTATTCGCTTCATGGGTTTTTTCTCTTTTTTTTTTTTTTTTGCTATTTTTTTTGTTGTTGTTTATCGTCAATTAACGTTAAAAAAAAAAAAAAAAAAAAAAAAAAAAAAAAAAAAGGAAAGGAAAAAAAAAAAAAAAAAAAAAAAACTGCTGTAAAGAAGCTTTTATAATTTTTAGATGGTTGTGACAGGATCGGCCTGTTAAATAATAAAAAGAAAATTATAATTTTTATTTTTTTTTTTGCTTTCCCCCGATATCTTGCAACATTTCGAGCAGCTGTTGTGCGGTAGGACGTTCCGACTCCTTGTCGGCTAGCATCTGTACCACCACGGCCGAGAGGAAGGACCCGAAGAGGGTGTCGAGGGCCGCCGCCAGCCTTACCATAGCTGCCTCGTGACTTACAGAAACATGCATCTGCAGGAGCCTCCACTGGTCAAAAGGCAGCGATAACCAACAAGCGGTCATCCCAAGCTCCCAAATGTCTCGTTTCTCAGCCGCCTGGACACCGACAGACGGGAGCCCGATGGTGTTTAGTTTAAACGACAGCTTTTCTTCTACTTTAGATATTAAGATATTTTCTGGTTGAACCGCGCCATGTCCCACCTTGTGGCTGTGAAGAATACTCAGGGCACAGCCCACATGGGCCAGCAGGGTGAAAAGAGGTATATTTTCTTTGCAAGGATGGTAGTGCAGCAGGCTCCCCTCGTATGTAGGGAAGAACACCTGGTGGACATAGGAAGAAGGTGTTTTCATGGCGCGCTGCCCTAAGCACGGTACTAGGCAGGCGCCTTGCGGCATTCTGCTTACCTTGGAGACCAAGCGTTGTGCGCAACGAAGGCTCTCGCAGTTTTCCACCCATATATTGAAGGTTTTGCTGTCGCTTGTCTTCTTCACAGCACTCACGTAGCCCCTCAGGCCCATGGAGTGGGAAGAGACGCAGTTCCATGTGTCGTTGTCCAGACAGGAACTGAGCATTCTTTTTTTTTTTTTTTTTTTTTGCTATGTGGATGGGGGGGGGGGGGGGGGTGGGGGTTGTTTACAGAAAAAAAAAAAAAAAGAAAAGAAAAAGAGAAAGAGAGGAAGAGGAGAAAGGAATGTTTTGCATGGGGGGGAGGGAGGGGGGATAAACCCTTTTTTTTTTCTTCTTTCCAGTAAGTTGGGACCATATCATTCTTTCACGCCAAAACTGAAAAAACTCGGTTTCATGCTACACCAGTGCTGCCTGGTGCGCCAGTGTCAGTTCAGTAAGACCGATGGAAATTTTATCGAGTTTTTTTTTTTTTGGTCGTTTTACTGTCGTGCCTTTCCTATCCCCTTACATGTATACAAGGGAAAGATGGAAAGAAATCTAAAGAAGGACACTCTTTTCCTCATTCTTTTTTCTTTCTTCTGCTTTGAAAGCCGTTTAAATTTAAATCTTTAAATAATACGGAACAGAGAAGAAAAAAAAAAGCGCGTCGATAGGCAGCACTGTGGGCGCTTATGACTCTTAATGACTGCAAGTGCAGGTGAATACAACAAAGAAGAACTTTAATTTACAAAAAAAAGGGGGAGGGGGGGACAGAGGGAGAAGTATGTTGAAACAACTCACCAAACGAAAAGTAGAAGAAGAATAGGCAAGTTGCTGTTTTTTTTTTTTTTTTTTTTTTTTTTTTTTGAACGTATTGCAGATGCTCAGGATGACGAACGTAAAAAAAAAAAAAAAAAAAAAAAAAAAAAAAAAAAAAAAAATGCTGTAAAGCGAGAAAATGCCGACAAACTCCTGGAAGCGAAAAAAAAAAAAAAAAAAATCGAGAGGTCTTCCAATCCTTTTGCTCCCAACACAAAAAAACACATTATTTGGGATGGAATTATTCGGGCTCCCCCTTTATATTAAAAGGGGGGCTCCTGCACTGCTGATGGAAAAAATTCTGCTCCCCCCATTTTTCTTCAATCAAAGAAAAAAAAAGACTGTTGATTGTTGTGCACAGCCGGGGGATTGAGTTCAACCTGTAGAAGGACAAGACAATCCTCTTTTTAACAACAACAATTCATTATCATTGTTTTTCGTGTTCATGCAAGGGGGGGGGAAAAAAAAGAGAGTTGCCTTTTACTTCATGCATCCAGAGGAGTCACCAAGCTTCAGGTAAACAAACATGCTCGTTTTTGCCCTTTCGTCCTTCAGATGTAACATGGAAATGTTATTCTTTTTTTTTGAGGGGAGTTTCTTTAAACAGACATTTTTGGTAGCCGTTTATTTCAGGGCTGCTATTCTTATCTGTTTCACCCAACGAGTTCATAACTCATTACACTTTCTCAATTACCCAGAAGGGTAAATGGTACTAAAATTTTCAATTCCAGCTGCCATCAGATTGAGAACCCTGAACTGTTTACGGGCTTCTTGCTGCAAATGTTAAAATTCGTCAGGTAACTGTTTGATGAGTCGCATGTAGCATGTCGTCAACAGACAACCACTTGTCAGGGGCCGCACAGTCCTACACCGGTTGGCAATGATGTCAAGAAACCGCACAGAGGCCTAACTGATGTTTTCCTTTTTACCTATTCACGGAAATGATACGTTTCGGGCCATTTGGGGGTCTTTCTCGCACCCAAGCATCGTTTCCGGTCCCTCATCGGCCCGCCTCATCGTCTTCTTCTTCTTTAGCTGACCAGTTGGGGGTGACTCACGAATTTATACAAATCTTAAAAATAAGGACAAAAAACGTCCCCTCTGGCGTTCAGGAGTTACCCCTTCCTTTTTTTTTTTTTTTTTTTTCCCTCTTCTTTTTTTTTTTTTTTTTTCCGATTTTCCTTTTTTTTTGCAATATGGCAGGCGGGGGAATAAGCCTCAAAAATAGCTATTTATTTGCAACAAATTATGGCCATAATTTACTCGAGAATCGTGGGTTTTTTGGCCGAGGGCCCACAGGGCCCGAGGTCAAAAAAAACGGTTCGAGAGTAAATGGGATGGCCATATTTTGGCGCAAAGTAAGTAATTTTATGATAGTTCAGAAATTGAGTCACTCCGAGTGACCGAGAAAGTGGGCCAAAAACCCAAAACCAAATTATGGGCTATCAACTGTCAATAATAGCTATCAAATTATGAAAAACGGCCTATTTTTAGCTGATTCAGGCGGAAGTGCGGTGACCCTACACATTTTTAGTCCCCCAGGCAACCCTGTTGACCTGCGATATTGCACCTTTCCAGGTTATAGTTCTCCGTACAAACAAAGCACGGTACAGTAAGAAGCGGTTCAGCGGCTTAGACCCAGGGCACTCCATAGACATGAGCTCCTCGAGATCTTCCGTTCGAAAGTGGATGCTTTCGTCGGGGCCCTTGTTCTTCAGCACGCTTGCAAAAAAGTTTGACACGGTCCCTGCCCTTATCTGGGACTTGGTTCAAAGAAGGGGGCAGCGCCGTTTTTCTTCAGCTTAAAAAAACGGGTAACGAGAGTTAAATAATGGCTCATTTGGCGGCAAGTAAGTCGTTTTATTTCACTCTTCGTCATTTGAGTCACTCACTCTTCACTGCTGTTTTTTTTCACGCAGGTCAGCCTTTTTGGGGAGTTTCCTAAGGTAATATGGGGTTGCTATTTCGCCGTGGCATGTAAAGGGGAAGTAAGGCCTCCCACTTTTAAGGGCTGGAATGGCCTCAGATGGCCAAAAATAGTCAAAATACGCCCACCCCAAAAAAACTTTTTCATTTCTGGTATTCTTTTCGGGTTGGGTGCATTTTTTTCCACGGCGAGACTCATTTTTCCACTCTGAAGGGCCATTATTTAACTGCAAAATCTCATTATTTAACTAGTTAAATAATGGCGATTTCGCGTTAAATAATGGCCGTTTCGCGTTAAATAATGGCCATTTCGCGTTAAATAATGAGGCCCCTAGTGAGTGAAGAAAATGACGAAGAGTGAAATATAAAAAAAAAAAATATAGCTATTTATTAAATGAAAATCAGATGGCCTGATTTTCACGCGGGGGTCCCCTTTTTGACGAGTGATTTTACTTCACGAGCGAAGCGAGTGAAGTAAAAAAAAACGAGTCAAAAAGGGGACCCCACAAGTGAAATCATGCTCTGATTTTATTCAATACTGCATTTTATTTAATGATGAGCTGCTCTCGCAAAGAATCTGCCTGCTTGTAGCGGCACAATGCGACCCCTTTACTACACGGTACTGGGTTTGGTATGATCAATTCAGCGAATCGATGTTGACGTTTGTGTCAAACGTGATTCTGTGCACTGTTGAAGTAGTGGGCTGTGTCGAAGGGGCAGGGCTGAAGGGGGCGTTGCAGGGGCTTTTTCTCGAGGCTGATGCCCTTGGCTCGCTTCCGGTCGCCTTCGGTTTTCTTCCCTTTTTGCTGCAGAAAATGACTGTGGGTGTGAAATAAAGTACCTGATTTTCACGCCCAGCAACGTTTGGCTTAAAAACATGAGGAAAAAAATCAGATACTTTATTTATATCTTCTGGCCTAAATTCTTTAAGAGAGCTGCTCAGAATTAAATAAAAAAAAAAAAAAAAATCGCATATAATCGATTTTATTAAGTAGATCTGGGGGTCCGGGAGACGAATAGAACAGACATAAGCACGGTTTCTTGTCTCAGTTGTGCGGACCCTTGGGGTGGTCGGCTAACCCTGGATTTAGGCCATATTAAAAATTTTAATAAATAAAGAAAAAAGGAACATGAAGAAGAATAAAAGCGAGTCAAAAAAAAAGGAAGGGGGGGGAAGCACCCTGGCCCGAAGAAAGTGGAGAGGTAAAAGAAAACTTTTGTTTTAAAATAGGAAGAGGGGCCACAGACGCAAGTAAACACCAACTGGAGTATGCTAGGCTGCGGAGAGGCCTTTTCGCTTGCGTTCCTACCAGGAAGTTGGAAACATGAGACCCAAAAAGAAAAGTGCCAGTTTTTTTTTTTTTTTTTAAATGTGTGTGCAGGCGCGAACAGCGAACAACACATCTGATGTAACTTCTTATATTTCCATGTGATCCACCACCTGGAGTTTGAAAAAAAAAAAAAAAAAAAAAAAAAAAAAAAAAAAACTCGATCTATTTTTTTAGCCGACTTCTAGTGAGTTTTTTTTTTTTTTTTTTTTTTTTTTCTTTTCTTTTTTTTTTCATCGCGACATTGGGGACTCTGGTACATTATCGAGGGCTCTAGGGGAACCCATTTTGCTCGCGGTCCACAGGCTTTTGCTGACGCTCTTGGAGCGGGCCTTAATGGAGCTGATAAGCTGCCGAGCGGCGGAGACCTGGACCGGCTTCAAAACGAAGGAATTCTGAAGCTCGCAGGCCACCAACAGGTCGGAAAAGTTCGGCGGACGAAACTCCCCCACAAGGAGTATAACTGGCGTGTCATGACCCCAATCATCATTCAGCATTCTGATTTCGTTCGCGAGGCTGAAACCATCGGAAGAGGGGAGCGAGATGTCGATGAAGATAGCATGGTAAGGCCGGAATTGCTCATATGCTGCAATGATCGCCAACACGGCGACTCTGTTACCGTCAACTGAATTCACCCTGACGATTTCTTGAGGGGCTGACGCTTCGAGGGTTTTGACAAGTTCGGGGGCTTCGTTTTGTACCACATTCGCAACAAGGATCCGGGTTTCCATGGTGCTCCAGCTTCGTGTTGACCCCCCCCCGTTCCCACCCTCAGAACCTCCGACCAGCGAGGGGAGCATCAGGCGGTTCGTGTTTCCCAACATCTGCCCGAACAGCTCGTTTACATCGCACCGCTTTGTAACATCCTTTTGCAACGCTGCCATGAGCGTCTCCTGCTGGTTTTTGCAAACCGGGTACGTGATTCCTTCGCTTTTATCTTTTATGTCCTGCTCAGAAGGGTAAGGTACCCTACCGATTAACAACAAGTAAAACAGAACACCAAGGCTCCAAATGTCCCCGGGCTTCCTGGGGAACATACCCCCTGGGTTTCGTACCACCTCCGGGGGCGTGAAGAAAATTGTGTCGTCACGCTGCGGTCTGGACGTTGTTCTGCATATTTTAACGTTGGCTATCTTAATGTTCGTCTCCGTTTCGTCGGTGAACAGAATGTTGCTCGGGACTAAGTTCCCGTGAGGCACCTCGTTGTTGTGCAGATGCTGCAGGCCGCCGATCATCTGACAGAACAGTCGGATGGACTTCTCTTCCGTCCACGTTGGGGTGGCAAGAAATCCATTTTTTGTTACATCAGCTACCGGGTGCCCTTGTGGAATTTCGAAAATGAAGAATACGTGCTTGCGGACGCAATCGTTGATATGTTCCAGCATCCTTACAAGGTTTGCGTGTTGTGTGCACTTCAGGATCCGGCATTCTTTCGCGAGTAGGTTTTCCCGCAGAGCCACGCGCATGAAGAACTGCTCGGTGGGGGGTTGCGTGCAGCAGAAGAGTCTTTTCTTCGCGCTGTAGCACGCGTGGCCGAACTCGCTTGTTCCCCTGTCGATGACGGTGTACTGGTTCACCTTCCTGAGGCAGCCGTTGGTGTCGCGTTTAACGGATACGACGTCAGTGTCCACACAATGCGGGACTGCTTCAGTGAACTCCGCACTGTCTTCGCCTGAGAATTGTATGTTCATGGTGTACCAGGGGGAGGGGATACCCGTCGTCTGTGAGTAGTTTTTTTTGGGGGGGGGGAAAGAAAAAAAAAAGAAAAAAAAAAACCACACTAAAACCAAAAAAAAAAAAAAAAAAAAAAAAAAAAAAAAAAAAAAACTTCATTGTCCCCACGCTGCAGCGAGAGACACTGGAGCACCGTCCTCACAATGTAGGATTTCATAGAATTTTGCTATGGTTCCATCTGAGGTAGCTGATTCTTTTTGCAGCGAATCGACTTTTTGGTCGTTGTTGAGCACCAGCGACAACACGCTCCAAAAGGTGTCGGAGGGAGGGGGAGGAAGCGGGGGAGCTGGAGAAGAAGAAGAAGGAGGAGGGGAGGCCGGGGAGGCTTCCGGCACTGGAATGCTCTTGAGAGCCTTGGCCTTGTCTTCCAACTGTTTAACCTCGTCTTGCAATGCAGCAATCCGCCTCTTTTTTAACGCCCTCTTGGTCTTCAAGTCTCTCTGTGCATTATATGCTGCTAGCCCCTCCGCCTCGTACCGCTTCTTCGAGTTTTCTAACTTCATTCTCTCCTTTTCACACATCTGTTCGTATTCCGTACTTGACTTCCGTAGTGCGCTAAACGCATTTATGTCCATTTCTTGGTTCATTTTCTTTTTTTTTTTTTTTTTGTTTGTATTCTCTTTTTTGTTTTGTTTTTTTGTTTTGTTGCGAACTGAGAAGGGGGGGAATAAATAGATGGGCTCACCCCAAGGAACGAACATCGGGTGGGGGTAAAAAAGAAAAAAAAAAAAAAAAAAAAAGAAAATAGGAAAAAGCAGGAAGAATAATAGAAAAAAAAAAAAGAAAAAAAAAAACTGAAACGTATCCAAAAAAGAACAAAAAAAATACTTTTTTTTTTTTTTTTTTTTTTTTTTTTCCAATCCCCGCCCCTATAGGGCTATGTTTGCAGAAAAAACGACAACATAGCCTCTCCCCCCCGCCTGCCCTTTTTTTTTCTTCTTTTTTTTTTTTTTTTTCTTTCCACCATGAAGCACTGTTATCTCGCAAAGTCGACTACTCTTTTTTTTTATTTATTCGTTTATTTTTCCCTTTTTTTTTTTTTTTTTTCTGACTCATGAAGGTCCGTTTGCCTAATATCTGTCTGACTCATGACTTCAGCTACAAAATATGGAACGTAAAAATGTTAAAAAGTGGGGGGAGGAGAGGGGGGAGAGAGAGAGAGAGAGAGAGAGAGAGAGAAAGCGGAAAGAGGAAAGCCTCTCTACACAGAGAAGTAGAAAAAGAAAGGGTCAGCATCAATTTTTTTTTTTTTTGAAAATAAAAACTTTTTTTTTTTTTTTTACAACCAAAAAAAGTAAAAATGGATTGTTTTTTTTTTTTCGGCAGTGAAAGAAGAAACATAAAAAAAAAAAAGTAAAAAAGTAGATTGGGTTACGACCTCACCTGTTTCTCGAGGACCTTTTCTGCCAAGATTTTCACATGTTTTCACCTTGAGTTAGGCAGTGGATTTTGCGCTGAAACTTCCTTTAAAAGGGTGGAAATCTTTAAAAGGGAAAGTAAAAGCACTTAGTTTACACCTTGGTGATGGTGAAACTTGGCTTCGAAAAGAAGGAGGGCCATTAGTGAGAAGAGTGAAGTAAGGTAATCTTTTTTCCTTTTTTTTTATTGTGTTACAGTGTATCAAACAAATGGGTAATAAAACAAAATACCCTCGAAAAGAACTATAACCTTTCTTTTTTTTTTTTTTTTTTTCTTTTTGTGAGTTGAAAAAAAGCACGAGGTCTATAGCTAAGCTTTAAGAAGGGAGAAAAAAAAAAAAGAAAAAAAAAAAGGATGAGACCAAAGAAAAAAAAAAGGGGGAAATAAATAAATAAAGCAAAGGTGGGAAAATCAACATTCTTTTTTTTTCTTTTTTTTTTTTCTATTTCATTCTTTTATTTGTTCGTTTTTTTTTTGGGAAACTCAAATGACGAAAAGTGAATTAAAACGTCTTACTTGCCGCCAAATAAGCCATTATTAGCACTCGTTGGGCTCATTATTTGTTTGGCAATAAAATTACTCCGACTGCTCTTTTCTTTTTCTTGAGTAAACAAGGAAAGAACAATAGAAAATGTCCGTTTTTCAGTATGCAGGGAAGTGCTCGCTGTACTTCAAAAAAAAAAAAAAAAAAAAAAAAAAAAAAAAAAAAAAAAAAAGAGAGAGAAAGTTCTACATTACTTTCTATGCAACCAGTTCCTTCCCCTCCGTGATGAATGTAACTTCAGAGTTGTCGTGAAAAAAAAAAGAAAAAAAGAAGAGAGAGAAAAAAAAAAAGAAAATGGGGCTTTGATTGCAACACTAGGTGGCGTTAAGCGCGCAACGAAGCACGAAATACCTACTTGATTACAGGGGGCGCTCCACGGCCGAGCAGTAGCTTCTTCTGCGTTCCGCGTCGTGTCCTTAATGCATGCGGTGTGCTCAACCCTAGCCGGGGCGTCCCGGGTAACCAAGATTCTGCGCTCGTGCAGTTTGCTGCCTGTTCGTCACCCTGAGCATCTGCGATACGTTCTTCCACTCGGGCGCTACCGGTGATGACCGACGTGGAGGTCAACAGCGAACAACACATCTGATGTACTTCTTTATATTTCCATGTTATCCCCACCACGAAAAAAAAAAAAAACCACTTTACCCAACCGTCAAGTAAACGAACCCCCTCCCCGCTTTTTTTTCCCTGCTCCGTTCGCAAAAAGCGAAAAAACCGTTAAAAAAAAGGGGAGAACAACTTAAGATCCCAAGAAAGTACCGAAATTCACTTAGTAGAAAGAAAAAGTTAAATTTTCGACTTTTTCTAAGATACTAAAAGTGAAATTTCGACTTTTCTTTTTTAAAAAGGTAAGAAGTGAATTTCAGTACTTTTTTTTTGGGAACTGAAGTGAATACTGTACTGGACCGTACTTAAGTGCACACCCCCCCCAAAAAAAAAGAAGTCACATTACACTGTTGGCTGTAAGGAAAATAAAATAAAGGCCTTAAAATAATTGTAAGAAAAAAAACTCAAAGTGCAGGACAAACCCCCTCATGGAGGGCCGCCCTAAAAAAAAAAATATTCTTCCTCTGTTTTTCACCTTTTTTTCTCTTATTCATAGCATTCCAAAAGGGGAGGGAAGGGGGAAAAAAAAAAAATCCCCCCCCCCACAACCACACCCATAACCCTAAAGAGTAGTATCCTAACAGGGGGGGGGGGGGGGGGGAAAGGAAAGAAAAAACCTGACATCACACAACAGCTTCACAGGTGATTATAATGCTGTTCACATTCTGGAAGGTTGCCACAGCCGGCACATGAGAGGGAGTTGAGTCAAATGTCACCGGTGGTACTACCGGCGCCACAGGCTCACCAGGCTCCAAACCCCCTCCCTGGTTCTCCATAAGGAACTGCCCGTGTTCCGAAGCCGGCTCGCTCCCGTTTACTGATCCGAAAAACGCTTTTTTAAACCCAAGCGGGTTGCCCCCACGTGTTTTGAAGTAGCTTCTGGACTGTTCTTTCCGAAGCATTTCTCTCGCACCGGACTTTCTACCTATCCAAATATCAGTTCCATAAGCTACAATATCAAAAATACATTTCATCAGCACAAGAACGGCGGAAATCAATAATAAATACACGGGAATGACGAACAGGAGGGAAGTCTGTGCGGTGCGGATCCAAATCCCGATTGTCATGAGCAGGACAGAAAGGAACATCATGAAGCACAGGGAAATGGAAATCCCGTTGTCGAAAATCGATGTGAACGGGCGGTAGAACAGCAAAGCGACCAAGAACCCGAAGAACAACAAGCAAACAAGAAGATTCCTCGCATTGCACTGACTAGCAGACCCTTCTGCGGGATGCCACGACGACAGAATCGACAGCGCGATCATAACACATGGCTCAACAGTGGGGAACCACGCGAGATCTTGTTTGAAGCTCTCAAAGACCACACCATACTTCTCCACAAAACAAGTTTCCAAGTCCCTGCTCACCCAGACGAACTCTCCAAAAATAAATCTATACATCAAAGCTGTTTTCCCCGTGTACTTTTTATTCGGATCGTCACCCTCACGAGGAAACAGCTTCGGGTCCAAAATCTGGCAAGCATTGTCCCCTATCCTCCTCCCCACCAGCATGTACAAAACACCAGGAGACACCACGCACATCAACAACGAAACAACTGCTAAAAACGTGATGATTGTTGAATCCGATCTTGGGTAAAACGCCAGCCTTGCCGCTACCAAACTCGTCCCTTGAAGAAGAAACAGGTACGGGATGTACACAAGGCTGGGAGATCGAGCATTTCCGGCTGCTTTGTGCCATGTGACGTTCAGTCCAAAGTGGATGAGCACTGTGATGAACAAGAGGATGATGTACATGGCGATGAGCACCACGGGGTTCAGCAGCATTGCGGCGGTCATGTAGCGTCGGCCGTTGTGAAGGACGCCTATGCGGAGGGGGTGGAACTCCCAGTCGAGGTTCTCCTCCTCTTCTAGGTCAACGTCCTCCACTTGGCACCCGAAGTTCTTCAATACGAGGATCCGTGAGGCGGACCCCGCCCCCGCCCCTCCCAGCAGCCCTGCCGTGGTTGCTATCGAAGACGCAGTCTCCACCTTCCCCTTGTGCTCCTCAGGGATCGCCGTCGCATTCACCCTCGCACCCGTTCCGGGCGATCTGGTAGAAGGCGTATTTGTAACCGGAGCATTTGTAGGGGGCACACCAGGTATCCCGGTTGCTGGAGGATTCGTATCTGGTGCATTTGTAGGAGGCACCCCTGGTATCCCGGTTGCTGGAGGATTCGTATCTGGTGCATTTGTAGGAGGTACACCAGGTATCCCAGTTACTGGAGGATTCGTATCCGGAGCATTTGTAGGGGGCACACCAGGTATCCCGGTTGCTGGAGGATTCGTATCCGGAGCGAATGTTGCTGGAAATTGTGTTTTTGGAGCCCCCGTGGCGGGAGCGTTCGTATCCGGTGATGTCGTTGGTGTCGCGGTCGCAGGTGAGGTTGTGTCCGGGAATGGTGTGGCAGGTGCTTCCGAGGTCGGGACCCCTGGGACGGCGGTGTTGCTCGCGGCGATGTTTTGAAGAAACGGCGAACAGCTGCTCGTTGCAGGGGCGCTGCACTTCACAGGGCCGATGGCACCGGTCGGCGTGCTCCCTGTACACGCATGGTAGTCCGTGCAAGTAAGAGAACAAGACTTCCCAGCAGGGTACCCCAAGGCACAGTCCACCTTACCATTCTCACACGCACTGGACGCCATGCAAGTCAAGGAGCACTGCGGTGCGGAGGTACAGTCAATGGTCGACCCTTTGCATGAGCTCCCGCCGTCACACTTCCGGGTGCAGTCTGATGTCCCGCACGCAACGTTGCTCTCAAGGCACGACTCGAAGCCCGTGCACGACACGGTGGTCGCAGCGCCTCCTCGGTTGTTCGTTAGGGTAGTGAGCTTGCAGCTAGAGGATTCCTTGCACTCCATAGTACAGGGAGCCGTTTTCGGGCATTCGAACGCTGCAGAAATGCAGCCTTGAAAACCATCGCAGATAAGATTGCAGTCGCCCGACTCAGGACAGGTAACGGAGGCTTGGTCACAGGCTTGGTTCGCACTGCACTTCAACTTGAGCGAACCCGACGCGGCTGGAGGGGTTGTTATCACTGCTTCACTGCACGATTGTGACCCAGAGCATCCCAGTGTGCAGTCCCCTGTCAACGGGCACGCAGCCTTGAGCTTATAGCAAGCGTTCCCATTGCAGGTGACTGACAAGGAACCCAAGGTACCGCCTGACACTACGGCATTTCTGCAGGATTCGGTGGAGCAAACTGCGTTGCAAGAGCTTGGCCCAGGGCAATCTATCTGAATGTCATGACATGACTGGTACCCAGTGCACTGCACGTCGAGGGCCCCGCCTGTGGACGACGGCTGCAAGACTTTACTGTTTGTGCAGGATTCCGAACCCGAGCAGATAACGGTGCATGATCCTGTTGTGGGGCAGTTTATCTTGATGCCTTGGCAGGCTTCGCTGTTGCTGCACACGACCCTACAGGTGGCGGTGGCAGGGCACGTCACTACCATGTCCTTGCAGGCTTCCTGCGTTTTGCACGTTATCTCACAGTGCTGGCTTGGATCGCATGTTACAGGGCACCCGCTGCATTCTCCTCGTGCGTCACATGTAAGTGAATCCGCCGTATTTGACGGAAAGACCACACCTGCAGGACACCCTGCAGGGGAGACTCCGGTTGCCGTCTCAAGGTGCGCAGTGGCGAGAATAAAACCTATGAGTTGAAAGCTGTTTCGCAGCCTAAGATTTGATACGTTAATAACCATAATTCTTTTTTTTTTTTTTTGGTTTTGATGAAAAATGGGGGGTCTCACCCCCCCCCCCCCCCCCCGCCTTCCTGTTGTTGTGGTTTTTTTTTTGTCAAAAAGAGGGAGAAACGGAGAAAAAAAGGGGGGGGGATGATTGAAATGTTTGAACAAATAAAAGGTGAAGGGGGGGGGGGGGGGGGGAGATAAAGAGGCAGTGGCCTAATTTTCTTTTTTTTTTTCCCTCTCCCGTTTTCTTCATTTTTGGACTTTTTGCCTTTTTTTTTTTTTATTTTGTTCTTTTTTTTGTTTCCATTCAAAAAAAAAAAAAAAAAAAAAAAAAATGATAGGAAACGAAGTGGATAGCAACGGCCGCGGTGGCATTGCCTACCCTTGTGATGCTCTCCTTTTGGAGTCGTTCCCGGTTTTCTTTTCGCAGTCTTTTCAGCTTGGTCGCCGTCAACCCCGACGCAAACTGGGCCCTTCTATCATCTTGGGTCATGAATGGCTGGGTAAGCGCCCTCCTTTTGTTCCTTAGCAATGCCGCCTGCAGCGTAACCAGGATCCGCTGATCTTTATCGCCTTCTTGTCGAAAAAACAAAAAAAAACAAAAATAAAAAAGATAAGCCGGGGGTGTGATTTTTTTTTTTTTTTTTTTTTTTTTTTTTTTTTTCCCGCGCTCTTAGCAAGAGAAAGGTTTCGAGAAAGCATTTTTTGTGACATGCAGGATACGGGCACCCCGAAAAAGCTCTTGTAGAAACTGTGGAAAGGTAAAAAAAAAAAAAAAAAGAAAAAGGCAATTAAAACACCAACTGGAGTGAGTAAAAAAAAGAAGGAAAAAAAAAAAAAAAAGAGTCGGTTGATTTGTTTGTGCACAGCCGGGCATAAGCCCAGCTGCTACTCTTTTTTTTAGCAACATGATGAACGTCGGTGTACAGGTGGGTCTAATCGGGTCACCGTTCTGCGGTGGCTGGTTGCCATGACGTGATGGACGGCATCTGGGCGAGAAATATAGCTTTTGAAATGTTTCTTTCCTTCGGCTGCACTGCATGCTGCATCTCATGAGTAATGTAAGAGTAAAGGCGGAGAGAGAAAAAAAAATGAGGGGCTAGTGAGGGAGAGTCGGATAGCCAGTGCTGGGGTTGTGTATAGAAATGGTTTTTCCTTTTTTTTTTCTTCTTTTTTTTAATTTACTTCCAAGCTGAAGATCTCTTTCGAAGAAGAAGAAAGCAGCTTTGTCATTAAATAAAAAAAAAAAAAGATGTAATTATGAAAAACAAAAACAAAAAAAAAAAGAGCCATTTGCAAAAATGATTTATTCCATTCCTAAGTGTGGGTCGTTTATGCGAGTGGACAAAAATGGCAAAAAAAAAAGGGGGGGGATTTTAAAAAAAGAAAAGTTAGTTATGAAATTGTTGAAACAAAAAAAAAAGAGGCGGTGATGCTAGAGGTTTTTTTTTTTTTTTTTTTTTTTTTTTTCTTGTGTGCAAAAAAAAAAAAAAAAAGAAAAACACATTCTTGATCGCCATGCACGCACTCTTCAAAAATACAAAAAGGAGGGGGGGGGGGAATGAAAATGCATAGAATGAAGCAAAAAATAAGGAAAATAGATAAAACGAAGAAGGGGACTAATGACTTAAGTTGCCTCATAAACTGCCGCGTGCTTCCCTTCTTGATCAGGCGAAAGAGGGAGAGTTGCTGGTACATTCCAGTCTTTTTTCTACGCCACTTTTTTTTGTTTTTCTTGCGTCCCCCCCCCCCCCCCCCCCCCCCCCCCTGAGCTATGCTGGAACTAAGGAAACGGGAACGGAAACGTTTCCTTAAGAAGGGAACACGTATCCTCTAAAAAGGAAAACGGATACGGAAACAGTACTTCCCCGTTTCTTGCCAACATAGAAAATCTGACATCCTGCCGTTAAGGGGAGGTGGGGGTGAGTGTCGCAGAACCAGGTTGATACTTTTTCAAAAGGGCGGGGGGGGCTTTTTTTTTTGGTGTTTTTTTTTAAAAGCCCCCCCCCCTCTCGTGCGATGGCATATTTCTTTTTTCCCTGCAACAAATAACATTACCTAGAAGTGGTGCCTCTAAAGGGAAATTCACACCCGGCTGCTACGCGCACTGGGTGGGGGGGTTTTTATTTTATTTCCTGGGGGGGGGGGAGGGTGTTCACCCAGAATGGGGAAAAAGAAGAAAGAAATGAAGTTTTTTTTTCCCCTTTTTTCTTTTGTTTTTTTAATTACTGCCTTTTTTTTCTTTGCCAAAGAAAAAAAAAAAAAAAAAAGATTAGCGGCAACTTTGTTGGTTAACCTTCGGCAGGTGAAACTGGAGCAACACAGATATCTTTCCCCCCCCCCTTTTTTTTTGAAAAAAAACGAACTCACCACTGAGTCGTTATCACGGAAAAAAAAAAAAAAAATTCCAAACCAAGTGGGAAGGGGGAAATAAATACTGGTTGCCCAATTCACGGAAAAAAAAAAAAAAAGTTATAAGAGGCCAGTGTTGGTGGCGCCCTTCAAATTCAACCAGCATGCCACAGCTGGAGTAAGCCTAGAGAAAAGAGGGAAACGAGAAGAGGAAGAAGAAAAGGAGGGAGCCAAAATTCACAAAGAGTAGGAGGGGCGGTTAAGCAACAATGCAAATTTCTGTTTTGCCTTGTTTTGTGAGGAGTTCCCCCCCCTTTTTTTTTTAAAGCTTAAAACTTTAAATGTTTCTTCTTTTTTTTTTTTTTTTTTTTTTTTTTCGTTTCTTTTCTTTTTTTCTCTTTTTTTTTTTTTTTTTTTTTTTTTTTAAACAGATTCAACAAATAGGAACAGGCACGAGAAAAAGAAGAAAAAAAAAAACTGAATGGGTGGGTATGTATATTCCCAGAAGAAACCCAAAAACAAAAATCATGCGGAGGGGCGCATACCCCCTTAGCACTCCAAATGCGAGAAAAAAGATGCCTTTGAAGGGAACCTGCAGTATGTGACAGGATCGCCTGAAAAAAAACAAGAGGGGAAAACACATTTTTTTTTTTTTTTCACGAGACTGCCTGTGAAGAATAACCAACACATCGCACCCGGGGCACTAAACATCAACAGCATGCACAGTAGCTCCTAGTCAAAAAAAGAATCCCTGTGAAGTAATTTCAAATACTAAGAAAAAAATCAGCCACATTTTCACTTGTGGCGACGCTCTCTTTTTAACTTTTTTTTTTTTTTTTAACTCGCAAAAAAAAAAGAGAGACCCCCCCCATTTTTTTTTTTTTTCCCACAGCTAGTTTTTTTTTTTTTTTTTTCTCATTCTTTCTTTGTTCTTTTTGAATTTATATTCCAAACATCGGCCATTCAAAACCGGCCCAATGGGAGGGAGCTAGATATGGAGAGAGAAAAAAAAAAAGTTGGGTTAAGGCGGGGGGGGGGGGGGCTACGTTGTTGGCGTACGTGAACGCAGCAGAATCTGAAAAAGTCTCCATCAAACTGGCAAGTCAAAGGGCTTACGTTGGACAAGAAAGGGCGAATGGGAGTGGGGAAACAAAAAATGGATGGAAAAGAAATTTTACTACACCCGAGTCAAGTCTCAATCAGGCGTTCTCTTTGTCATTGGGATCGGGGGCACCTTGCTGGCTATCGTTAGTTCTGCCGCACGCCTACACCGCAGGCCTGACCCAAAAGCCTCATGCCAATATTCCCTTGCGATCCCACCACTGCTCGAGGCTCTTTTCCTGAAGACTTTCAAACATGAACGCACAGAACGCGTAAGCAGCAAATCTAAATAAAAGTGCGCACGGCGTACGTTCGAAATACGTACGGCCGTACCCACAACGTAGCCCGGGGGGGGGGGGGGGGGGGGGAGACAAGGAGAAAAAAAAAAAACTCAAAGTGCAAAAAAAAAAAAAAAAAAGCCAACTCAACAAGTGTCACAGAAACACATAAGTCACACACTAGGCACACTAGAAGACCTAACAACCACTGCCGTCCTAGAAGCCTTGCCACCAACAGATCTCGACCTCCTGTGTTTCTGAGCCCTGCTCGCCGGCTGCTGCTGCTTGATCTTCTTCCTCGCCTTGAACGGCCCCGAGTAAGCCCCAATGGACGCGGTCTTAAGGTATTCAGGATACGCTGCAAAGTCTAGAGTTTGAAGCCTCTCCATAGCCGTGAGCTTCTTCACGTTCAGGTGGATGTTCGGACAGTTTGAAGCAAGGGAACACCCTGCTTTTGATGTGTATTTCGTGCATTTTGAAAAGGATCCGGGTGCAAGCCTCCATTGTGACTGGCAATACCTGCAGCGGAGTAAGCACCAGTTTCGTTTGACGCGAACGGAATCCCATGAGTTGTGGTGGCAGGGCCGCTCGTACGAGGCAGGGCTGGTGGGAACGTTCACACTGTCGGCAGGGCAGACAAAGTACAAACGGAGCTTTCCTGTCTCATTGTACGCCCAGGTGACTTCCCTGCGCCGTGGGGGGAGGGTTGTACCGTCGTTTAGAAGCAGTTTGAGTTCCAACAGCATTGTGTTTGAATTCTCTTCAGGGTTGGCATCGTGTCTTAGGAGAGCGAACTCGGTGGTGACGCCTTCCCCTCCCCATGAGACGGCCAGTACATTATTGTAATGTTGTAGCCAGCCCTCCTTCCCTTGGACCCTCTCGTTCACGATTAGCCGTTTGCTTTCCCACACCGCCTTGGGAGCGACATAGGAGTCGTAGAAGTCTGCTACGGTACCTTCTTGCATGGCGTCCATGAAGGCTGTCCACGTGGTCATCGTCCTCTTTATTATTTCATCCTCAGTCTTCACAGCGAACTCCTCCGCAGTGCATTTCTTTGATGCCACATCGACGCACATTTTTTTTTTTTTTTTTTTTGTGTTAGTTACTGGATTGACATGTTTTTTTTTTTTTTTTTTTTTTAAACCCATAACACTCCGGGGCCTATCTACATAGGGGTCCCTTTTTTGCTCCTTTTTCATAATTTGAGGGGGAAAATGGCATTCAACCCCCGTTTGCAGGTAAAACGGGTTTTTTGGACCAGGAAAATTTAAAAAAAAGTTGTCTCGATTTTAGTGGTGCCATGCAGTATGTGACACAGCGGCTACCCTTGTGAAACTTCGCCCCGAAGCCTCCCAAGTCCCCTGTGGTCCCGTAGAAAGTAAAAGTGGAGAGGTAAACAAAGCTTGGAAATTGAAATAGGGAGAGGGGCCACAGAAGCAATTAAACACCAACTGGAGAGTTGTGGGAGGCTTGCTTCACTGGCACGATGCCGCGGGGAGGCTACTTGCCTGACCTGGTGAGGCCACCTCCTTGTTCGATGTAATGGGATAAGGGACTCTCCGTTGAGGGCGAAGCTAACTGGCGCCACGCGTAGGGTGGGCTCTCCACCCCCGTCCAGGTTTCCCCACGTGTACGGCTTTAGAACGAGAGTTTCCCTTTCGCTTGTGTTTCTCCAAAGCGAGAGCGGTGGAGTCCTGGGTCGAAATTTTATCAATCTCAGCGTCCTTTTGCTTGTTTGTCTCTTCTTGGATGACGTCTGTGAGCTTCTTATAAAAAAACCGAAGGAATAACCATTTTGCGTCGTCAGGTTTCTGCGTACCACGGGACAGCTTTTTTTCTCCCCACTGGCCTATTTTATGGTCTCTATGGGTACCAACTCCCTTACCCATGAAGGTTGGACCTCGTCCGTAGCTGTTTTGGCTTTACCTTTGCGTTTTTTGGGAACAATTTGGACACAGTATGCACACCCGTTATTTTGCGTTTTTAGCCTATCTACTCGGATTTGGGACCCACTTGGTGGGTGGATAACAAAGTAAAGTGACGCAGCGCAGCATGAAATGCAGTTGAAAATAACTCCTCATTATAGTCGTTCTTGGAGATCCAGGGGGTCGAGTGGCCGAAAAAGTACTTTGAGAAAAAAACGATTTTTCAAAACGACAAATATTTGCGCCTTGGAGTGTTATGGGTTAAAAAATAAAAAAAAAAAAAAAAAAAAAAAAAAAAGAGAGAGAAGCTAGATAAATATAAAAAAAAAAATAATAATAATAATAAAAAACAAAAGGTGCTGGCCGTTGTTTGAACGTGGTCGAAAACTGGAGAAGTTTATAAAACCCGCAAGCACAGCCAAGTGTGTCAGAGGAGGGGAATAGAGGGGGAGGGGAGGAATCTTAATCTTTTTGATTTTACCTTTTGTTTTTTTTTTTTGCTGTTGTTGTTGTTGTTGTTGTCGCACGAGCATAAAAAATAATTTTGGAAAAAAAAAAAAAAAAAAAAAAAAAAAAAAGCAGCGAAGGTTTTTTGCTCGGCTTGAAGATAGTTACATATTTATTTCTTTATTTTTTTTTTTTTTTTTTTTTTTTTTTCATAGCGTCCAGGGTTAGCCGATCACCCCCGCGGATTTTTTAATTACAATCGGGTTTTAAATTGACGTCAATGAAAGGCGAGCATGCACAATGCTTCAGATACATAGAGCTGTGATCGAAAATTTAAGTTTAATTCATTATGATAGGAACGAAGTGGTTAGCAACGGCCTGCCGCGGCGGCGTGCCTACCTTATGATGCTCCCCTTTTTGGGGTCGTTCCCTTTAAAATTGCTCGGGGTCAGTTTCAAAACCCGAAGGTGGTCGGTTAACCCTGGACCATCGTTCTTTTTTGAAAGATAAATATTTGTAACAAAAAAAAAAAAAAATGTCCCGCTGTATATATACTAGACAACCGTTCCTTTCACGAGTGGAAAGAACAAAGAGAGAGAGAGAGAGAGAGAGAGAGAGAGAGAGAGAGAGAGAGAGAGAGAGAGATGGGAGAGAGGGGGGGGGGGGGGGGGAAGGAAGGAAATCTGGCCCCAAAGATTAGAAAAAAGAACGGGGTGGGGGGGGGAATCTGTTTGTTTTTTTTTTCCTTTGTTTCAAATTCTTTTTTCAACTTGCGAAGGCAGCACCCACTATAATAGAATTAAGGTGGTTTTTTTTTTTCTTTTTTTTTTTCTTTTACGGTGAGCACCCACCTGCACACCGAAATTTATCAAATTTCTTTCTTTCCATGGACGTTAAAAGTGACTCGGCCTGTGTCCATAGTGGTTGACTTCCAAGGGGGCCCCCGAGGGGCCACACAGGAAATGTCCAAGGGCTCACTGAAATTCTTTTTCCAGAAAAAATTCCTTATGTCGGACATTGAGCCCCCGGCGCAAACAATTCCATTCCAGCCCTAAAAAAAAAAAAAAAAAAAAAAAAAAAAAGCAATTATTGGAATTTTCTCTAGCCTTAATGGATCCGGTGGCGATTCTGTATTACTCAATTCTACTCTGGCTTTTAGGGGGCCAGTATTCAATTCATTTCTCTTCTTTTCTCTCTCTCTCTCTCTCTCTCTTCCCCCCCCCCCTATTTTTTTCTTGTTTATCAGTGATTTTTCAGTTTTTTATTTTATTTTATTTTTCATTTTACCTTTTTTTTATTTTTCACTGCATTTTTATAATAATATGTAGGAGGGGCGGGCGGGGGGGGGGGGGGGGGGGGACAAGAAGGTTTTCTTTCAATCTAAATAGCGAAAAACAAAAAGAAAACATCGTGATGTAAAAAAAATGCCGGTGGGGGGGGCGCTTACAGGCACACCTCGGCCTAGCTGTAGCTTCTGCGTTCCGCGTCGTGTCCTTAATGCGTGAGGTGTACAGCTCGACCTCAGCGTGCAGTTTGCTGCCTGTTCGTCACCCTGAGCATCTGCTATACGTTCTACATTCCTCTACTCGGGCGTAACGGTGATGAAACACATCTGATGTACTTCTTATATTTCCTTATGTTATCCCCACCACCCCTAAAAAAAAAGAGAAAAAAAAAAAAAAAAAAAAAAAGGGAGACATTTAAAAACTTGGAAGACCACACCTGGCGGGCACACTAGGCGGAGCGTCGCTGTGCAGTAAAAAAGAGGAACTAGTCATTGTTTGTGCAGGACAAAACCTGGAGAAGTTTGGAAACCCGAAAACACAAGTTGCCAAGACAAAGCTTCGTTCTTGCAAAAAAAAAAAAAAAAAAAAAAAAAAAAAAAAAAGTACAGGACAAGCCCTTTGATGGAAACATTGCTTCTTTTTTCCTTTGATTTTGGACAAAATAGAAAAAGAAGCTTAGTCTGAGCCCGGTATCTGAAATGTTGTTTGAAAAGAAAGATAGGTAGAAAAAAAAAAACCCGGTATAGGACATTTAAAAAAAAAAAAAAAATACTGTACTTTTTTTTTTCCCCCCCGGTATTTTTCTCCACCGGGGGGGGGAATTGATTTTAAATTGAAAGATCTGTGTTCATTCCATACTAAACATTTAGTGATATTTTCGACCGCGGTGGCTGTTTGTCGCGATGAGATGGACTCAAAATCTTTCCATTCCATTTTTTTTTTTCTACAAAAACAGTTGGGCGTTTAAGGGTTAAATACCGGATTCGACTTACTAAGTTATGTAAAAAGTCC
Source organism: Diplonema japonicum (assembly GCA_964019335.1). NCBI lineage: Eukaryota > Euglenozoa > Diplonemea > Diplonemida > Diplonemidae > Diplonema > Diplonema japonicum. Next base: position 214,223 of record OZ025740.1, read on the forward strand.
CAAGGGCAAAAAGAAATAAAAAGAAAACAGGTACATACTACACCTTAATATATTGCCAAATCCGGTAGCTGCGAAAAGGTTTTTTTTTTTTTTTTTTTTTTTTTTTTTTTTTTTTTTTTGCTCGGCGCAAGTTAAAAAAGAATTTGATAAATCTCGGTGTCCCGGGTGGGAGCTCACCGTAAACAAAAGAGAAGAAGAAGAAAGAAAAAAAAAAGAAAAAAAGAAAATGGGGCTTTTGATTGCAACACTCAGCGGCGTTAACTGTGCAACGAAAGCCTGAACTATACAACAAAAACAAAAATAGAAAAAAATAAAATAATAAAAAAAGAAATTTAAAAAAATGTCGCAAAGAACAAAATACTTCGGTTTTTCTTTTTTGTTAATATAGTGTGTGAATCAACATTTCAAAAAAAAAAAAAGAAGAAGAAAAAAAAAAAAAAAAAAAAAACTAGTTTAGCGCTTCATTTGTTTTGTGCGCACGAGCGGGATTTTGCTAGCTCATTACACTGCCATCAACTTGTTTCTAGTTTCGACATTATTGTAAAAACAAAAAAAAGAAAAAAAAAGAAAAGAAAAAAAAAAGTACATAGACCGAAGTCGTTGCGGGGTCGTTGTGGGTCACTATGAGTCATACTTGGCCTATAATTCGGCCATAAATTTCAAGGATTCTCGAAGAGAAGAAAATCCGCGGGCATGGCCATCATCTTGGTGTAGCTCTAGATTTTTATAGAATTTTCCTTAAGATGCCTCAGGCCTATGACTCATAAATGACTTTCGGTGTTTGTGCGCACGAGCGGGATTTTACCCAATAATATATGTTTTATGCTGCCATCAACTAGTTATTTCTTATTATTCTTTTTTTTTTTTTTAGTATTGTAACTGTAATTTGTTATAAGGGAAAAATAAAACAAAAACAAAAACAACAAAAACAAAAACAAAAACAAAAATCACTTTGATAGGAAACGAAGTGGTTAGCAATCCGTCGGCTGACGCCAACAAAAAAAGCAAAAAAAAAACAAAACAAAACAAAAAACCAAAAAAAAAAAAAAAAAAAAGAGAGGAGGAGGTTGTAGCTAAGAGAAAACAAAGGCGATGAGAATGAGAGGAAGAAAAAAAAAAAATAAAGAGGCAAAAGGAAATCCCTGATCTGGGACGCTATCTCCCTTCAGCGGCTTCGGTCTTTCCTTTTTGGGCTGAGCCCGCTCCCTCATGGCGCTCACCCGCTCCTTCTGCCACTGCTGTCTCAGTTTCTGGAGGTCCTTCTTCGTCTGTTCCGAGACGTGCAGCGGTCTTCTGTCCCAGCCCAAGACCTTTCTCCCCCCTATGGTCCTCAGGCCGTGGTTCCGCCGTTGCTCCGCCGGCATGGAAAAAAAAACTCAAAGTACAGGACAAGCCCCCCGCTAGAGGGCCGCCCTATGGGAGGGGGGGGTCTATCTGTTAATACTCCCCTTCTGGAGCATTGCTTTCATTCCGATTGTGGCTGTGAGCGTCTTGCGGAGTCGTGTGATGCGATCCCGCTTGTAGGCGGCCTTCAAATCCATCAGCTTGTCGTGCGTGGACTGGGTAGCAAAAATGGGCCTCCTGGAGAAGCCTATAGCTGCCTTTCCTCCTATGGCGATGAGGGATTTCACCCTTTTCTGCTCATCCGCTGGGAAGGGGCGTCGCTTCTTCCGTGCCCTGCACGCTGCGTTTATCTTTACGATTAGGGCCTTGATTCTGCGTGCCCTATCTTCCAGCAGGCCTCCTAATGATTTACCGGTCGTCCATTCGAAGTCAATGGCTAGCTCCACCGCCGACACCTCCGAGGTGGTGTCCTTCTCCACCCAGCGCAGCTGTGACAACCATTGTAGCAGCGGGTTCAGGTACTGGGACAGGACCCCACCCACTCCCTCGAGCTCGCCTGCTATCGGAACGGGGCATCTCTTTCCTACTACATTTCGTTCCCACGGTAGCGGCTGTGTGTTGACGTCCTCCTTCTGCACGAGCTCCACGTCCCACTTCTCAACCACCACGGCCAAGTATCGTTGCAGTTTTTCCAGGTATGCAAAGGCATGTCCTCTCGGCAGTATTGCGTGTAGCTCAAGACACAGGGGCCATCCCGTCCTGTCGCGCAGCGGTTCCAAACCGTCCTGTGCCAGCTCGTCCCGTGCGCAGGCACACTCGTAAAGCTGATGGCGGAGTAAGGTTACCGTGTCCGGGTGTGGTGACTCACACAGGTCACACCTGAACCCTTGTGTGCGTGGTACTTCCGTCGTTGGGACGTGGTCTATGCTGTCCCCGTCTTCCTCGGTGCCATCTCCTTCTGGTGCCAGGGGGACGCTCCTTTGATTCGTACCTGCATGCGGGCTAAGGTAGGGGACCCCTCCGGCGATCACCCGTCTCAGGCAGTAGGACATGAGTGGGTCCTTGGCCGTCTTCCACAGTTGGTTGGTTTTGGGATCCGCTCCCGCCTCCATCCCCTTCACTGTGCTTCTTTCGTTCGCCAGTGACCTGCTCCGGGCTTTCCTCACCCAAAAAAGAATAAAAAAAAAAAAAGAAAATAAAAGAAAAGAAAAAGAAAAAGAAAAAAACGTTATTATTATTTTTTTTTTTCTCTCTTTTGTTTTCTTATTTTTTTCTCACCTTAAGAGGAACCTGAAAACACGAGAGAGATCGTGATCATCTGGGGGGGGGGGGGGGGGGGGGTAGGGGGGGTCACATGGGGTGGTAAAGTGGGTTTTTTCAAATTCGGAAATGCAGAACACGGGAGCCGCTTAAACCATGTAAAACGCCCCTTTCTCGACCAAAAAATCGATTTCCGCCCGGTACTTTTCACTTTTGGGCAGCTACAAAGCATTATTTTGCATTTTTAAAACTGGTGACCACGGTTTGGTACCTGGCCTGTTGTCTCCCCTGTTTTCTGAAAATTTTAGAATTTGACCATGGTTTGTTCCACCCTTTGAACGCGGCTCTTTAGGACGCCGCTACCGTTTGAACGGCAGAGTACTGTCTTACATCGTCCGATTGTGAACTTTTCTGTGTTTTGCGCGGCATTTCTGATGAATATCTATCATTTTCCAGAGGTTAGGATGGTAAGTTTGTTTTTGCAAATATTTCAGGTACCAAACCGTGGTCACTGTTTTTCAAAAATACAGATAAAGCATTAACAAGTGCCCAATGAAATGCTCTAATCCGGCGAATTTTGATTTTTTGGTAATTTGTGCATGAAGATACCGACACCAGACACGCTGCTGGCAAAGTGGCCCAGATTCGAGAAGGAGGCAAGGGCTCGAGAAGAGTGAAGCAAAGCATCGAAAAAACCCTGTTGCCGTTAAGCACAGACGCCACCAGTGCCAAACATTTCTGGGCTGGTCGGATACTCAGAGGAGGGTGATCACACACGGGGGCGGACGTGAACGCACTGATCGCGTTAGTTCGGGAGGAGTATGAAGGTCGAGGGGGGTTATTTTTGACACATGCTCACCTGAAGTGCACACTAGCATGTGCGAGAATCGTGCGAGAGTGTGCAAGAATGCGAGTCGTTTTGCGAGAATTTCGGCTCAGATCTTTTTTGTGCGAGAATGCGACTCGCACCACTATGCCTAGGGCTATGCTGGTAGGAACGTGGAAACGTTTCCGTTTCCGTTTCCATACTTTTCAAAATTCTTATGGAAACGGCTTCCTTCTTAAGGAAACATAAGGAAAACGTTTCCGTTTCCGTTTCCCTTTTTTTCAAAAAATGCATGGAAACGCGTTTCCATGCCAGCATAGCCCTGGGGGGGGGGGGGGGGGGGGGGGGGGCTAAATAAGCTTAAGAAACGCGTTTCCAAGATTTTTTTTTTTTAAAAAAATATGGAAACGGAAACCTTATAGTTAAAATCTCTGGGAACGAAAAAAGCGTTTCCTGGGGTTCTCTGCCAACATAGCCCTGGGGGAGGGGTTTGATCACTTTCTTTCTTTTTTTTTTTTTTTTTTTTTTTTTTCTCTACCAGCCATCGTTTTGTCACTGCTACCCCCTTTCTTTCTTTTTTTTTTTTTTTTTTTTTTTTTTTTTTTTTTTTTTTTTTTTTTTTTTTTTTTAAACACCTTTGTTCGAAGTACTAAAGGAGAGAGGCATAAAAAACAAGTCTTTTTTGAAAAAAAAATAGCTCTTGCATTGACAACAAAAAAGAAAATACCCCCCCCCCCCCAACAACAAAAAAAGAAAAAACACATACATAAGTATGCTAATAGAACGACTACATGAAAATTTCGTCCGGCAAGAAAAATGTCAACACAAATGACGGCAATACCCCCCTATAAGTTTTTTTTTTCCTATAGTCTTTAAGTAGAAAAAGTTGTCCGACACCACTTTGTGTGCATATACTGTTTTTTGGAAATGTGTTTATTTTAATTTTTATTTTAATTTTTTTTGGTTTTTTTGGCGTTCGGGGGAAATTATATAACCCAGGACACAAAAAAAAAAAAAAAAAAAAAGGTGTTGACCTTTCTGCTGGATGGATTCATATGTATATTTCTCGCAGGGGGGGGGTGGCATGGGATGAAATGTTGTAAAAGAGGAAAGAAAAAAAAAAAGAAACAAGAAAAAAAGGGGAACTGGGCCGTTCTTTGTACCCCGGGTAAAACCTGGAAGAAGGTTTGTCAACGCAGAAGAAGCTACTGCTAGGCCGAGGTGCGCCCCCTGTAATCAAGTAAATGGTGCTTGTGCAGGGTGCCCCCACCGGCTTCCTTTAAATCATCGAGTTTGTTTTTGTTTTGCAAGAAGAGTCTTTGGCTTATCTACAACAAGAAAAAAGGGGGGAAAACGTTTAGGCCTCAGGCTACGTGTTATTTCGGTTTGGTGGCCCATGGCGTAAATCTTTCCAATCCGCAAAAAATAGGGGGGGGGGGGAAATTAATAACAAGAGAAAACAAAGTTGGCAGAACTAAATACCTGCGCACGAATACAGAGGAATCGAATTGTGGAGTGGTTGCCAATGCCTGCAGATAGAGGCAGCTTGTAATGGCGGGGACGTTCGTTGCATGAAGAGGGGATGGGAGCGGGGAATAAAAATGGATGGAAGAAACAAAAAACTGACCAAAAGAAAAATAGTCGATCTGATTGTTTGGGCAAAATCCGTTTCTACCTGTAGGGATAAAATGGACAAAAAGCTGCCTACTCTTTTCTTTATTTATTTTATTTTATTTTATTTTTTTTTTTTTGCAATAACAATTCTTTTTAAGATTTCAAGAAAAGAAAAAGAAAAGAAAAAAGAAGAAAAAAAAACGCGCAGATCTTCTTTTCTTTTTCTTTTTCATTTTTTTTTTTCTTTTTTTTCCAACCGATTTTTACAACAGTAATTTAAGTTTGCACACGACAACGAAACAAAAAAAGAAAGTTTGGGGGGGGAGGGGTTGAAAAAAAAAAAAAAAAATATGTGAGTCCGACGTGCTTTATTCAACAGGACACGCTAGAGGACCTCCTCACCAACCTCAGCCTTGGCTGCCCAACGTTGCAGCTCTTAGACCGGTGGTGACGGCAGCACTGCTGTTTCTTCTTTGGCTCCTGCATCATCTTCCTCGCCTTGAACGGCCCCGAGTAAGCCCCAATGGACGCGGTCTTAAGGTATTCAGGATCGGATGCAAAGTCAAGAGTTTGTCGCCTCTCCATAGCCGTGAGCTTCTTCACGTTCAGGTGGATGTTCGGACAGTTTGAAGCAAGGGAACACCCATCTTTTGATGTGTATTTCGTGCATCTTGAAAAGGATCCGGGTGCAAGCCTCCATTGTGACTGGCAATACCTGCAGCGGAGTAAGCACCAGTTTCGTTTGACGCGAACGGAATCCCATGAGTTGTGGTGGCAGGGCCGCTCGTACGAGGCAGGGCGGGTGGGCACATGCATACTGTCGGCAGGGCAGACAAAGTACAAACGGAGCTTTCCTGTCTCATTGTACGCCCAGGTGATCTCCCTGCGCCGTGGGGGGAGGGTTCTTCCGTCATTTAGAAGCAGTGTTAGATCCACAGTCAGTGTGCTGGAGTTCTCCTGTAAATCAACACGGTGGGCTATTATGGAGAACTCGGCTCTCGTGCCCTCACCCCCCCATGAGAGGGCGAGAACATTGTTGTAGTGCCGAATCCAACCCTCCTTCCCAGTCACCCTTTCGTTCACGATCAGCCTTCTGGTTTCCCACACCGCCTTTGGGGCAACATATTTATCATAGAATTCAGATATTGAGCCTGTGTGCATGGCGTCCAGGTACTTTGCCCACAAGTTAGTTGTTTTCTTCATCAGCCAGTGCCTTTGTTTCTTTGTTCTTGTGTGGGCGCACATTTTGTTTTTAAAATCTGTGGTGGTAGGTGGATAGAATGGATGACATGTTGTAAATGAAAAAAACAAAACGAAGAAGATGTAAATTTCTTAGTAGTAAGGGAGAGAAGTGTCACGAGGGGTAGCCGGTGACCTCGTCGCTCTTTGTGATCGCGTGAACGTTGTAGGTATAATCTATTCCGTTGAAGGTGCAGTCCATTTCGTTGAAGGTCTTCTCACCCACTGTCACTGTCCTGTTGAGATAGCAGTTCATGCCCAGAACATTGCAGGTCTCCGCCACCGTCCCATACAGGCAGAACACATCCCCGCCCCTCGCCTCCGTGCACAGCATCGATGACAGTTCCACACACTCCCCGAGAACAGCCACGTACTTCTGAGAAGTTGTCCCCACTGTCCCGTGCCGTACTGCACTCGTCGACAGGCCCACAGCCATTGTATTAAGCCTTTCGTTGTGCTGAGCCGCTGCTTGGAGCAACGTGGCCCCCTTTGTCTCGTATATTTCTTCCGAGTGATTTGCCCCCCAAAAAATAAGTCTCTAAAACCCCCAAAATAAGGAAACGTTTCTGCCCCAAGGAAACGGCCCCAAAATAGGGAAACGTTTCCGTTTCCGTTTCCGTTTCCCTTTTTTTCAAAAAATGCATGGAAACGCGTTTCCATGCCAGCATAGCCCTAGGGGGGGGGGGGGGGGGGACAAACAAAAAAATAATTCTTTATGACTATATGTCTTTGTTGTTCGCACGAGCAAAAAAGATTTTTAAAAAGCTGCGAAAGTTTTTTGCTCGGCACAAGTTGCATATAGTTATAAAATCATTTTTTGAAAGATAAATATTTGTAACAAAAACTAAAACGAACTGAAGTTGTCCTTCGTCATGCATTTCTCAGCTACTTTATTGAGTCTTCCTTCTGCGGGTTGGCCATTCATGTCGCCACCAATGGCCACATCTTCCCGAAGACTGGTTACAACATAGTTCTTTGTGATCCCATGAATGCTGTAGGTGTTATTCCCCACTGCGGCCGTCCTTCTGAGTTCGCAGTGCATGCCCAGAACATTGCAGGTCTCCGCCACCGTCCCATACAGGCAGAACACATCCCCGCCCCTCGCCTCCGTGCACAGCATCGATGACAGTTCCACACACTCCCCGAGAACAGCCACGTACTTCTGAGAAGTTGTCCCCACTGTCCCGTGCCGTGCTGCACTCGTCGACAGGCCCACAGCCATTGTACTAAGCCTTTCGTTGTGCTGAGCCGCTGCTTGGAGCATCCCCACAAATGCAAGGGAGTCCTCCACATGGGTCCAGCACTCACGCGACATGTTCCACCCCACCGCCACCCTGCTCCCCTGAAGTGACACGATCACCCCGTGAGACCTCTCGCTGCACACGTACACCCGAGACAGCATCTCGTTAATCAGGTAGTTCAGTTCTATTCCATTGAGCTTGTCATATTGGATCTCAACATGGCCCACACTTCCCCTCTTGTGCTGAAGAAGCTCCGTAGTGTGCCTTGGGCTCGAAAAGGTGGTGTCCGTATCCCTGTTGTTCTCACTCTCTTGTTTCGCCTTTTGATTCAGACATTGCTCAACATAAGACCGCCGCCCCTCCAAACCCTGCGGAAGCAGGATGAAGGGCCGCGTCACTTCCAGACCTTTCAGAACAGTGTCCCCCATTGCTATGACACACACAGTCCCAAAATCCCCAACCTCATCCATCACCTCGGGGGTCACAGCGACAGCACCAGCCACACACACCCCTTCCATCCGAGACGCCTTGTTCACAGTGCCCCCGAAGTAGTCGTACCTCTTCGTCAACTCGTTCATCTGAAGTTCCACCTCACCACAGTGAACCCCAACACGAACCCTGAGCCCACACCAAGGGCCATCGCGTTGATAGGAACAGCGATCAAGTAAAAGGAGGCTCGAAGGCCAACTGCCGACAACAAGCTCCTGCTGAAGAGAGAGACCGAAGGAGACAGCCGAGACCGCTGTCTCAAAGGCTACCATGAAGGCGTCCCCAATGGTCTTCACCTCGTAGCCCCCCTCACACACAATGCAACTTCGGATGACCTTGTTGTGAACCTGAAGTGCCTCCTTCATCCCCTCGGGACATGCCTCCCACAACCCAGTCGACCCTTGGATGTCTGTGAAGACAAGTGAAGCACGGCCCGTCTCAACTCCAGGTACGTCAAGAATTGCCAGAGCACATGCATCTGCCTCAGTGTGCATCTTGTGAAAAAGTGCATCAGGGAGGTAGGGACGGTACTCAGTGAGGTTGGAGAGGATGCTCTCGAAGGCGTCGTGGAGGGGTAGGGGGAGGGATGAGGTGCTGATGATCTCCTCCGCGGACTGCAGGTCGAAGCGTGACAGGGCGACAGCAATCTCCTCGGTGGCGGTGATCACGTTCTGCATAGTTTTTCGTTCCTTTTGAAGGTCCGAAGCGAAACCACGTGTAAAGTAGAAGTCAAGGAGGAAGACCGCTACTTGGAGAGAAAAAATGCTGAATACAGTGAGGAAGTCCGTTGCGCAAGGTGGATGGGCACAGTCGCATTGTTGTTTCCTCTCGTGGTAGGGGGGGAGGAAGGGCTCGGGGGCATCGAGCATGCCGAAGCGGAAAATACCTTCAATAGAAGATAAAACGAGCCAGGTGAGGACCATCGCAATGAGGTTCCTGTTCACACGGACAGGGAGGTTGCACACAAGCGCTATGTCGATGTAGAGCACAAAGATCGGCCAATACCGTCCCCCATTGCCTGCCTGCTGTCTGCAATCTAGAAGGATAGTATTGAATGCAAAGAGATACAGAAGTAGCTCCATTGAAGCGTCTGACACCTTTTTTCGAACAAGCAGGTATATTGTTATAATAGTAAGTGATATGATCCCGGTAATTGTGTACATGAAGAGCTCCCATCTATCGATAAGCATGAACAGTCCACAAAACCACACTGCAAAGAAGAAGAGAAGGACCATTTTCTTCTTGAACACCGTGATGAGGTCGTCCTCAGGAAGCAAGACGTAGCTCATAATACATTTCAACATTGTGTACCCCCCTTTCCCCTCCCCTGTTGTGTATTCAGAAAACAAAAAAGGGGATAGGGTGTAAAGCATTGTAACACCATGTTGGTTGCGAAAGGGCACCAAGGAAAGTGTTTCCAACCTCTCGGAGACCACCGTTTTGCCCACCTTTGAAAACTGAAAAGGTTATCGACACTAATCACGGAACCTTAAAAATACTATTTTCCTTCCGGAACTTCTATTTTCGGTAGTTTTTCGGTTACAGTTAACCCTTAAACGCCCAACTGCTTCTGTAGAAGCAGTTAATAGGTGTAATTGTTCTGTGATCATCTAGACCAAAGCCTCGGATCGGTTTTCATAAAAAAAAGATGGAATGGAAAGATATTGAAAATCTACGTTAAATGCGCTATTTGTATCCATCTGGAACCTCATAACTTCATCCCAGAACGGGGTGCCAAGACACTGGGTGACACCAAAAATGGGCATTTTCCGGATTTTCATGATTTTTCCATGATTTTTTCCCTCTTTTTTTTTTTTTTTCTCCGAGTCTGCTGACAACTGTTGTAAAATACAAAACATGGTCCACCGCGAATTTCTCCGTCCACTCCCCTGTTCCGGGTGATCTCGACGTTTCGTTTAAAACTGATACAAGAGAATCTGCAAACTTTGACACCGCTTCGGTTCGATCCTCCTGGTTCTCTGATATGAATTCAGCATAGGAACCCTCGGCTTTCTGAAGCGTTTCCGAAACATATTTCGAAACAAGGCACGAGCTTTTGAACCGTTGTAAAGCGTGGGTGAACCACAGGTCCGGGTTGACACCAAAGTACACGTTTAGTTCTTGTTCTGTTTTGTCGCTGTTGCATAACGCGTGGCATGGCTTCAAGGCTTCCGTCAAGATCCTCCATGACGCAATCGCGTCTGCAGGTGGTTTTCCGGCTATCTTTGCCACACCGTCGTCCCATATAAGCATTAGCTTGTCGATCCTTCCGTGCAGCTCTCGAGACTTTGACACTAATTTCGTCAACCCTAACGGTTTTGCCGGGGACATTGAAACAAGTTTCTTCCACGTTTTGCAGACACGTTCCGCTGCCACGCATGTTAAATAATCAAAAAAATGAATAAGACTGTGCTCGAGTACATCTACTGGGAACGGCTGCTTGCTGTAGTGTATCCTGTCGGGTTTCCTTTGAGCGGGAGCCTTGCCTCTTTGAAATGAAGGGGAGGGTTGTTGTTGTTGTTGTTGTTGTTGCTGTTGTTGTGCGCTTTCGCGGCGAGCGGGTGGGTGTGGCGGGCCGGTACGCATTGCCGGCATGACTAGTTGTCCCCATTTTACAGCCTCTGCTTGTTTCATGGTCTTAAGAACGCCTTCTAGCACGCCTGCCTGTTGTGTGTTGTGGACTGCCCTGTCGCATTGGACAGACCCCGCTCGCCTCACTGGTGGCCGTACCACCACCACGATTTCGCAGTCGTTTTCTTCAGTTGTTGCGCGTCTTGTCTGCATCACCTTTCGTGCGCCGCATACCTTTATCATGTTGGGCCTCCACCTCCCCCCCTTTCGGTGTTTGTTGGATTTTGAAAAAAAAATTTTTTTTTGGAGAGAGAAAAAAAAGGGGGGGAGGTTGGACGGAGATAGACACACCTCTGGAGGTCTCCAGATTGGGGAATTCACTCTCGACAACGAGGCCATAGAAAATGGGGAAGAGGGGGGAAAGAGAAAAAAAAAAAATGTTTTTAAAAGAAGTCTTTAGACGCCTCCCCTTTTTTTTCAGCAGCGGTTAAAGAAAAAATAATTCTTTTCTTTTTTTTCTTTTAACCATCTATCAACGAGCGTCTATATATAGACGATTTGAAAAAAAATCTTTTACGCAAAGGGCTTTCAATGCAATACGGCCCGGCCCTTTCTTGCCGGCGGGGTCCTGCGCGGAAAATATGAAAAATATAAACTAAATGCTGCCCTAACTTAACAAGAAAATGAAAAAATAAAAAAAAACGCCAGCCCAAATTTACCCTTAAAAATCACTTCAAAAAAAGGCGCCCGGAAAGAGGCCGGAAGAGGACGTCATGAGTGATGGCAGCACTGATGGCTCATCCCTATTATGCAATTTTGATACAAACAGTGATTCTGACACGAATTCGACCGATTCCGAGTCACAGCAGGGTGATTGGACGGCAAAGCCGGAGCAGTTGGAAGGCATCCGGTTTCGTGAAGATCGGAATCCTTGTGGACCCTGTTTTGACATCAAAGGCTCAACGCCATTCCATATATTCTCCAAATGCTCGTCCCAAACTTTATTCGGGTCATAACTTCGAACAATGTGGCAAATGCGGCTAAAAAAGGTGTCTCCCTGGATCTCGATGCTGCTTCTCTGCGTACCTTCCTAGGTGTCCTTTTGTCGATGGACTTGGATATCAAGCCAGATTATTCTGATTACTGGCGCACTGGCTCCACGTTTCTCAACTACACCCCTGGGTACGCCACCGTCATGTCAAGAGACCGCTTTTTGACTATTCTGGGAAATCTGTGTTTCCACAGCGAAACAAACAAGCGTGCTGACTTCTACCTATCGCGAAGGCCTCCCGGAGATCATGGATGCCCCAAAGAAGCGAGGCCGCAAGCCCAAGGACGCGCGTCCCGTGGGGACACAGTTCCACCAGCACGCGAGCATCCTTTGCACCACAACGTGGCATGACATCAAGCCTGTGCGCTTTCTATCGACGTTGGATGTTCCAGTGAAGTCAACTTTGACCGTCCGCCAAAAGAGAATGAAAGCCGGAAAGGACATCTTGTTCCCCACCAAGTGCATATTTACAACACCGCAATGGGCGGAACCGACGCTGGGTGATGCTGTGACAAAACGCCATAAACGCACCCTTATGACTTAAAAGTGGCCCCTAAAAGTATTTTCGTACTTGTTAGGTAAATCTCTGGCGAATGCTTGGCTTGTTTGGAAAGAAGCCTTGCCCCCCAACACCCTGAGTACGAACGACAGTGTATTGACGCCTTTCAAAGAGGCAGTCATCGAAGGGCTACTAGGGAGGCAGTCTAAACAACAGATAAAGTCAACTACAGAGCAGGCTGCCCCAATACCATGCCCCGAAACACAGAACGAGTGCTCTGAGACCCCAATGCGCCGTGACAGTACCTTCTGGGACCATTTCCCCGAAAAAGTAGTGCAACGTGCGGTGCAAGCATTTCAAGTCGAAAAGACCCCTATTTCAGTGTTCAGCCTGCTTGGTACAACTTTGCGTGACTCCGTGCTTCAAAGACTGCCACCTTGCCGGGGATACCCCCAGAAACCCCTCCCGGGGTCAAAAAAGAAGTTCCCCAGCCCTGGGGCACGTACGAACCGCGTCAAGAAGGCCTTAAATAGCTTTTTATAGAATTTTACAGTCGATTTTTTTTGACTTGTTTTTTGTACCCCCTCTCGAGCACTTCAGGAACGATATTTTTGACAATGTTGTGGGGGTGGGCCCTGCTGTGGGCACCCTCTCTAGAATTGGGACATCTGGAGGCATTTCCGGGGGCATATAGCCCCGGCGTTGCGCTAGAATAGCTTTTTTTGAAGTTTTGAAAATTTACCCCCTGGTGGGCAAAAATGGTCCGTTGGTAGATGGTTAAGAAAGATTAATGTTTCTTTCTGTTCTTCTTTTCTTTTTTTCTTTTTTGATTCCTTTCCTCTTCTTTGTATGACAACAATAGTAAATAAATTCTGTTTTTTTTTCTTCTTAACCCTTAAACGCCCAACTGCTTCTGTAGAAGCAGTTAATAGGTGTAATTGTTCTGTGATCATCTAGACCAAAGCCTCGGATCGGTTTTCATAAAAAAATGATGGAATGGAAAGATATTGAAAATCTGCGTTAAATGCGCTATTTGTATCTGGAACCTCAACTTCATCCCAGAACGGGGTGCCAAGACACTGGGTGACACCAAAAATGGGCATTTTCCGGATTTTCATGATTTTTCCATGATTTCTTCCCTCTTTTTTTTTTTTTTTCCCGAGTCACTAGGCCTTATCAAAATCAGCATGCCAGCACACAACAGGAGCAGTTCCCGTCGACCTGCAATGTTCATATGGGTTAAATCCACCTCTCTACCTCAATCCTCGTTTCTTTTTTATTTACCAGGACCGCGATGACGATGTAGTTATGGGTCCGGTTGGGATCCTACGAAACAGGTGGCCCACCTTTCTGGAGAACGGATGGTTTTTTTGTAGTCGGGGATGCACTCGTTCTTCGTCGCGTCCCAATGGCACCTCCCGCAGTCCCTCTGGGCAGTCTGCATTCGGCACCTTCAACCACTTCTCCCGCACGAAGATCGCTCCACAGGGCTTCGGGTCGCATTTGGTCCCGTCCCACTTGCACAGGAGGTTCGGGTCGCTCGTGCAGGCCCTCTGGTCGATCGTCCCCATCGTCGTCGTGTTCGGTCCCAGCCCGGGGTACTTCGTGGTGTGCGTGGTCACACGGGAAACGGATGGCCTGGTGTGGAAACCAGCACTGGTGTGACGTTTGCAACCACCGATCCCAGACGATGGCCAGCATAACGGAGCATGCATGGGTAAAGCAAGCAGAGTGAAGTGAGAAGGCCTCCCGTCTGCCACAGCCCACCACAAGATTATCCCAAGCGAAAGTAGTTCAAAGCAAAGGAATGTGCCGGTGCAACAATACCTCCTGAAATTGTGACCGAGCAGCTGGAAAAAGGAAGAGAGTGCTCACCTCCAACCCCTGGGATGACCCCCCCGGGTAAGCGGAAGTCCAGAAATGCTCAGCACGATGCGGAAAAGTCAGCCTTCCCGGCCAACGCCAAACCGAGAGTGCATACCTCTGGCACCTTGGACACAGCTACGGCACGAGGTCTCTTCTCCTCGAACCAAATTGCCTCCCTGCCTTGCACAACTCCATGTAAATGTTTCTCGCCCAGATGCCGTCCATCTCATTGCGACAAACAGTCACCGCAGGCACCAGAACAGTGAACACCCCCATCCCCCATGCACACTGAGACTTTAGCGCGTTTCGCATGCATGATTTCCAGGAAAAGCGAATGAACTCATGGCATCCGGTCTATGCACCCCCATGGGTCGAAAACACTAAATATTTAGTGGAATGAACGCAAATCTTTCAAATCTTTCAAATGCGTACCTCGAATAATCAAAAAATAACCTCAAGACTCAGCATGTTTGACCCAATGCCAACAAAAACCCAAAATCGAAAAAGTTCGAAAATCAATTACCCCCCCCCCCCCCCCCCCCTGGGCGTCTAAGGGTTAAAAAAAAATTCTTTATGACTATATGTCTTTGTTGTTCGCACGAGCAAAAAAGGTTTTTAAAAAGCTGCGAAGGTTTTTTACTCGTGGCACAAGTTGCATATAGTTATGAAATCATTTTTTGAAAGATAAATATTTGTAACAAAAAAAAAAAAGTCGATTGAGTACAGCTGGGGATCTACCTTTGAAGGATACGCCCAACTACACCACTTAACCCATAGCACTTCAAGGCGCAAATATTTTTTTTTTTGTTTTAACAATATTAATAATTTTCTGAACTTAACCCTTATCAGCCCAGGGGGGGTTGAATTGATTGGACACAGGGAACAGCACCCCCATTAACGACTTATATGAGCCGTTGGGCGGATAAGGGTTAAAAGGAGAAAAAAAAGGGGGACCCCCCCCCCCCCCCCCTTCGCAGATAGGCCCCGGAGGGTTATGCGTTAAAAATAACAATTCATTGTCAATATAATATTGTTTTTATTTTTCTTGTTCAGGCAAAAAGAAAAAAAACGCACCCGTATGTATAAAAACGGGGGGGGGGGGTAGGGGGTCATATGGTCCTTAAAAAGGGCCACTTTTTGCGATTTTCCGGTTTTTTCGCTAAGGGCATTTTGGGCCCTTAAAAAGCCTCTAACCACCCCCAAAAGTGTCCACAAATCGTTCAAACCCCCGTTTCCCGGTGGTTTTTGGCCCCAGAAAGGCCCAGGATCGTGTTTTAATTTTGGGGCCCCCGTTTGGTACCAGAGGGGGGTCCCAAAGGGGTACCCCGTATGTGTGTATTTCCACCCCTCACTATGACATAGGGTTCCACTGTTTTTATCGAGAAAAACATGGGAAGGATAGAAAAAGTCAGCACTGAAGCTACGAATGCAGCGAGGCGGTTTTTGGCGAAGATCATCTGCTCCGATACGACGATCTGCTGGATGACTGGGAAGGAGGTCCTGAATCTGCGTAGTGAGTTGATGGGACCCCGGAGCGGTACGTTGACGTGCGAGAAATTCTTGAAGGGTCTCTCAAGGGTCGGTGCCGTGAGAAAGAGGACGAAAAGTAAGGGTGTGCGGCAATATGTGTGGTGCGCACACTGTAAACATGCTGAGCTGATGTCCCGTCCGAAACCCAGCAACATGGACGTGGATAAAGATGCACATAATGAAGATAAAGATAAAGATAAAGATAAACATGAAGAAGATGAAGATGAAGATGATGAGGAAGATGAAGATGAAGATGAAGATGAAGACGAAGATGAAGACGAAGATGAAGATGAAGATGATGAGGAAGATGAAGATGAAGATGAAGATGAAGATGAAGATGAAGATGAAGATGAAGATGAAGATGAAGATGAAGATGAAGATGAAGATGAAGATGAAGATGAAGATGAAGATGAAGATGAAGATGAAGATGAAGATGAAGATGATGAGGAAGATGAAGATGATGAAGAGGACGGGGACGAAGAAGAAGACAAGCAGAGCTCAGAGTCAGCCCAGAGACAGGATACTGCAAAGTACGTCTCCAAGAGGGCGCACGACCGTCTACTCCGCCGGTTCAAACGTCTGAAGAAGAGGTGTCAGAACACTCCTCTGTCCTTGTACAACGAGGACGGAAGCTACTCCCCCGCTGTTGTTGTGAGTATACAGATTTTGCGGGGTTGTGGAATTGGTGCCGAGATGTGTGGGATTGTCCTGAGTGACATCTTGGAAGCGCTGATGGGCACCCGGGGGAAAGGAAAAGGGATCTCCAAAGGATTTGTGAAGTCGACGGATGCTTACAGTGGCCCTATGAGCGCATCAAGGTTTCTCGATGTTCTCCGAAGCAAGGGTGGAGAGGTTGAAATGGCAACTGATGTCTCAGCGGGTTCCCGAGATCAAAAGGGGATCAAATTCTCCCCGCTGGCATTCACCACGCGAAACCCTTGGTAAACGTTCTTCTTCTTTCAATCGATTGTTATATGTACTTATAAAATATAAAATATAGCGCGCATTCGACGACACTGATCAAGCGACTGGCACCTTCCGAAGAAGGGCCTCCCACGTCCGCCGGGTTGAGCAGAGGATGCCCCGGGGCGGCCGTTCCAGTCTGATCAGATGTGTCAGTAGGAGAAGGATCTCGTGCAGAAGAAAAAAAGAACCAGATAGCACGTGCCCAGGAAACGGCAGTTGCCCACGGCTTCAGAAAGCCCTCTCTTTGCGTTGTGGACCACGAGTCAACGGCATTCGCAATGTGCCGCGCAGCGAAGGTACAGCCCTCTGGGTGTACAGGACACAAGTGGAAGCACCTGGCATTAGATCTGCATTGACCTCCGCCGTTGTAACTTTGCAAACAGCAATGTGCCCGTCAAGTACAAATGCCACCACAGGGTGTGGGATGAAAACCGTATCATCGCTTCTCGCCGCTAACGAGGGTAACCTTCCACGAGGGTTTAAATTTAGCCGACAAACGGGCACCAAGTATGGGTGGTTGGCAGAGTCTTTGTCGATTCCTCCACAACAGGGATGCCATCGAAGAGCAGAGAGCCCTCGATAACTTGTACATCCCTGGCAGTGACGCGATGACATTGTTGCTGGACCCGTCTTGTTTGCCTGAACTCGCCGCAATCACCATTTGCTATGCTTGGTTTTTGGCAACAATGAGACTTGTAAAGCAAGATGACAACAACGAGGGTGAACTTCCTGTCCTTGCAGTGCGGGCGCTGTTTCCGAAGATGCGACGATGGATTGTTGCACTAACTCGAGTGAAATCGAGGTTTCCTGACTGGCTGGGGGTCGAAGCTGGTTCACCTGTTGGCTTTGGCGAGGCCCGCAGGTATCTTAACGCAGAATCTGCCACCATTCTGAGGGGTTTCGCAAAGAGCATGTTGTCAACCTTTGATCACTTCGTCGCCAAAGATTCGGCGCTTCCCGAAGACACCGCAGCGAACCTGCCGGGCAGCATGACTACATTGAAGGGTTTCACGGTACTGTAGGCACTGTGTACAGCCGCCTCACGAGCATCAATCCTCTCAGAGCAGCAAGCATTGCCCAGAATAAGCACAACAAGGCAGCTATGAAAAGGGCGAATGTGCCTCTGCTTCCCTCGTTCGATACTCTGAAGGCTCACAGGAGCAAAGGGCAGATTGAGCCCATGGCAAGCGTCATGAGAAGAGTCAGCATATCCTCCAGAAGGTCAGCCCTGAGAACAAAATACAAAAGCACGGGGGTTTCAGAATTGAGAGAGATTGCTGAAGACCTGGGTGTTGACGTGACTCATCTGAACAGGCCGAGTGTGATCGAAGCACTAGTTGATTTCAAGTTTTCACCCACTTCGTAATCCCCCCCAGTCACCCCCATACCACAAAACACTCTTTTTACGTGTGTCCCCTTTTTTTTTGCTTGCTTAGGGGGTTTGGAATACACATATACAGGGTACCCCTTTGGGACCCCCCTCTGGTACCAAACGGGGGCCCCAAAATTAAAACACGATCCTGGGCCTTTCTGGGGCCAAAAACCACCGGGAAACGGGGGTTTGAACGATTTGTGGGCACTTTTGGGGTGGTTAGAGTCTTTTTAAGGGCTCAAAATGCCCTTATCGAACAAACTGAAAAATCGCAAAAAACGACCCCCTTATGACCCCCCCTAGGGCTATGCTGGCAGGAAACGTGGAAACGTTTCCGTTTCCGTTTCCGTTTCCGTTTCCGTTTCCATGTTTTCAAAATTCTCATGGAAACGCGTTTCCATGGTTATGGAAACGGCTATGTATATTTCGGTAAACACTGTTTGGAAGGTCCTTATTTATTTGGGGTTTTTGAAGATACTTACTTTTTTGGGGTTTTACAAGGAAAGCGCACGTCGGTCTCTACAAAAACGAAAGTAAACACCAGAGAAAGCACCCCCTGGGAGACGCTTTGTGGGATGGGGTGGAGGTTCAGGCGGAGGATGGGAAGAAGAAGACAGTAAAATGTCGCTTCTGTGATATGGTCTTCACAGTAGCGTCAACCAGCAGACTCCGCGCCCACATGTTCCAAACAAAAGGCCAAGGAGTAGCGACGTGTGTCCCCAAAGGGGATAGTGTGGAGCCCCACAAGAAGCTGTTGGAGAAAGCGACAGCGGAGGCGAAGGCTGAGGCAGAGGGAACGAAGAAGCGTAAAGTGGAGAACAGGCCAATGACGCCATTTTTAACTGCTACAAGCACGCCAGACGACGTGGACAGGGCTGTTCGGGATTTCTTTCTCGAAACCGGGACCCCATTTTTGAGGGTCGAACATCGGTATGATGTTTATCTGTTTCGTGTCCTCTTATATTTTCTGTTCACAGAACATTCAAGGCACTGTTTGAGAAGGTGAAGCGCCTTCCGCTCGGGGCCACGTACGAGCTACCGGACAGGAAAGCTCTGAGCGGAAGGCTGGTTGACGACGCTGTTCAAAAAATGGATGCCACAATCGCATCCTTCATCGAAACCCAGAAGACAACTGGGCTCACCTTGACGCACGACGGGTGGACAACCCCGAGGAAGGCGGCAATTTTTAATGCCATCCTCTGCACCGTTGATACGTCCTGGTACGTAGGAAACGCAACAATGAAGGAGAAGAAAACGATGGAAACAATCGCGACATTCGTGCACTCCACTGTTGCGGGGCTGGATGAGGAGGTGAAGAGCAAGTGGTGCATGTTTGCGTCGACGGCGCTTGTGCGCTCGCTCTCCCGATCATTGAGACAAAACTCCCACACGTCATGGGAAGCCTCTGCATGTTACACACCTGTGACCTCATCTTTGAGGACCATTGCGACTGGAACAAGAAATCAACACGTGAACGGTTCAGTTTCATCGGCGAAATATGCAAGGACAGTGTCGAGTTTGTACGGTGGTGGAAAACCCGTGAGAGATTGGTGACAATACTCAAGGAAAAGAATGCGCTCACCATGCTGTGTCCTATCGACACACGCATGGGAACGACATTTATCTGTCTCCAACGTTTGCAGAGGCTCAAAGCATCACTGAGGAGTGTTGTCTCCTCTGAAGCCTACACGGACTGGAAAAAATCGCAAAAAAGTGCTGCCGCGAGGAGTGCTGCGGACACTCGCAGGGCCCAAGTTATCGGAGACGAGTTTTGGGACAACGTAGACGAGATGTGTAGATTGACTGTACCGACGTGGCACTTCCTTCGTGTGCTGGATAAAGACGGTGCGCCAGGCGAATTACCTGCAATCAACGTCGGCAACGTAAGGCTGAAGTGGGAGACGTTCGTCACTGAAATAGGTCAGCTGGAACTCAGCCCTCTGCTCACGGCAGAGCGCAGAGCTGACCTAGTGCTGCACGCGAAGGAGCGTTGGGTCTACGCAGAAAGGCCCATCCACCACTGTGGATACGCACTCAACCCCATAACAAGGGAGGCAGCCCGCGGGTGCGAGAAAGCAAAGCGCATGCTGCCCGAGTCGGAAGCGCTTGATGGCCTTGAAGAGTGGGAGGCGTGGTCCTCCACGCCACTGGAGTTCGGCATGGCCACACAGGCAGCCCACCCAGACAGGCAGGACAAGTGGCCTGCTTACAAATGGTGGTCGCAGTTTGGGGGGAGATTCCGCATTCTGCAGAAGGTGGCGTGCTTGGTGCTAGGCCAAATTGTCACTGTTGCGCCGAGTGAGAAGGGATGGGCTGTGTACGCTGATGTCATGGGGAAAAAGAGATTCAGCCTGAACGAAGACAGGTCTGTTCTCACCCGTCTTCTCCCCCCGTAAGTTTACATACAGGGCACACAGCATGACTCGCATCAAATACAACACGAAGAACTGGACACTCACACAGGCGGCACAATCATACTTTGACGTCGATGAAGACAGCGAGTCGGATTGAAATGTTGTTTTATTTCCCCAGGGCGCCACCAACACTGGCCCCCTTTGTCTCGTATATTTCTTCCGAGTGATTTGCCCCCCAAAAAATAAGTCTCTAAAACCCCCAAAATAAGGAAACGTTTCTGCCCCAAGGAAACGGCCCCAAAATAGGGAAACGTTTCCGTTTCCGTTTCCGTTTCCGTTTCCCTTTTTTTCAAAAAATGCATGGAAACGCGTTTCCATGCCAGCATAGCCCTAGGGGGGGGGGGGGGGGGGGGGAACAAACAAAAAAATAATTCTTTATGACTATATGTCTTTGTTGTTCGCACGAGCAAAAAAGATTTTTAAAAAGCTGCGAAAGTTTTTTGCTCGGCACAAGTTGCATATAGTTATAAAATCATTTTTTGAAAGATAAATATTTGTAACAAAAACTAAAACGAACTGAAGTTGTCCTTCGTCATGCATTTCTCAGCTACTTTATTGAGTCTTCCTTCTGCGGGTTGGCCATTCATGTCGCCACCAATGGCCACATCTTCCCGAAGACTGGTTACAACATAGTTCTTTGTGATCCCATGAATGCTGTAGGTGTTATTCCCCACTGCGGCCGTCCTTCTGAGTTCGCAGTGCATGCCCAGAACATTGCAGGTCTCCGCCACCGTCCCATACAGGCAGAACACATCCCCGCCCCTCGCCTCCGTGCACAGCATCGATGACAGTTCCACACACTCCCCGAGAACAGCCACGTACTTCTGAGAAGTTGTCCCCACTGTCCCGTGCCGTGCTGCACTCGTCGACAGGCCCACAGCCATTGTACTAAGCCTTTCGTTGTGCTGAGCCGCTGCTTGGAGCATCCCCACAAATGCAAGGGAGTTCTCCACATGGGTCCAGCACTCACGCGACATGTTCCACCCCACCGCCACCCTGCTCCCCTGAAGTGACACGATCACCCCGTGAGACCTCTCGCTGCACACGTACACCCGAGACAGCACCTCGTTAATCAGGTAGTTCAGTTCTATTCCATTGAGCTTGTCATATTGGATCTCAACATGGCCCACACTTCCCCTCTTGTGCTGAAGAAGCTCCGTAGTGTGCCTTGGACTCGAAAAGCTAGGTGATCTAAGGCTGGTGGTTTCCGTATCCCTGTTGTTCTCACTCTCTTGTTTGGCACCTCGGTTCAGACATTGCTCAACATAAGACCGCCGCCCCTCCAAACCCTGCGGAAGCAGGATGAAGGGCCGCGTCACTTCCAGACCTTTCAGAACAGTGTTCCCCATTGCTATGACACACACAGTCCCAAGGTCCCCAACCTCATCCATCACCTCGGGGGTCACAGCGACAGCACCAGCCACACATGCCCCTTCCATCCGAGCCGCCTTGTTCACAGTGCCCCCGAAGTAGTCGTACCTCTTCGTCAACTCGTTCATCTGAAGTTCCACCTCACCACAGTGAACCCCAACACGAACCCTGAGCCCACACCAAGGGCCATCGTCCTGATGGGAACAGCGATCAAGGAAAAGGAGGCTCGGAGGCCAACTGCCGACAACAAGCTCCTGCTGAAGAGAGAGACCGAAGGAGACAGCCGAGGCCGCTGTCTCAAAGGCTACCATGAAGGCGTCCCCAATGGTCTTCACCTCGTAGCCCCCCTCACACACAATGCCATTTCGGATGACCTTGTTGTGAACCTGAAGTGCCTCCTTCATCCCCTTGGGACATGCCTCCCACAACCCAGTCGACCCTTGGATGTCTGTGAAGACAAGTGAAGCACGGCCCGTCTCAACCCCAGGTACGGCAACATGAGGTGACAGAGCACATGACTTAGTGTGCATCGCGTGAAAAAGTGCATCAGGGAGGTAGGGACGGTACTCAGTGAGGTTGGAGAGGATGCTCTCGAAGGCGTCGTGGAGGGGTAGGGGGAGGGATGAGGTGCTGATGGTCTCCTCCGCGGACTGCAGGTCGAAGCGTGACAGGGCGACAGCAATCTCCTCGGTGGCGGTGATCACGTTCAGCATAGTTTTTCGTTCCTTTTGAAGGTCCGAAGCAAAGCCACGCGTGAAGAAGAAGTCAAGGAGGAAGATCGCCACCTGCATGGAAAAGTTGCTGAATACAGTGAGGAAGTCCGTTGTGCACGGTGGATGGGCACAGTCGCATTGTTGTTTCCTCTCGTGGTAGGGGGGGGCGAAGGGCTCCTGGACATCGAGAAGGCCGAAGCGGAAGATCTTTTCAAAGGAAATAACAAGGAGCCAGGTGATCACTATCGCAATGAGGTACTTGTTCACACGGACAGGGAGGTAGCACACAAGCGCCATGTCAATAAAAACAACAAAAGACGGCCACATAGTAACACCGTTGGCTGCTTGCTGTCTGCAATCCATGAAGAGGACAGTGAACGCAAAAATATACAGTAGTATCTCCATTGAGCTGTCCAGTAGTTTCTTCTGGCAAAGCAGGTATACCAGTATACTTGTTAAGTAACCTACCGCGGGAATGACAACAATGATCCGTTCCCAACCGCTAACAAGCATGAACAGTGTACAAGACCACACCGCTGCGAAGAAAAGAAGGAGCATTTTCTTCTTGAACACTGTGACAGGGTCATCATCAGGAAGCAAAGCGTAGCTGAAGAGTTTGTCCATTTCGAGGAAACCTGGGTGTTGGGTTTGGTATTCAAACAGTTTAAAACAAAAAGGCCAAAAAAAAAAAAAACTCGATAAAATTTCAGTGTGCATGGGGGTGCTCACTGTTCAGGTAGAAATTCACACTAATCGGTCACCGTTCTGCGGTTGCTGTCTGGTGCCTGCGGTGGCTGTTTGTCGCGATGAGATGGACGGCATCTGGGCGAGAAACATTGCTTGGAGTCGTGCTAGGTAGGGGGGGGTTTGGCTCGAGGAGAAGAGTGGTCTCCTGTCGTAGCCGTGTGCCGTCGGGCCCCCAAGATGTCGAAGGGTATGCACCCTTGATTTGGCGCTGGCGGGGAAGGCTGACCTTCCACAGCGTGCTGAGCATTTCTGGATGCGACCCAAGATGTATCGCA
Source organism: Diplonema japonicum (assembly GCA_964019335.1). Classification (NCBI taxonomy): domain Eukaryota; phylum Euglenozoa; class Diplonemea; order Diplonemida; family Diplonemidae; genus Diplonema; species Diplonema japonicum. The sequence goes on from OZ025740.1 coordinate 237,611, forward strand.
TCCTTGCGGCCTTCTCCGTGAGCAAGTCTTGATCGTCGAGGGGACCTATGAGCGACCGGCGGGTGGTCTGCTCATAGTCTATGGCGAGTTCCATTGTCGTGACGGAAGTTTTCTCTTACCATCGTACCATCGTAGGCCTCTTAGCCACTTGAGGACGTTCTTCAAATGAAAGGTCAGGACCGCGCCTGACGCCCCGTTCGCCTTCAGCAACGCTTCCGTCGGAACATCATGTTGCCTCCCTGTCGTTACCTCATCCCAAGGGTTGGAGGTGAGCACTCTCTTGCTTTTTTCCGCTGCTCTGGCGTCACGGACCGTCACTACTTTCAGGAGGTATTGTTGCACCATCCTGGCACGTTCTTTCCTGCTTTGTCGGCCCCTCTTGGGACTATCCCGTGAAGGGCTGTGGCAGCTGGGAGGCCTTCTCGCTTCACCTCTGCGTATTGCTCGCTTTCCAACACACTCCTTGCCGGCTCGCACTCCCACAGTGCATGCTCCGTCATGCTGGTCGTTGTCTGGGACCGGTGGTCGCAAACGTCACACGCTAATGCTGGGTTTTCCACACCAGGGCCATCCAATTTTCTCCCCCACACCCTCCCCTCGGGTGAGTCGTGAACACTGCACCACTAATGATGCGCCGCAACCTAAAGGACACCAACGGTCTCCGGGCCTGGAGCTTTTTCCACCAATAGTTCGTGGACGGGCACGCCCCTGCCTCCATCCCCACGAAGGTTGATCTCTTCTCGATCAGCCTCTTCGCAACTGCCGGTCTGATGGCACTTTGTGAGCCACCGCTGTATCTCCGTGCAGGTCGGCCACAAAGGACCATCCCTTCCCCAGAAAGGGGAGCCATCTGTTCCGCAGGACTCCAATCGGACCCATCACCTCATCGTCATCACGGTCCTGGTATAGACCAATGATCTCACCAACACGCTGCCGCAAACGCGGAGAGGCCAGGCTCTCCCGGACCAAGCTGTTTATCGTTCCGTAGATGACCTTCGACAACGGATGTGCCGTATGCCCTGGCAGCAGAACGTTCAGTACAGACACGGGGTTTCTCATCCCGAACTGGGGGCCCCACAAGGAGATCACTGCCGCTGTACACATCTTCTTCAGCTGGTCGTCCGAGGGTGCCGCATACGTCGCTCCGTACAGACACGACGGCAGCACAGTGCTCGTCAACATCGTCGACTTGTTCTCAAACCCTAGTGGCAAAGCTCCGAGACGGGTCAGGCGTCCCTCCGCTGCGTCCAGCTTGTCCAGCCTGTGATTCCCATCCATGTTCAGGTTCACGCCAAGTGATTTGATCTCCCTAGCTACCTTGAACGAGGAACCGGTGCATACTAGACTAGGGCCGATCTCGTTTTTCGTCGAGAATCCCTGCGACTTCTTTCCGTTGAGGCGCATCTCTGTCCGGTCCCCGAACTCGATCACCTTGTTGGTCGCCCTTGTCAGGACCTCCGCTAAACGCGCCAGGAGGTACACGTCATCCGCGTACGAAAGTGACCAAGCTCCTGGTACTTCCGTCATCACGCACTTCACCATCACCGACACCAAGGCGTTCACCATGATTACCGAGATGGGGCACCCTTGCAGGATACCATTCGTCACTCGGAACTCTGAGCCAACACCTGTCGGGAAACGGAATCGCCACTTCAGGTTCGCATACATAGCTTTCAAGGGGGTCAGTATCCGCTCGTGCAAACCGAGATCTTGCATCAGGCCAAAAGCTATCTGCTGTGGGACTCTGTCGAAGCACTTGACAAAATCCAACGCAATGCCGTTGAGAGGGGTGCCTGTCAACAGCGCCTCTTCGAGCTGTGTACTGAGCTCCATCAGAATGCTATCCGTGCCTCTCTTCGGTCTGAAACCATGCTGAGAGTCGTCGATCCACTTCTCTTGCCACAGCGTGATGTCACGCAGCCTCGCACATGCCCACAGCCGATAGACCGCGCTCGTGACTGTGATCGGCCGATGGTTCAGAGGAGTTCTCTCGCCACCCTTCGGGATCAACGTCACCAGCGCTGTCAGGAGTGCTTTCGGCCACTTCCCTGTCGTCTCGATTGCGTTGAACAGCTCGGCCCAAGCATCCAGCAGTACTACCGGCATGGCACGCAGTTCCGCCATCCTCCATCCATCCACCCCTGGAGCCGTTCTCGTTGACTTCTTGGCCAACACCGCCCTCAAAAAAAAAACAAAAAAAAAAAGAAGAAGAATGCTCACTTTGGTTGCTTCATAAACCGCCTGGCGTACGAGCAACTTCTTAACCGCGCTAGCGGATGTTGCCGTGCTGAAGGAAGAGAATGGGAGAGTAGGATCAACAATGGTCCCCCCCCCCCCTAATGACTCGCTTAAGGGGAGGGGTCGTTACACACCTAGATCGGTCAAAAGTACTCTTGTCCCATGACAGAAGAAGTACAAAAAGTCCTTTGGGGAAAGGGGTAAAGCCCTATTTGAGGACCAGAATAATTTGAAGATATGCGCTTAACCATCTTTAAAATCGGGTTTGTAAACTCTGATGAAAATCAGAAATAGAAAGGTGGTAAAAACAACTCGTGTATATCAGTCCCTTACTCCCCTGTGAAACCGGTCACCACGTTGTCCCTTGTGATCCCATGAACATTGTAGGTATAGTTCCCCATTGTCACTGTCCTGTTGAGATAGCAGTTCATGCCCAGAACATTGCAGGTCTCCGCCACCGTCCCATACAGGCAGAACACATCCCCGCCCCTCGCCTCCGTGCACAGCATCGATGACAGTTCCACACACTCCCCGAGAACAGCCACGTACTTCTGAGAAGTTGTCCCCACTGTCCCGTGCCGTACTGCACTCGTCGACAGGCCCACAGCCATCGACTTCAGTCTTTCGCTGTGCTGAGTGGTTGCTTGGAGCATCCCAACAAACGCAAGGGAGTTCTCCACATGGGTTTGGCAGGTGCGTGACATGTTCCACCCCACCGCCACCCTGCTCCCCTGAAGTGACACGATCACCCCGTGAGACCTCTCGCTGCACACGTACACCCGAGACAGCATCTCGTTCATCAGCAAGCTCACCTCCATGTCCCTGAGTTTGTCATATTGGATCTCAACATGGCCCACACTTCCTCTATTTTGTTGAAGAAGCTCAGCAACGTGACCTGCGCTTGAAAAGTTGGATGTACGATCAGAAGAGACATTGTCGCTTGTGGACTTTCTTTTAGTTTTTCGGTTCAGACATTGCTCAACATAAGACCGCCGCCCCTCCAAACCCTGCGGAAGCAGGATGAAGGGCCGCGTCACTTCCAGACCTTTCAGAACAGTGTCCCCCATTGCTATGACACACATAGCCTCAAAGTCCCCAACCTCATCCATCACCTCGGGGGTCACAGCGACAGCACCAGCCACACATGCCCCTTCCATCCGAGACGCCTTGTTCACAGTGCCCCCGAAGTAGTCGTACCTCTTCGTCAACTCGTTCATCTGAAGTTCCACCTCACCACAGTGAACCCCAACACGAACCCTGAGCCCACACCAAGGGCCATCGTCCTGACGGGAACAGCGATCAAGTAAAAGGAGGCTTAGAGGCCAACTGCCGACAACAAGATCTTCTTGAAGAGAGAGACCGAAGGAGACAGCCGAGGCCGCTGTCTCAAAGGCTACCATGAAGGCGTCCCCAATGGTCTTCACCTCGTAGCCCCCCTCACACACAATGCAACTTCGGATGACCTTGTTGTGAACCTGAAGTGCCTCCTTCATCCCCTCGGGACATGCCTCCCACAACCCAGTCGACCCTTGGATGTCTGTGAAGACAAGTGAAGCACGGCCCGTCTCCTTCCCAGGTGCCACAAAGGTCGGCAGGCTTCCAGAACCAAATGTATCTGCCTCAGTGTGCATCTTGTAAAAAAGTGCATCAGGGAGGTAGGGACGGTACTCAGTGAGGTTGGAGAGGATGCTCTCGAAGGCGTCGTGGAGGGGTAGGGGGAGGGATGAGGTGCTGATGATCTCCTCCGCGGACTGCAGGTCGAAGCGTGACAGGGCGACAGCAATCTCCTCGGTGGCGGTGATCACGTTCTGCATAGTTTTTCGTTCCTTTTGAAGGTCTGAAGCAAAGCCACGCGTGAAGTAGAAGTCAAGGAGGAAGATCGCTACTTGTGTACTAAAAATGTCCACTACACCTGGAACGTCCCTTGTGCACGGTGGATGGGCACAGTCGCATTGTTGTTTCCTCTCGTGGTAGGGGGGGAGGAAGGGCCCGGGGACATCGAGGAGGCCGAAGCGGAAAGCTTCTTCAGCAGAGGAAACAACGAGCCAGGTGAGCACTATCACAATGAGGTTCCTGTTCACACGGACAGGGAGGTAGCACACAAGCGCCATGTCAATAAAGACGACAAAGATCGGCCAAAACCGCCCCCCACTGAGAGCTTGCTGTCTGCAGTCTAGAAGGACGGCACTGAACGCAGCGCCATACAAAAGTAGCTCCACTGAGGTATTAGGAACTTTCTTCTGGGTAACCAGCTGAAGTGATGCAGCTAGCATGGAAAGTACAGCGGGAAGAGACAAAATAAACCGCTCCCATGCAGCAACAAGCATCAATAACGTACATATCCACCCAGCTAGGGTAATGAGAAGTACCATTTTTTTTTTGAACACCGTGACGGAGTCGTCCTCAGGAAGCAGGATGTAGCTAAAGAAACCGAACATTGTTATGTGGCATCCTGTGTGTTGGGTTTGGTAAATGATTACTCAGACTTCTAAACCAAATGATTACAAAATTTTACAGTGTACCCTTTATCGGCCACCAGCATGTCAGAACAGTACCTGGAAATGGAAAATTCCAAGGCTTCAATGTCAGTATAGAAAATCGGTCACTCCTGAGATGCCATGAATGCTGTAGGTGTTCTTCCCCACTGTGACCGTCCTTTTGAGTTCGCACTTCATGCCCAGAACATTGCAGGTCTCCGCCACCGTCCCATACAGGCAGAACACATCCCCGCCCCTCGCCTCCGTGCACAGCATCGATGACAGTTCCACACACTCCCCGAGAACAGCCACGTACTTCTGAGAAGCCGTCCCCACTGTCCCGTGCCGTACTGCACTCGTCGACAGGCCCACAGCCATCGACTTCAGTCTTTCGCTGTGCTGAGTGGTTGCTTGGAGCATCCCAACAAACGCAAGGGAGTTCTCCACATGGGTTTGGCAGGTGCGTGACGTGTTCCACCCCACCGCCACCCTGCTCCCCTGAAGTGACACGATCACCCCGTGAGACCTCTCGCTGCACACGTACACCCGAGACAGCATCTCGTTCATTACGAAGCTCACCTCCATGTCCATGAGCTTGCTACATTGGATCTCAACATGGCCCACACTCCCCGTCTTGTGTTGAAGAACCTCGGTAACGAGACCTACGCTTGAAAAGTTGGATGTACGATCAGAAGAGCCATTGTCGCTTGTGTACTTTCTTTTAGTTTTTCGGTTCAGACATTGCTCAACATAAGACCGCCGCCCCTCCAAACCCTGCGGAAGCAGGATGAAGGGCCGCGTCACTTCCAGACCTTTCAGAACAGTGTTCCCCATTGCTATGACACACACAGTCCCAAGGTCCCCAACCTCATCCATCACCTCGGGGGTCACAGCGACAGCACCAGCCGCACACACCCCTTCCATCCGAGACGCCTTGTTCACAGTGCCCCCGAAGTAGTCGTACCTCCCTGTCAACTCGTTCATCTGAACTTCCACCTCACCACAGTGAACCCCAACACGAACCCTGAGCCCACACCAAGGGCCATCGTCCTGACGGGAACAGCGATCAAGTAAAAGGAGGCTTAGAGGCCAACTGCCGACAACAAGATCTTCTTGAAGAGAGAGACCGAAGGAGACAGCCGAGGCCGCTGTCTCAAAGGCTACCATGAAGGCGTCCCCAATGGTCTTCACCTCGTAGCCCCCCTCACACACAATGCAACTTCGGATGACCTTGTTGTGAACCTGAAGTGCCTCCTTCATCCCCTCGGGACATGCCTCCCACAACCCAGTCGACCCTTGGATGTCTGTGAAGACAAGTGAAGCACGGCCCGTCTCCTTCCCAGGTGCCACAAAGGTCGGCAGGCTTCCAGAACCAAATGTATCTGCCTCAGTGTGCATCTTGTAAAAAAGTGCATCAGGGAGGTAGGGACGGTACTCAGTGAGGTTGGAGAGGATGCTCTCGAAGGCGTCGTGGAGGGGTAGGGGGAGGGATGAGGTGCTGATGATCTCCTCCGCGGACTGCAGGTCGAAGCGTGACAGGGCGACAGCAATCTCCTCGGTGGCGGTGATCACGTTCAGCATAGTTTTTCGTTCCTTTTGAAGGTCTGAAGCAAAGCCACGCGTGAAGTAGAAGTCCAGGAGGAAGATCGATACTTGGGCCCCAAATATGCTGAGCACAGTAAAAAGGTCCCTTTTGCACGGTGGATGGGCACAGTCGCATTGTTGTTTCCTCTCGTGGTAGGGGGGGAGGAAGGGCTCGGGGGCATCGAGCATGCCGAAGCGGAAGATTTCTTCAATAGAAGATAAAACGAGCCAGGTGAGGACCATCGCAATGAGGTTCCTGTTCACACGGACAGGGAGGTTGCACACAAGCGCCACGTCTATAAATAGAATAAAGATAGACCAGATCCGAGACTTGCTGCTTGCTTGATTCAGGCAGTCGGTAAGCACAGCACAAAAGCCCATGACATAAAGCACAGCCTCTATTGAGGTATGTTGCATTCTCTTCTGCACCAACAAGCGCACTGCCACAAACCCCATCGCTAGAAGAGCAGGCGCAGGGAACATAACAGTAGTCCAATCATGCAATAGCATGAAAACTGCACATGGCCATCCTGCGAAATTCATAAGAAGGATGATCTTCTTTTTGAACACTGTGATAGGGTCGTCCTCAGGAAGCAGGACCCCCCGAAGCAATCTGTTAAGGATATCGTTCATGAGTTTCAGCATGATTCTCATGAAGCCCTTCCCCCGCCTCCTTTATTTTTTTATTGGTGAGAGTGCGATGACAATTAAAATACATTTGTTTTGAAGTTCAAACCCGCCTGTAAAGGGGGGAAATGTTTCAACTATTGTGAGGCGAAAGTTAAGCATGCGTTATCTCGTTTTGAGATCGCGAACATATTATAGGTAGACTTCCCTAAACAGACCGTTTTTTCCCTTTGGTGGATAGACATGCCCAGAACATTGCAGGTCTCCGCCACCGTCCCATACAGGCAGAACACATCCCCGCCCCTCGCCTCCGTGCACAGCATCGATGACAATTCCATGCACTCCCCGATAACAGCTAAGAATTTTTGCGCCACTGCCTTCACCACGCCGTGCCGTAATGCGCTCGTAGATAGACCGACTGTTATAGGTAATCGTGTAGCAGCATTAAGCATCCCCACAAACGCAAGGGAGTTCTCCACATGGGTCGGGCAGACTCGTGACGTGTTCCACCCCACCGCCACCCTGCTCCCCTGAAGTGACACGATCACCCCGTGAGACCTCTCGCTGCACATGTACACCCGTGTCAGCATCTCGTTCATCACAAACGTCGCTTCTAAACCTTCTTGTTCAAAGGTGATATCCACCTGCCCCACGCTACCCGACGACCTGAGCAACAAGCTTGGGACTTGACACGCGGAACTTCCGCCGCTTCCAAACCTACGTGAGCTGCTGGTTGACTCTCTCTCAATTTGCCTCCCATGCTCACTCTCTCTTCTTTTTATTTGCTGATCTACGTAAGGCCGCCGCCCCTCCAAACCCTGCGGAAGCAGGAGGAAAGGTGTCACCTTTTCGAGACCTTTCAGAACAGTGTCCCCCATTGCTATGACACACACAGTCCCAAGGTCCCCAACCTCATCCATCACCTCGGGGGTCACAGCGACAGCACCAGCCGCACACACCCCTTCCATCCGAGCCGCCTTGTTCACAGTGCCCCCGAAGTAGTCGTACCTCCCTGTCAACTCGTTCATCTGAAGTTCCACCTCACCACAGTGAACCCCAACACGAACCCTGAGCCCACACCAAGGGCCATCGTCCTGATGGGAACAGTGCTCAAGACGCAGGATTGCCTTCGGCCAGGGTGCCTCCACCAAGTCTTCCTGAAGAGAGAGACCGAAGGAGACAGCCGAGGCCGCTGTCTCAAAGGCTACCATGAAGGCGTCCCCAATGGTCTTCACCTCGTAGCCCCCCTCACACACAATGCAACTTCGGATGACCTTGTTGTGAACCTGAAGTGCCTCCTTCATCCCCTCGGGACATGCCTCCCACGTGGCAGTCGACCCTTGGATGTCTGTGAAGACAAGTGAAGCACGGCCCGTCTCCTTCCCGGGTGCAGTTCTTAATCTCATTCCACTTGATTGCCGTCTGCTTTCAAAGTGTAAAGTATGAAAGAGCGCGTCAGGGAGGTAGGGACGGTACTCAGTGAGGTTGGAGAGGATGCTCTCGAAGGCGTCGTGGAGGGGTAGGGGGAGGGATGAGGTGCTGATGATCTCCTCCGCGGACTGCAGGTCGAAGCGTGACAGGGCGACAGCAATCTCCTCGGTGGCGGTGATCACGTTCAGCATAATCTTCCGTTCCTTTTGAAGGTCCGAAGCGAAACCACGCGTGAAGTAGAAATCAAGGAGAAAGACCGTCACTTGCATGGCAAACACGGTATAGACGAAGAATGGTTCCCTTGCGCAAGGTGGGCGACTGCATGAAACATAACTGAGCCGAGTGGCATACGAGTCGGTTAGAGGATAGTAATCATCAAGAAGACCGAAGCGCTGCCATTCCTCAGTAGCGGTCAGAAGAAGCCAAACGATAGCTAGGGAGATGAGGTTCCTGTTCACACGGACAGGGAGATGGCACACCAGGGTTACGTCTAGAAGAATAACCAAGAGAGACCACGTGCGTTCATCCTGCGCCGACGCCTGCTTCCAGTCAAGAAGCAGGACACTCGCAGCTACAGAATATACCATACCCTCTATTGCCGAGTTACTTACTTTCTGCTGGACCAACATGATGATTATAACATACATGCAAGCCACGATAGCAGGGATTGTCATAATGAAGCCGTATAGCGATGTCAGAAGCAAAAAGAATGATAGCACGACGGTCACGACGCAGAAGGTGAGCGTCAGCTTCTTCTTGAACGCGGTGAAGGAATCGTCATCGGGGTGCAGCACCCTTTGCAGCAGAGAAAACATTTTCTTTTTTTTTTTTTTTTTTTTTTTTTTTTTTTTTTTTTGTTTTCCCCTTCTGAACAGGAAGCAGAAGATCGCTTAAAGGATGTTGAATGAAAAAAGAAAGATATTTAAGGTTTTGCGTTTTATCAGCAAAGTGTGTGGATTCAAAAAGGAAATGGGGCGGGGCGGGGGGGAAACCCTATTGAGGACCACAAACAAGAAGAAAAAAAAATAAGAGAGAAACCAAGAGAAAGAGAGGGACAAAAAAAAAAAGAAGAAGAAAAAGAAAGCACACGAAGAACGATTCAATTGCACCTCAGACACGGGTTAAAAAAAAAAAAGGGGAGAGAGAGAGAGAGAGAGAGAGAGAGAGAGAGAGAGAGAGAGAGAGAGAGAGAGAACTGCTTTAAAAAAAGAAAAAAGAATAGTTACGAATAGGTAGGAAATATAATTCCGCCTTTTCTTTCTTTTTTTTTTTTTTTTTTTCTTTCTTTTCTTTTTCATCAAAGTGGCGAAAATTTTAATTCCTAGCTAGAATTTATTTCTGAATACGAAGCTATGGAACACGTCCCTTTTAAGAAAAAAAAGGGAGGGGGAGGGGGGACATGGCGGCACCTAAAACAAACAAATGACACACAACAGTTAACCCTAGATACCGAACAGGCCAGGGTATACTGCTCCCAGACCGACCCCTCCGGATAGTAACCGATGTTCTTTTTCTTATCGTCACGCTTATCGAATCCCACGAGGTCCCCATCTCAATACTGTGGGAGGACGCATTGCCCCTTGCATTCACCGCGCCTTTAAAGTCAGTCTACACTGTTGTTCATTCGCTCTTCATCCTTCTGTCGTCTAGAACGGCCGCCCTCAATGGGTACCAGCTGATTGACGCTGATCTCAGAACTGTGAGGAAGGCTTATTTGTCGGGGTGGTTTTGGTTTGACATTCTGTCTTCTCTTCCGTACGATCTCATGTTTGTTGAAACGCGGTTGGGGCCGTTCTTCGCACTGCCGAGAATGTGCCATGCGATTCGAGTGAAGAGTCTTTTCAAGACAGCCAATCCGTTAAAAGCACGATCGTCATGGGTATCAACAGTACTCGCAGTTTTCTGGGCGCTGTGGACGCTGAACATCATCAGCGTCCTCTTCCTTGTAGTTGAAGAAAAATATTCGACCGACCTGTCAGGTGGGTCCAGAAATCCGGACAATTTTTCTATGCTTCACATAGATACGTACTTGGAAGGGTACTACTGGGCAGCGATAACTATTTCTTCTGTCAGAGAGTCACAGAGACAATTATGTGGTGCACAACAGCTCCATCAGAAAAAAAAAGGGGGGATGTGTAAAGATTTAACCCATAAGAAAAGAAAAATGAATATTTTCTGATGCTCTGTTTTTTTTGTTTTCTTGTTTTTTTTTTTTTTTTTGTTCCCACTATATTTGTCCCTATGGCAACTTCGGTACGGTACGGCCACAGGGGGAAGAAAAAAAAGGGGGGGGTGGAAGGGGGGTGGAAATATTTTCGAATCGAATTCACAGCGCAGCTGTACCGCGAGCATCGTGAGATGCCACGGGGGGCTCTGCTTCATTTTTTTTTTTCTTCTTCTTTTCTTTCTCATTCTTTCATTTTCCGTGTTTTGTTAAATCGCCAGCGATGTACTGGGACATCTTGAAGAAGGTTCATAAAAAAAAGAAGAAAAAAAACTATTCTTTAAAGGTATGCGGTTTTGCGCTCCACCGGCCGAGCTGCGCTTAGTCCCCGTTGTCCCCGTTCTGGGGGCTCTGCCGGGTTCCTACTGCGGTGGTCAAACTGCGGGGCAGTCTTGTCGGGGTCTGCGATAGGTACCTGTCCCGCAAGCCTTCGACTACTCACAGAAAAAAAGAAGAAATATTACAGGTTCACTGTTGTGTACCCTTGACGTTCAAACAACAACAGCGAAACTGAGCTCCTGGCAGTTCCCTCAGACGTCAGCGTAACGAGGCCGTAGTCGATCGCGTCACCGGAAACAACCGCGGCGTCGAACTGAGAGAAGATATTTTCCTGTACCTTCCGCCTGGCGCCTGTGAAAAAAACGTAAGCCTCCGTCAGAATATCTAAAAAGAACTTCAGAGCCACGCAACTAAGCACGATGAGAAACACCACACTGGCCGCTCTAAACGGCCAGAAAAGCAAGTCTTCAGAGTAATAACCTGCTGCAGTGAGTACCGCTCCAACACTAGACAGACCCAGGCAGAAACCATCAGCGCTGGTGTCCCTCTGCCTAGCATGCGGCCTGAGGTAAAGCTCCAACAAGAACAGAACAAAAAAGACCAATGCAGAGAATAACCGCACGTGCCCACATCCCACCCACGACGAAACCTCCACCGCAGTGAGCCCCGCAAGGGTAAAGCTGCCCAGACATTCTATCACAGAAAACCATGCCAGATCCTGCCTGTACGTCCTCACCACCGAGGCGTATCGATTGGCCCAATGGGTGTCTCTATGCAACGATGCCCACTCCCCAGCTCCTATGAACGGGACCCACAATGGTCTCCTGTTCGTATCTACGGCATAGACAGCCTTTGTCGGTACATTAGCCCTTACGTCTATAAAGACCTTTAGAGGTACCGCTAAGCATAGGAGAAGGGCAGAGGTTCCCAAGGCGAGTTCCCACATGGACGGGGGATGCATCAGCAACCTCATTCCTCCTAATGCCGTGCCCTGGTAGAACATGTTGAAGATTAGAAGCGGTGCTGACGGGAACCGCATCGCACCCTGCGCATCGAGGCCTTCAAAGACCTTTGGTAGAAGGCGTGCGCCTCCATATGCGGCTGTCTGCACTAAGAGGAAGCAGGAAACGCCGAAGCTTACGGTGAGCACGAGGTTCCCCACCACCATCCCTGTGTACTCACTCCCGCCCACACGCAGCCTTGTCGGGTGTAGCATCCAGGGGAGGTCGTCCTCTTCTCCGTAGATTGTGCACTTCGCGCTCGCCAGCATCAGCATTGTCACCCCCCCAGCCCCTCCTCCCGCTGCCAGCCCGATAACAGCCACCGACCCCATCCTGTCAAGAACCTCCCTGTTCTGCAGCACTTCGGGAGCCGACGTACGCGGGACCTGAGTGCTTGACATCCGCAAAGGCACCTCCGTGGTCATGGGAACAGGGCCAGGCGTGCTTGGCACAGAGGTCGTCCCAGCCGTTGTGGCGTCGTCGGGGTTTGCGAAATGGGCGGGGCAGGTGCAAGCGTGCCTGGAGCAGGTGTAGCAACAGACACAGCTGTGCCTGGCGGGGAGCTTACCAACACAGTTGGTGCACTGGTGGGAACATCTGTGTCCGGCACTAATGTATCGGGGGCGGATGTGCTTGGTGCCAATGTAGCAGGAGCTTGTGTGTCCGGGGCAGTTGTGGTAGGCGAAGCTGTGCTGGGAGCAGGAGTGGCAGGTGGGAAGGTTGCACCTGCCGGTAACGAGGTGGGAGCATCTGTGTCCGGTACTAATGTATCGGGGGCGGATGTGCTTGGTGCCAATGTAGCAGGAGCTTGTGTGTCCGGGGCAGTCGTGGTAGGCGAAGCTGTGCTGGGAGCGGGAGTGGCAGGTGGGAATGTCGCCCCAACTGGTAACGCGGTGTCCGGAGCTAATGTGTCAGGAGCGGATGTGCTTGGTGCCAACGTAGCAGGAGATAGTGTTTGTGGTGACGGTGTGTCAGGTACGAGAGTAGCAGGAGCTTGTGTGTCCGGGGCAGTCGTGGTAGGCGAAGCTGTGCTGGGAGCGGGAGTGGCAGGTGGGAATGTCGCCCCAACCGGTAACGAGGTGGGAACATCTGTGTCCGGAGCTAATGTGTCGGGGGCTAATGTGTCCGGAGCGAATGTGTCGGGGGCTAATGTGTCAGGGGCTAATGTGTCGGGGGCTAATGTGTCCGGAGCTAATGTGTCGGGGGCTAATGTGTCAGGGGCTAATGTGTCAGGGGCTAATGTGTCGGGGGCTAATGTGTCAGGGGCTAATGTGTCAGGGGCTAATGTGTCGGGGGCTAATGTGCTTGGTGCAAACGTAGCAGGAGAATGCGTGTCAGGAGCAGTTGTGGTCGGGGCGGGCGTCGCCCCCACTGGCAACGAGGTGGGAGCATCTGTGTTTGGTGCCAACGTAGCAGGAGACGATGTGCTTGGCGCCGGAGTGCTAGGTACCAACGTATCTGGTGAAACCGTGTTGGGTGCCGTCGTGCTGGGAACAAGCGTAGGCACAGCGGTGTCCGGCGCCGACGTGACCGCGGAGTCGTAGATGAGAAACCCCGCCTGTCCTGCAGCATAATAAACCCGCGTACCAACGGCAAGTATACCATACTGCCCCTGCCCGCCTGTGGTGACGGTCTCGACGACAATGGGGAACGACCCCTTGTTGCCCACCACGAGGAGGCTGCCCGAGATGGTGCTGATGAAGACGGTTCCGAGACCGAGAGATGTCACGCCTGTGAACCCACTCTGCGAGCCGAGCCTGCTCTGCCTGAAGGCAACCATCATGGCAGGGTCCTGTACCTGGATCTCATAGATCTCGTCATCAGACACAACAAACAAGTTATCCGAGTCCGGCAAAGCTATCTCCTTCGGGTCGGTACTGGATAAGATGTACTTCCCGAGGATGCCCGGGGCCGTTGGCGTGGAGAGGGAATATGCGTGAACCTCTTTATACACCCCGGCCTCCGCAACGTAAAGAATCCCTTTCGCCGAATCGATCTCAATGTCGCGGCAGGTGTCGCCTGAAGGAACAGCAATCAAACCCACCTCGGTAGGGGCCGATGCTACAGATATGTCAAAGATCCTCACCCCCGTGTTTAAACAGCATGAGTACGCATGGGTAGCTGTGCACTGCAGCGCGTGGCAGCCACCCCCGGAGCTAGCGGGTGACGACCCTATGACTAATGGTAGGGTGGGGTTGCTTACATCTATACAGTGGAGCACTCCGTCTTGTCCTATTGAATAGACGTAACCGTTGCTTGTTCCTACTGCCTGAGTCGATACTGCCACGGAACCCAACTCAGCCAACGGTGTAAGAGAGGTGTCCAGCACCCGCACACCTTTGTCACCGTCCGCCACGTACGCCAGGGTGCCTTTGATCGCGAACTCTTGTAGGGTTCCCGGTGTGTCGAGTTCGCCGATTTTCACCAATGCCCCAGAGCATGAAAAAGGTATCCACATGCATACTGTGAGGGCAGCTGCGGTAGTTCGGGACATACACCCTTGTTTTGTTTTGTTTTTTGTTGTTTTTGTTTTCCAAAAAAAAAAAAATAAATAAAAAAAAAAAAATAAGGTACGATACAAGTAGAGAGGTTGAGAGGACGACAGAAAGAATCTTTCTTTTTCTTTCGTTCATTTTTCTTTTAAAGAGGGAGGGAGGGAGGGAGGGAGGGAGGGGGGGATAATGGAATTTTTTTTGGTCTTCCGGTAAAGAAATGAAAAGACGATCATAACAAGAGTTTCTGTTACGTATTTCTCTTTTTTTTTTTCTTTTTTTTAAACCGAGATCGGGCAGGAAAACGTTTGAGAGGAATAGAAAGGGAAAAGCGTGCGCACCGTTGCACATCAAGCTAATTCAATAAAAAAGGGGGGGAGAGAAGGGCTTTGGTGGGTCAGAAGACTACAACAAGAGAAAAGTAAAACATGTTAGCATGCGGTGAAACTCCAGAGTACTGCTCCCATCCAAAAGAGGAAAAAAGAGTCGGTTGATTGTTGTTTGTGCACAGCCGGGGGGTTAACCTGTAGAAGGATAAGCCCAACAATGCCACCACTACTCTTTTTAGCAAATAACAATTCATTTTCAATATATTGTTTTTCTTGTTTAAGCAAAAAAAAGGGGGGGGGAATAAGAAATGGTTATCCGTACCAAAATCTGTAAGAGTAGAGAGGAAGGAAAAAATATGAGCATCATGGTAGCTCACAGCTAATGGGGGGGGGGGGGGGGGGAGGCTTTCTTCTTTCATTTATTAATTTAAAAAAAAAGATTTTTTTTTCCTGAACAGAAGGGAGAAAAAAAAAGGAAAAAAAACAATAGCACTCGACGTTTCCTTTTTTTTTTTATTATTATTATTATTATTATTATTTTTTTTTTTTTTTAAACTTCAAAAGATTTTTAATTCTTTATTTTCTCGGCTGCACGCTACTGGAACTTCTTCGCCCTCCTCGACAACACAAACGCGGCGATGAGCCTTATGCACACGAACGCCGTCACCATGATCAACACGTACACCCACCAGTGGTCCCTGTTGATGTTGCTGTCCTTCACAAGCTTCGCCACAACCTCCTTCGCCTCAGAGTTGTTGCTCGGGAGATGTCTGTCGGAGAACTCAACTATAGTGTTCATCGCCACCCCGTACTTCAAAAAGCATACCCACTGAATCCAACGCATGAAAACAGGGATCGCATCGCTTGTAATGAAGAACCCCGCGAACAGGATCTGAGGGACATATATAGCAGGTACCAGATTGACAGCCGTCTCAGCACGGGTAGTTGAAGCTCCCAAGAGAAGCGCTGTAGAACCAGAAACGGTGGCCAACAACGTCAGCGATAAAGTGTGGTACATAAACTCGCCCTGCAAATCCATTAGAAAATACGCCACTGCCAGGCTCACCAGCTGTTGAAAGAACGCTACAGGAACATCTATCATTGTTTTCGCTAAAAAGTATGCAGTTGCACCGTACGTTCCCGTGATGTATTCCCTGATAAAAACAGGCCGTTCCAAGGGAAAGATTAACAGAAGCGGCTCTGCTGAGAGGAACATCGTGTTGATGGTGAAGAACACCAAGCCTCCCCAGTGGTTGTTCACCTCCTTCTCCACGTTTTGGTCAACGTCGTTCCCCCATTCGTCTCCCGCTCCGAAAAAAATCAAACCGACAATAAGCGACAGGATGCACGACATCCCGAAACGGCTCATTAATGTCATCTTGTCCCTCACCAGCTGGTAGAACTCTCTTCGAAGTAAAAATTTGAACTGTGTGGAGAACGGTGCGGCTTTCGCCGCCCACATTCCTGGTGACGAAAAAACACCGTCGATTTCGCTTTCTTCCTTCCTGTTGATGGTTTGCTCTCTTTGCATCAACAATGCGAGCTCATTTTCACGGACTGTCTGCAAAAGCTGCATCGTAAAATCTGCAGGGTTATAGTTCGGCTTGCACTGATGCCCATGCGCTGCGAAATGCTCCACAACATTCGCCACGGGGCCATTGAACACCATCTGCCCATGATGGAGAAACATCACACGGTGGAACAGGTCGAAGACTTCGCTGGAGGGCTGGTGTATTGTGCAAACGATGGTACACCCCGCCTCCGAGAGGTTCCTGAGAATCTTAACGAGTTCGTACGCATTATGCGAATCAAGCCCGCTGGTGGGCTCATCCAAAAATATCAATGATGGGGAAGAGATCAGCTCAACAGCAACGGCTGTTCGTTTCAGTTCCCCACCAGACAACCCTGGCGACATAACAGATCCGATGAGCGTGTCGGCGCACCGGTCCAACCCCAACGCTGAGATTGCAGCGGTTACAAGTGTTTTCCTTTCATCGTCAGTTGAGTTGGGGAGCTTTAAAGCTGCTGTGAAGTTCAAGCATTCCCTTGCTGTTTGTGTCGCGAATAGTGCGTCTCTTTGCATTACGTACGCTAGCTTTGTCTTGTACTTTTCTGCGTTAACAGGTGCGCCGTTGACTGTGATTGATCCTGTTGCGTTGCCGTAGGGTGCACGGCCTGAGAGAACGTTCATGAGGGAGCTCTTCCCTGCGCCGGACGGGCCCATGATCGCCGTGAGCTCGCCCGGTCTTAGCGTGCCGTTCAGGTTGTCCAGGATCTGTTTCCGCTCCCCCTTGCCCAGGTCCACAACGAAGCTCAGCCCTTCCCATTTCAGCGTCAGCGGTTCTATGAGCGCACTGTCGTGGAAAAACGATTTTTTCGTTGTTGTTGTTATTGCGGGTGCTTCATCGTCAAAGGGGGCTGTGTTCGGTGTTGCCATGATTTTTTTTTTTTTTTTTTTTTTTTTTTTTTTCTATTTATTTTTTTTTTTTTCCCAGGGAAAAAAAGGAAAGGGGGGAACAAAAAACAAAACAAAAAAAAATCCACTAATGATAGGGGAAACGGAACCAGCGCCCTTTTTTTTTTTTTTTTTTTTTTTTTTTTTTGGAGGTTCCGGTCGAAAAAAAAAGAAAACAACCGCCGCCAAAGAAAGAAAGAAACAATTCGCCAAGTCAAGGAGGCAACCTCGATGACTACAGCAGCAAAGCCACGCCCCAACGCCGTAAAAGCCTGACCCACGAAAGGATAGAAAAACACCACGTACCCCCATTACAACCTCAACCAAGCACGTGAACCGATTTGTTCACAAAAAAAAAAAAAAAAAAAAAAAAAAAAAGCTCGAGTAAAGAAAGTCACACTACTCGTCAAAAGAGATGGACAAGAAGGGGTCTCCTGTAGTGAGCCCAAGGTGCACACCCTCGGCTTGGCTTCAACGGGGAACCTTGCACATAGCCACCACCGAAGTGATGCAATCCGCATGGCTAGTTCAGCTATCGCCACAAACAGAAAAAACAAGGGGAGGGGGGATTGATACAAATAGTCATAAAGGGGGAGGGAGAGTCGTGTCCCCCAAAAGATCTTCTCAAATTCTAAGGGGAGATATAAGGGCACCCCCTGAGAAAGAAAAAAGAGAATAGAAAAAAAAAAAAAAAAGTAATGCCGGAAGGGAGAAAATATGAACTAAATGTTATCACACCGAAAAAAAGAGGGGGGAAAAAAAAAATACAAAAATAAGGGGAAACCCAAAGCAAGGAAAAAAAAAAAAAAAAAAAAAAAAAAAGGAATTTAAAAAAGTGAGGGCAAGGAGTATGTGACTGCTTCGTCATATTATCCTCCCCCTCCCCCCCCCCCCATTCTATTCATTCCCCCACGTTGTTCACACTGATTTTCATTTTTTCTGGAACAGGGCACTCCCCTTCAAATAAAGGTATGCCGGATGTGAAGTTAGAGTTCATCAGCCGGTCGGCTGTGAAGGCGGAGTGAGGCCACCTCTTCACACCAAGATCGTAGCCTTCCTTCCAAGAGTTGAAGGTTGAGTGCACCAAAAAACATTCTGAGGTTTTAACCTGAAACGACCAACCCCCGCATCTGGCACCTTCGGCAGTGTACGCCCAGCACGCTCGACAGCAAGACTCGGTGGTGGTTGCAGGAGAGGGTATCCAAGAAGTCCCCAAGTCGGACACAGGTTGGTAAACCCAATTCGTTTCGACGAAGCAGGTTCGGTTTCTGTTGGCGTCTGTGAAGTCAATGAAGGTTACGTTTGGCGACACGGGAAGCCCGAGAGATTTATATCTTTGGTGCAGAGCTCTGGTGAAGCGGAGCACCCCGGAGCTTATAGTCGTGTTCTGTTCAATGACAGCCATGTTCGATGGTTTGAAGCCTCTTCGCGTGTAGCTCCGCATCTTCTCCAACCACTTCGACATGGATTTTGCGCCGTAGTGGTTGTACCCGAAGCCGGCCGAGCAGCAGTCTATGGAGGGTTCCGGGGGAAACCTGCCCCCAAGGCCGTTTTCACCCCACTCCCTGCACATATCAGACGCTTTTTCAAAATCGGTGTCACGACAGGTTTGGCTTTTGTAGATAGACGTGAAACCCTTCTGCCTTGGAACGAAGAACTTGTTTTTATGTGTGGTCTTCCAGTAGGAGGTGTTAACTGGTTCGTGAACCCACCCAACGTGCTCCAACCCGATGCACTTTGTGTTGTACAAAACCTTGGTATGCTTGCACTCCAGGCAGTGAACCCATGTTTTTAAACATTTGAAACCGTTTGCTGTGTGGGCGGTGCAGTCCCCGCCGGATGTCAGGAAGTTTTCTGTCATGAGCCCGGCGGGCATGTTGTAATGACCTGATGTTCCGAACCGCTCCCAACGGAGGAGATGATAGGCTTGGTTCTGATCGCAGTGGGTTTGCAAATGTTGCCCCAGGTCGCATCCCATGGTGGGGAACATGAACTCGTCGGTGTCGATGAAGACGAACCAGTCGACGAAGGGCGACGCGTACTCGTGGCAGACCTTCGGGGTGATACAGTCGCTTTCGATCCACATCCCTTTGCACCCGGGGTGGAACTTCGGGTGCCGCAGCGGGATAATGGTGAGAAGCCCAAGCGCCTCGTATTCAAGAAGGATCTCCCCCGTTGTAGGATCCTGCTCCGGTTTGTTGTCGTTGAGCATCCATATGTGGTCCACACCGCCGATCAGCAAAAGCTCGATCCATTCTCGAAGCCACTCGGACGACACTGCCGTCGAACCGCACGCGCCTAACCTCCAATGATGCTTCCACGGTCGTAAAAGAGAATGTTTGGTACTGCCTGCTGGTTGTTCGTCATCCGGCAAAACCGGTGGGAGGGGTTCTGGTGTACTCGGCTTCTCCACCTCCAAAGTTGAATCAAACACAGGAAGCTCATCAGGGATCGTGCATTCTACCGATCCCAATTTTACACCCGACGCGTGTTCGGTGTCGGGCGTGCGGAGAATGGATAGATTGTTCGGCCCGACGAATATTTTACAGGTTTTGTCCGTGAGATGTAGTGACCAGGATGAGCAGTCTGCTGTTCGATGGCATTCCTTGCAGCATTCTTTCTGAGTTGCGATGTCGTCGAGTTCGACATATGATGCCCCAGGAGCCTCGGAGTATTTGTACCCGCTTTCCACGAAACAGGTTTTGTCGTGATCGAGATCTTCGAAGGTTACGTGGTCGGCAACGGGGTAACCTTGCAGGACAAACCTCCTGCGCAGAGAGCGGACAAACCTCAACAACCCTGCAAACAGAACCGAATTGAGGTCCAGCACGCTTGCGTCCACATCGGGGCGCGTCACCAAATACCTTTCGAGGTCCGATCCCGCGCCTGTAAGCTTTGCAATCCGCAAGCCTTCATGACAATTGTCGGTGCTTTGAACAGTTTCCTCGCAGTCCTTCGAGAGGAACACCGTTGATGCTCCTTGTTCCACGGAAACATCGCTTTCAGCCGGAACAGCTTTCTTCCACGCTGATGTGTTAACAGGTGTGTATAGGTCACCAACATGTTGTGGCCCCAAGCAACGTGACGTGTATATTACCTTTGATTTCCTGCACTCGTCGCAGCTTTTCACCGGGTCGGGTTCACACGGGGTGTCCGAATGTTCGGCTTTCTGCGTGGTGCAGTTGCCACCCGACATTAAAAAAATCTCAGACGAGAGCCCTTTCGGGTTGGTTTGCAGTCCTGACGTGCCGATCCGTTCCCATGGGATCCAGTTAAACCCGCTGCTGGGTGCTTTGCAGTGTTTCTCCAATGCTGCTTGAACAGAGCACGTAGTAGTCGGGTAAAGGAACTCGTCAGTGGACAGGTGGATCCACCAATCGGTGTACTTTGCTGTGTGTTCATGGCAGATTTTCGGGATGCTGCATTCTGATTCGTCCCAAACTCCTTTACACGCTGGATGAGGGGTTTGCACGGCTGGGAGGAGTGTTACGTATCCCCTTGATTGGTAATCGAACAGAGTTGAGGACAGAGCCTCGTTTAGTGACTCTGGTTGGATGACCCAAACATGGCCGATGCCAACAAGCATTGCGAGTTCTAACCATTCCCTAACACGCTGGGGCTCGCCGTCTCCCACTCCGCAGGCTCCGACGGTCCAGTGTTTGTTGCTGGTTTTAAGAAGTTCCAGCCTTGTTGAGGTGCGTGCCTCGTCTTCATCGACCCCTATGTTGGATGCGATATTTCGCGTTGTTTCGGGTTTTTGAGGATCGTCTGCAGGATCCGCTATTTTCACAACGGTGCCGTCGGTGCTCTTAACGTACAGAGAGTATGATATCAAAGCGAGGCTCAGGTACAAAGCTATCTTGTCGAATTTCATTTTTTTTCTTCTTCTTCCCCTCACCTCTGCCCTCCCCCCCCCCCCCCCCCCCTTTCCTCCCCTCTCCCTCCTGTTGGTTTCTTTTTTTTTTTTTTTTGTCCATAGTGGTTTCTTTCCAGGGAAACCCCTGAGGGAAAAATCAAAAAAAAAAAAAAAAAAGAATGTCCCAAAGGTTCGTCACTTAACGGATCTGGAGCGTTAGCTTTAGCTTCTTACTCAGAAGATTTTCCAGGGGAAGCACTTGAGACGGCTGCCCAACATCACTGCGCTCCCCAAAAAAAAAAAACCCGAAGTCAAGTGGCTTTGTAGAAATATAAAATATAAATAAAATAAAATATTTATTTTGGTACAGGGCAAAGCCCTCCCAACTAGACTACTACGCCTCGCCAAATATTTTCGGACTGGTCAGGAAAGATGCTGGCTTCTGGGATCGAACCCTGTTGACCATGTTTTTCAAAGGGAAAAGTGCCCAGTTGCAAAAGTTTGGCAAAAATGGCAAAACCCAAAATGGCGACTTCCAAGGTCATTTTGGTTGGCCCCCAATATTTTTTTTTTTGGAAAATCTTTTTTGGAACTTCCTTGGAACTCACCGTTCTTTCATGTTCGACATATGAAGTTTTTGGAAAAAAAAATTCAATGAACCTTTGGGCATTTTTGACATTTTTTCCCCTATAGCCCCCTATAACCCCTTTGGGACATAGGGCGGGTCACTTAGCGAATATGGAGCGTAATAAAATAAAGAAGAAGAATGACTTTGGTTGCTTCATAAACCGCCTGGCGTACGAGCAACCTCTTAACCGCGCTAGCGGATGTTGCTACCCTTCTGTGCTGAAGGATGCATGGCTGTGGGAAGGGTGGACTGCGTTCTGGTAGGTTGTTGTGCTCTGTAGTCAGGCACGAAGGGGTCGGACCACTCTTCTCTGTGCAGTCAGTTCTGCGCATTGTCTTTCTAGAATTTCGCACGTTCTGCTGGATGCGAATTTCGGCCTTCCGGTGTACCCCTTCAATCGCTTGGGTGCACCTATCGATCGTAATGCCACGGATTCTGTTATTTCCCTGGGTATGAATGGCTTTGGTGCGTGTGCCTCGGCTGCGCCCATCAGCTTTTCTATTATTTTTGCCAATCGGTTGGCCCTCTTGGTGCTGTCGTCTTATCTGCCTAAAACGTACACCCCACTCGTTAGCTCGAAGTCTATCACTAGCTCTAGTCTAGTTACCGACCCCTGCTTATTCCATTCTAATTTCGTAAGCCACTTGATTACTTCGGGCACTATCTGTGCTCCTATGAAGTTCATCTTCAAGTGCTTGCGGAACCATCTTATTTCTGGCACTGTGTACTTGCTCCACAGCACAGGGCGTCTCCAGACATGTATCCTTTTCTCATTCTTTTCTGCTATCATCTTGGTTGCGTCCGCAAGAGTTACCATGTTGACCAGCAGTTTCTGCACAATTTCTGGCTGCGGTACCTTGCAGTTTTTCGGTATGATTCCATGAAGTCTTAGACATTGAGGCATATCTTTCTTCGGAAAATTCATTACCGTGGTGTACATCGCTTCTTTTCGTATAGATCCATACTCTTTGCACTTCCAGTAGATATGTTCCATATACGCTGTGTAGGTTCCTGCCACTTGCCCGCATCCCCTGCACAGTACTCTTGGATCTTCTACCTTGGGGTGGACCATCTCAAGAGCTCCAGTCAGCATTCTCCTTGCATTGTTCTGTATCTGCCACGCTTTAGCCGTCTTCCATATCACGTTTGTCCTCTGTTCGTCCACTCCCTCTTTTATTCCCTCGAGGGTTGGTCGTTCTCGGCGACATCTGTCCTCTGCGGTATCTTTTGATACGAAGGCGATGTGTACCATCATTCCTTTTGGTTGCTTGCCAACTGCTCTTAGCCATGTCCATCCTAGCTTCAGTGGCTGAAGTACACTGCGCTTTAGGTTGCTCACCGGTCCTACGCCTCTTTTGCTGTGCACCTTCTTCAGCAGTTTTTTTATCCTTCTGCATCTTTTCCTCACCGGGGCTTTCTTCATCAACTTGGTGTAGGCACCCAACATCCTGTACATCGCTGCCATCACCGGATCATGTGTATGGCCTGGGAGTACCACGTTCAGTAGGTCGGTGATGAACGAGTCGCGTACTTGGGTCCCCATAGAGCACTGTCACTGCTATCCTTAGGTCTTCTAGGCGTTGCTGCGTTGGTGGCTCGTACAAAACACCATAGAGGGCTGCCGGGATGATGTTCTGTGCCACTATCAACGACTTTTTCACGAACGGTAGTTGTGTCGCTCCTAGCCGTCTTGCCGCCTCTATCGCGTTCGAGACCCTTTTGTGGCCCGCTTGTCGTGCTCTCGTCATGTGGATCGTAACCCCGAGCACTTTCACTGCTTTCGTCGATGCATAAGTGAACTCACCATCCTTCACTCTGGACACGTATCCCTTCTTCGTCGAGAATGTTAACGTCTTTGGTTTGCTTATGATCATCCCGGTGATCATGCAGAACATCTTGGCAACGTTCATCGCTTCTTGTATCGGCTTCTCCCCTTCCTTGGACACCGCAGTGAGGTCGTCGGCGTAGGAGGTTACGATGGCATCGGTGCTCTCCTCCATGTCCGCTACCAGCACTGACAAGAGGGCGTTGATGAGGACCGCTGACAGGGGGCACCCTTGTAGAATGCCATTCGTCACTTCAAAGGGGTCTCCCACTCCATTAGGAAGTTTTAGTCTCCGTGACAGGTTGGCGTAAACGTATCGCAGTGGTCTCGCTATGCAAGGATGTAGTCCTATTTCCTCAACCAGCCTCAGGGATAGCTCCTGTGGCACTGTATGGAAATCTACAGCGACTCCATGTAACTGTACTCCTCCAAGTATCGCTGCTTCAACCCTCGTTTCAGGACCATAAATCCTCCCTGGCCATCATACGCCAGGAGGTGCTCGCTCTCCATGTCATCACCTCCGAACACGTGTATGTACGGGATGCTACTTTCGACCACCATCACGGCGATCTTCAGTCCGGTGGCCTTTGCTAAGGCCTGCAGTACCAGCCAGTCTCCCCTTACCCCTGGCTTCCTCATCCTTGAGATGTATTCATCCCAATCACCTTCAACGCACCTTGCACAGACTGCGTCCGTCTCCATCGCGTACACTGCCATATCTCTGATATGGCGTGCTGCCGTCACGTCCCCATTGGTGCAGTATGACACCGCCCTAAAGAGGGAGTCCCCTCCCTTCCCGACTGCATGGACTTTCAGTCCGTATTTCTTCACGAGCTCTCTGAGCTCCTTCCTCGTCTCTCCTGCCTCTCTGCCAGAACCATTATGATTCCGCCCAGGGGCTGCCGCCGGGAAGGCGGGCAGGCTGGGACTTTCCATGATTGTTTATAAAAGTTTGTTTTATTGATTGAGTTTGTTTTATTAATAAAATAAAATAAAATGAAAACCGAAAAAGTAAAAAAAAAAAAGAAAAGAAAACCCCTCCCGACGAGACAAAAACCCAACGGGACAAAGTGCCTTAAAAACATAGCCAAAAAGTAACCACATAACTGGAGGTACGGGAAGTATGTGTGTGTGTGTGTGGGGGGGGGGGGGGGGGGTTGCAATTTTATCCTGCGGACGTACATCATTCTTTTTTTTTAAAAAAGATATTTGTTCCCAGAGGGAGCACATCTGACAGAAGAGGAGAAAAAAAGAAAAACGCCAAAAGCTACCCCCCCCCCCCCCCCCCCCCCCTCCACCCATGAAGTAAAATGAGCAAAAACTAAAGATAAAATTTGAAGCAGCTACTTCACCTTACTTCGCCCATTTGCATTCTAAAAAAAAGGGGGGGGGGAGGCGGTGGTTCAAAAGCGAAATAATAAAAAATAAAAAATAAAAATTAAAAAAAAAAAAACGATATACAAAAAAAGAAAAGCTTTCAGTGTGTAAAAACATACTCACTGAGAAAGAAAAGGCAGAGGGGTGAGAGAGAGAGAGAGGGGGGGGCGCGCAAAAAAAAAAAAAAAAAAAAAATCTCAAGGGAATCCCACTTTTTCATTTTCCCCTCATCTTTTGTCTGGACACACCTTCTATAGCAGAATAAATTTGATCAAGATTTCAAAGCCATTTACAGAATTGATACAGGGGGCGACTTGCGTTGCAAGACATTCTTGTTTGAATTCTTTCGCAGAAGTTCGTCTTCCCACGATATAAGAATGTATTTGCACCAAGAGATCTGAGAGAAACGAGAAAAAAAAAAAAAAGAAACTCCACACTATGTGGAAGTGGGGAACTTTGTCTCGTTTCTAACTGTCGTTGATGTGGGCAACTCGTCTGCGCTTACCCCAGCGTACATCAAGAGGTTGGCTCGTTGCTCCTCTGTCAGCTTTTGTGTTGCAAACATTTTCTTGTTCCTGTCGTGCTCCTCCTCACTGCTCACAGCTGCTCTGCTGACATCGGTCGTTACCTTTGCGTCCGCCTCATCACGAACCATAGTGTCATAGTCTCGTTTATGCCTTATTTTTTTAGAGGATGCTTCATCTCTGATGGTGTGCCCGGCAGCGTTCCCTGTCACGAGCTCGTCCTGCGTAGGGGTACTACGTGTGCTGATCTTACTTTTCTTGCCAGCAGCCTTGTCGTCATCGGTGGAGCTTCTCTTTCTTTCAAGCTCGGCATCAACACGAGCTGCTTTGTACTTAGAGATATCAGACGTCTGCTCTTTGGGTGCGGTGTTTTTGAATTGTGCAGCAGAACTTATATACTTGGTCAGGTCGTGGGCGGTCTGATGCGACGGGGCCTGTGGTTCTGTCTTCTTGTCGATGCTTGCACCACCTGTTGCAAGGTCGCTCACGGTGCCGCTGTACTTCTTGGCTTCCTCGTTCTTCTCTTCACGGTATTTGGCCCAGTCGATCTGCCCGCTGACGGCTTTCGCGTGGTGGTTGTTTTCCGCCTCCGTTGGCTTAGCGTTAGCAGTTGCGTTGGCGTTGTGTTTCTCATGCATTTTGGATGTGTTCCTTACAGCTGTGGCTTTTGACAGAACGGACGATCTGGTGCCCGGCTTGGAAGTCGTCTGGGCGTACCTGGAGTCGGGGCCGAAAGGCTTCTTGACAGAGAGCGTGAATTTCTCTTGTTCGTCGCTGTCGGTGGTATCGAAGTGTGTTCCCGCCTTGTTCGACCCATTCGTGGATTCCTCATGCAGCATAGCTGATGGCTTCCTTGCGACACCTTCCCTGCCCTCGTCTCTTACATTGCGCTTGACAGGCTCTTCGTCGTCCCTCGGAAGGTCTGAGCTATTCCTGTTTTGGTTGTGCCTGCTGTCGTCACTGGTGGTACCTTTAACCGCAGGTTCTTCGTCATCCTTGTGTGCGGTGGTTTTTGAAACAGCTTTTAAGCCCTTCCTGCTCGTGCTGCCTTCAGCCCTCCCAATCGCAGGTTCTTCGTTGTTTTTTTTACTGTGTTCCCTGGTCGCCGACTCTTCACCGTCGTCGTCGTGTGCTAGCCTCTTGTCCTTGTTTGCGGGTCCTTCATGAGCAGAAGCCTTCGAGGTGGGTGCATCGTGTGAAGCGGGTTTAAGCTTTGCACTCGCAGCCGTGCTGTCAGCACTGGTCTTCTTTCTACGAACTACAGGCTCTTCGTCATCGTCGTCGTGCGCGGTTGTTTCGCGTATTTTCAGTGAGCTCCTGCGTGCCGCGCCTTCCCTGTCGGCATGGCTGTCCCTTCTCGAGGGTTCTTCCTCATCCAGCGTCCGGCGGTACTTGGCCCTGTGACTGGCATCTTTGGCAAGGTAGGTGCCTTTCCTGTCTCGCTCGCTTGCAGCCTCTTCGTCGACATTTCGGTTGCTCCTGAGTGGCTCGGATCTGCTCCTCACGGCTCTTTTAAGAGTGGCTTCCTCGTCCTCGTCATGTTCATGGGTTGCAGTCGTGTCTTTGCGCTTCGACTCAAATCTGGTGTTTAGCTCTTCTTCCTCTCGGGGTTTGGGACTGTTCCTTGCGGATCTTTTGAGGGCGAGTTTTTCATCTTCGTCGTACTTATGCTTCGCAGTCCTTCGGGTTTCATCTTCGCGCTGTGACTCAAACCTGTTCCTCATCCTAGGCTCCTCGTCGGCACTTCGGACTGTCTTGCTGTTCCTTGCGGCTCTGGTCGCGAGAAGTTCATCATCTTCGTCGTACTTATGTTTTACAGCCCTTGAGGTTGCAACTTTACGCTGTGACTCACGCTTGCTGGCAGGTTCTTCGTCGATATTTCGGTTGGACGCTGTCCTGCTGTCCTCCGTGTTTTTGTGCCTGTTCCTTGCGGCTCTGGTCGGGGGCTCTTCATCTTCATCGTACTTATGTTTCGCAGTCCTTCTAGCTGTGTCCTCATTTCGGTAGGACGCTGTTTTGTGCAATGTGCTCTCTTCCTTGGGCCTGCTCCTTGCGGCTCCTTTGAGGGTGAGCTCTTCATCTTCGTCGTACTTATGTTTTACAGCTCTTGGGGTCGCATCTTTACGCTGTGACTCACGCCTGCTGGCAGGTTCTTCATCGACATTTCGGTTGAGCGCTGTCCTGCTGTCCTCTGTGCTTTTGTGCCTGTTCCTCGCAGCTCTGGTCGGGAGGAGCTCTTCATCTTCATCGTACTTATGTTTCGCAGTCCTTCTAGTTGTGTCTTTTATCCTTGCAGGCTCT
Organism: Diplonema japonicum; assembly: GCA_964019335.1. NCBI lineage: Eukaryota > Euglenozoa > Diplonemea > Diplonemida > Diplonemidae > Diplonema > Diplonema japonicum. Next base: position 265,259 of record OZ025740.1, read on the forward strand.
ATGTCGCTATTGCGGTTCTTCGCTGTCCTGCTCCTTGCGGTTCCTTTGAGGGCGAGCTCTTCATCTTCGTCGTACTTTGCATTGGGCCTGCTGCCCGGCGGTGTGATCTTTATCCTTGCAGGCTCTTCGCTGTTTTCTGTGCTCTTGAGCCTGTTCTCGTCATCTTGCTTCGCAGCCCTTCGCGGAGTAGTAGGTGTCGTGCCATTCCTTGCATGCTCGACGTCAGCGCGTGCTGTCTTGTACTTGGCAATGTCTGGGGACCTCGCATCGTTGTCGTTGTGTGCAGCGTTCATGTACTTTGTGATGTCGCTGCCCCGTGGTTTTGCGGCAGTCTCCTTGTACTTCGAGAGGTCGTACGACACCTTGTCGGAGTCAGGCTTCTGCGGTTCGCTTGTGATGTTGGTGTCGGCCACTGTGGCCCGGTCGGAGACGGTACCACCGTACTTCCGTGCTTCTTCTTGTTTCTCAACGCGGTACCTTGCCCAGTCTATTTTGGTTAACCCTTTCGAGTGCCGTGTGGGTGGCGGTGCTGGAGGCTCAGGTGAGGGCGGGTCATCAGATACCACAACTGAGCTTTGCACTGTTATCAGCTGGGATTTCATGTTGTTGGGAGTTGTCTGATATTTCTCGCCGTGGTGCATGCGGGGTGCTTCTACTGCCTTTTCAGAGTCTATAGTTCCGAAGGCTCGCGCGTTGACGTTGAAGCAGATAGCGACGACGAGCACGATGGTGACGAAAAGGATGTTCTTCCAGCTCATTTGTTTGCTTTTTTTTTTTTTTTCTCTCTCTCCCTCCCTCCACCCCCTGCCCCTTACACCTCCGCTCCCTCCTCTTTTTTTTTGGTGTTCGTTTAGAAAGAAATGAAGAAGAATAAGTAAAAAAGAAGAAGGGAAAAAAAAGGAGACGTTTGCTACAATGAAAGAAAATTTGGTCAAAAAAAGAAAGATTATTTCCGTGTTTGTCCCATGGTGCGTAAGCAAAAGAGAGAAAAAAAAAAGAGAAAAAAAAGAGACATTTAAGGGTACCCACGGTATGGCAGGACGCCTAAAAAAAGAGGGGGGGAAAAAAATAAGATCTTGGTTCTAAACGCGCCAAAAAAAAAAAAAAAAAAAAAAAAAGGTTGACCGAAGAACTTTTTTTTTTCCCTTCACTTTTTTTTTTTTCGTTCTCTTCAATTTATTGGGTTTTTTGCACCTTTTGGCAAAAAAAAAAAAAAAAAAAAAAAAAAAACTCCGAACATTTTGTTTCAAAAAGATGTTCCCCCTCAGAAAAGCCAGTGAAAAGTGCTTTTTTTTTTTGGAGAAACTTTTTTTCAGATTTCGGGATTTAAAAAAAAATATATAAAATCATTGACCATATAATTCTTTCAAAAAAGAAAACGCGTAGGGTATCCCTCTTTTTTTTTTTTTTTTTTTGAGTTCTTGTTTTCGATTTTTCCCAGACGAGACTTGAATAAGGAGGAAAGGGGGAGGTCCTTTCCTTCCCCCTCCCCTTTTTTTCCCCCACATATTTCAACGCCCCCTCAAGAGAGTTTAAAAAAAAAAAAAAAAAACACACGTTATAACGAGAGAGCCAAAAAAAAAAAAAAAAAAAAAAAAAAAAAAAAAAAAAAAAAAAAAAAAACGCACGATAATATGATTCTAACATTGGAAACAAGTACAAGTAAGGTTTTTCGACATTACCAGCTGCTTCAAGGAGGCGGTCTTGTCCTGATTGGCCCCGCTCACATCTGTTGTCTCAAAGGGGTCAGCATTCAAGTCGAAAAGCATCATGTTGTCGGCCATCGAAGGCTTCATGTGCACGGTATCGTTACAGAAAGGCACGACTCCCTTCCACTGCCCCTGCCTGACCCCGTACCCGGACCCCGTTCCTGAAGAAGCCCACATCTCGGGTGTGTCAAGAACCTCCCCAGCACCATCCCACGTAAAGTACATATATTCATGTTCTTCTTGAGTCTGCCCAAGGAGGGTAGGGAGAATGCTGAGCCCATCGATCTCAGCCGGGAGGGATTCTGGAGGAACACCGGCCATATCAGCAAAGGTAGGCATCGCGTCCCAAAATGCCCATTGGAAATCGGAGGTTCTTCCGGGTTGAATTGTTCCGGGCCATCTTGCCATGGTGGGTGAACGCACTCCGCCTTCATAAAGTGATCTCTTGTGCCCGTTCAACCCGCCTGTTGAATTGAAGAACTTGTAGCTGTGCCCGCCCTCAAGATGCGCACCATTGTCGCTCGCGAAGAATATAACAGTGTTGTTGTCAATCCCCAACGAATGCATTTTATCCATCAAATCTCCGATGTACTTGTCCATGTATGTAATAACGGCCGCGTGGTCTACTTCAACATCAGGCCAATCCCCCAAATGTGGCGCGTATTGCAAATCAGTCGGTACAGGAGCACCCTGTTCCTTACCAGTGTCTGTCCACCCGCCTGCATGGGGTACTGTGAATGCGAGGTATAAGAAGAAGGGATCGGGTTTGCCCGCGAGCTCGTCGATGAACCGCATCCCGTTCGCTTGGAAGAGATCGACTGTGTAATTGTACGCATCCGGGGTGGCCATGCACAGCTCACGGTTTTTCGTCTTATTGTTCAAAGGAAGGTTCAACGCGAACGGTACCTGCTCGGGACTCGTTTGCTGATCGATACGATCCGGATACATATTATGCGCGTCCATCTGACTCACTTGCCCAACGAAATAATCGAAACCCTGTTGCAGCGGTGATACAAGCGGTGCTATCTTTCCAGAGGCTGCTGTGTTGTAGCCAGCTTTTTTCAAAACCTGTGCTGTCGTAGTCACGTTCAGATTCACGGGAAGGGTCGTACCAGGGAGACCGTGTTTTACGAAGTTTCCGGAGTGTCTTGATGTGAAGAAGGTAGTTCTGCTAGGAGCACACACTGTGTACCCTGCATATGCGTTGCTGAAGACGATGCCCTCGTTGCCGAATTTGTCGAGGTTCGGTGTTGCTATCCTGCCGTGGACCGATCCTGCAGGGTACAGCCCCACCTCACCCCAGCCCATGTCATCCGCCATCACCCAGATTATGTTCGGCCTTGGTGCCGCAGCCGACATTGCTGTTATTGTTGCCACCAGGGCTGCTGTGGGCAGCATTTTTTTTTTTCTTCCTTTTTTTTTTTTTCTTTTTTTTTTATCGCCCAAAAAAAAAAAAAAAAAAAAAAAAAATGTGTTCAACTCGGCGTTGTCTTGCAGGAGAGGTGGGCGGTGGAGATCCTGACGGAGCTGAGCGCGGACGTCCATCTGGCAGTTCAACCAGCGAAGTGTGAGCTGATTTGGGTGCGGTGTTCGACAGCCTGGTGAGGGACACGATAGGCTGCCTGGCCGGGCAAGTGGCAGCAAGGAAGCAGGCCTCTTTTTTTTTGAGATTGAAGAACAGAGGGAAAAAAGTAGCAGGGTAGAGGAAAGAAAAAAAAAGAGGGGGGAAAAAAGGTACGCATCAAAAAAAAGGGGGGGAAAGTGGGGGGGGGGGGGGGGGGGGGATGTACAGAAGAAAAAGTTTTCTCCCCCCCCCCCGCTGTTGTTTGCTGACACACTATGGGTAAAGAGAGAACGAATGAAATGGAAAAAAAAAAAGAAGAAGAAAAAAAGAAAGTGGCGGGAAAGCATCGTCGTTACTTGAATAAAAGAGATTTCTTCTTTCTTCTCTTTCTTTTCTTTCTTTTCTACACGCGCAAGAGGGTTAGGTATCTAGAAAAAAGGTTCCTTTTTTTTTTTTTTTTTTTTTTTTTTTTTGGTAAAGTTTTCTTTTTCTCTCCTCATTGTTCTACGATTCTTGACAATATATGCTGAGGGGGGGGGATAAAAAACCACATTGGCTCTGTCTTTCTTTTGTCTCAAAAACCAGGTTTGACAAAAAAAAAAAATAACAACTACAACAAGGTTGGAGAAAAAAGGGAGGAAAAAGAAGGGGGGGGAAAAAAAAACGCGCAATTTCTTTTTTTTTTTTCGAAAAGGAAACGGGGGGAGGGCATTTCGACTCTCCTTTAGTCACCTATGGACCAAACCACAGCCGGACCTACTGCACTTTTTTGATGCCTTCGACGTGATATAAATGGGGTTTAGTGAAAAAAAAAAAAAAAAAAAAAAAGAAAAAAAAAAAAAAAACTCATATTAAAAGACAATCCCGCTTGAGGACAGCCGTTTCGTAGCTTCGACACGCGATCTTTTTTTTGTGTCCCTTTCAACTCCTGTAGCTTTTGCGCTTGCCTCCGATCTGCGTTGGCTCTCTCCACCAACAGCTTGATTCTGCGTGCATTCCCTGCATGCTGTAGGCGCCCAGCGACTTACTGGTCGTCTCCTCGAGGTCGAGTGCAAGTTCAGCTGCCGAAGCCTCCGAGTCGGTGTCGCAGCTTTCCCATATTGCTCCAGCAGAAAAAATAATTCTTTATGACTATATGTCTTTGTTGTTCGCACGAGCAAAAAAGATTTTTAAAAAGCTGCGAAAGTTTTTTGCTCGGCACAAGTTGCATATAGTTATAAAATCATTTTTTGAAAGATAAATATTTGTAACAAAAAAAAAAAGAAAGAAAAAACATGAGAAAACATGAAGAAGGAACAGTGCACCCGAACAACCTTGTAGATTCTGTATTTTTTTTTTTTTTTTTTTTTTTTATTTCACTCTTCAGAAAATACTTCACGCACTGGGGGGCCCATTACTTCACGCTAAATCTCATTACTTCACGGTGAAATAATGGCCTGTTTTCCGTGAAGTAATAGGGGGTTTCCGTTAAATAATATGCCTCGGTAGGCCAATTTTTGCCTCGGTTCGGTTCCCAGTGGGGCTACTTTTTCCTCTCAGTTTGCTATTTCCCCCCAGGTTCAGCTCAATTGGCCAACTTTTGCCTCGGCTCAGTTCCAAGTTGGACTACTTTTTCCTCCCAATTTGCCCACTTTTGGCTAGGCCTTGTTCCCAGTTTCTGTGGGTAACTCTTCTGTGGGTAAGGGTAACTTAGTCAGGTTACCCAAGCACCCCAAAAGACTTCAAAATACCGAAGCAGCAGAAAAAAAGGAGCCAGCGTAGGTATGGGAAGGCCTGATTAGAGATGGTGACAGTGGCAATGCCAGCGACAGCGGCAGCTCTTAGTCAACAAAAGGAGGAAAAACAACTTGTATTGTAACCTTTGTAACCCCTCTCTTGTTGTACCCCTTGTCACCCTGTTGTGCCCCTCGTGGTGAAGTAACTTCAGAGTGTCGTGAAATAAAACCACTTACCTACCGCCAAGTAATGCTTTACCGACCTCTCGGTTCCGCATTTTACCATCTCGGGCCCTGCGGGCCCTCGACGGTAAAATGCGGAACCTCGAGGTAACGGTAAAGTCATTACTTGTTGGCAGTAAATAGCTATTTTTTTTTTTTTTTTTGTAAGAAGAAAAAAAAAAAGAAAAAAAAAAAGAGAAAACACCACCTCAAAACCTCAAAAACAGATGCAATGCGATCGCTACTTTAAGAATTTATATTTAAAAAAAAAAAAAACTTTTTTTTTTTTTTTTTTTTTTTTTTTTACTCCACAAAAGGTCCCCAGAAACCCCCATGGGTCTCAATGGCTACCTTACACGCGTCGGGGCTCGAGCGGCCTCTATTGGGAGAGAAGAGAGATTTCTCGATCTCTTTCATAGTGTCGTGCATCTGTTTGAACAGCCCCTGCTGCTCCTTCGCAATATTATTCCTCTCTGAAGGGTCGTTGATGATGTTGAATAAACACCCAGTGGCGGAGATCCCACCGCAATGATGCGTAGTCTTACTAGGGTCCCACACCGTGCTCGAGTTGGGGTAGATGGGCCCCGTCCAACCTGCCTGCGAGAAGGTACCGACGAGGATTTTGTAATCTCCTTTAATCAAACCCAAAACCTCTGTGTCTTGTTGCGTGAAAGGCCCGTCTGAGTTGTACGAAACACCGCCCAATGGTATCTGGGTGCGTTGTGAGATAGTAGTCTGCCCGGAAATATAAGGCCAGACGTTGATGGAATCTATAGGAGGCAGCCCTGCTTTTTTCGCGCGTTCATCTTCTGGATCAACACCAGCAAGATAGGCAAGAGTGGCGTACCAGTCCCACGACGCAACATACCCTTGCAGTTTCAGCCCGGCTCGAGACGGTTCAAGGAGTCCCCCTGACACGAACGCGGGTACTCTGATCCCGCCTTCCCAGCTGGACATCTTCCCGCCCTTCAACGGGTAGTTGTTCCCCCCGCCATCTATGTATATCGGCCCACCGTTATCGCTGTGAACTATGACCAGGGTGTCGTCCCACAATTTTTCGGAGATCAAAGCAGCGGTCACATTTCCTACTGCCTCGTCGATGTAATATACAAGTGCATGGTACGCCCTGCGGGTGGTGTCGTTGATGTTTTTAAAACGTTGTAGGTAGTAGTCCGGGACCTCCAAAGGCTGGTGTGCTACATGAGGAGACCAGTGGATGTAGAAGGGAGCGTCGGCCGAGCTATTCAATATTGCCTTCTCGACTAGTTTTGTAAATAGAGCGTCTTCATGAACGCACCCGGGGGATTGGTTCTCCTGAGAGCAGTTCTGTGAGTTGTTCAGTCCTTCTCCAGTATGGTCGTCCTGCCATAAATCGACTATTGTCCGCATTCCGTCACACACCCCTGCGGTTGTGTTCCAGTAATCGTTCTTTTCGTGGAAATAGACCACGCTGTGGTCGTACCCACGGCCTGCTGGTGTGTGGTCGTGGGTTGCCATGCCAGCGTTCCATTTTCCATAGATGTGTGTTGTGTAGTTGGCTTGTTTAAGGACGTCTGCTATTGAAGTCATGTTTCGAGGGATTCCGGTATATCCTGACATTGGGTCGTTCTTGTTGGTCCAGGTGGGGCTCAGGTTGAGCACATTGACGTGAATGGGATTTCTGCCAGTTTGTATGGCACATCGTGATGGGCTGCAGTATTGGAAGGAGTAGTGTCGGTCGAGTTCGATGCCCGTCTTGACCAGGCTGTCCATTACTGGTGTTTGGATGTCGGTGTAGTTGTTGTCGCGGTGCCATCCGGCGTCCGCCCACCCGAAGTCGTCTAGGACAATGTGCAGAATGTTCGGTCTGCTGCCGTTCATCCTCACCAACGGTGAGGATATTATCGCCGCCGTTACCATGACTTTTAACATTTTTTTTTCTTCCCCCCCCCCGCCTCCGCCCCCCCCCCCTGCCTTCCCCCTCACACTGAAAGGTGTGTTCAAAAGCAAAAAAAAAAAAAAAAAAAAAAAAAATAATAATAATAATAATAATAATAAAAAAGTAGAAGAAAAAAAAAAAAAAAAAAAAAAAAAAAAAAACACATCAACAATACCCGGACGTAGATTGAACATTGTTCTTTCTTTCTTTTTTCTTTTTTTTTTTTGTTGTTGTTGTCTCAATTCTGGGGGAAGAAAAAGAAGTGTATTAGAAAAAAGAAAAAAAGAGGGGGGGGAGAAACAGCATGGGCTTCTTCAGTGTAAAAAAAAGGGGGGGGGGGAAAGGTATCAGATCGAGAAAATGAAGAATCTTTTCACCCCCCCGTAGTGTAATAAAAAAATAGAAAAAAAAGGGGGGGGAGAACGGGAGTTCGTTTTTCTTCTTTTTTTTTTTTTTCGAGGAGCGTTACTTCAGGGAGAAATTCACACTAAACAAATAGCTAGCGGGGAATCGCAACAATACATACTTCAAAGAGAGACACCAGCAATTTAGAAAGAAAAAAAAGGGGGGGAGGGGTGCAAAGATAGGTGTCTTCGTGAGTGAGGGGAGGAACCCAGAGACACTTCAAACCCCTCTCCATCTTGTTTCCCTCACACTTTTTTTTTTTTTTTTTTTTTTTTTTTTTTTTTTTGAGGAAGGGGAGATAGCAGTAGTTTACCAAAATCAAAAAATTGTGAAGTCATAATCTTAAAGAAAATGGAAACTGGCTCATATTTTTTGGCGGTAAGTAAGTCCCCCCCCCCACACCCTTAGTCACTCCCCTACCCTAGATACGAATTAATCAGGCGTTGACGGCTTAGAATTCGCAAAAGCGGGAAAGGGGGCTTGTTCAAATGTCCTACCTTGTAGCTGCGAGGAAACCTGAAGGAACTCACTACGAGAAAAAAAAAGGGAGTGAACGGGGCAAGTTTCGCCTGTGGTGGCTGAGAAGGCCCCTTCCAGGGAAAAAAAAATTTTAAAAAAAAAGAATATAAAAAAAAAAATAGCTGCCGGTATTTTATTCACAACGAAATAAATATGAAAAAAAAAAAAAAAAAAAGAAAAAAAATATTTTTAATGGCACTCCAAGTGAATTTTGTTTTCTTGGAAGTTCTGGAGCGCCACGTGGGTGTAGGTAGCTTTCTTGGCTCCCCTTTTGTTTAGACAAATAAAAGACTCTCGTTCTTGCAAAAAAAAAAAAGAAAAGAAAAAAAAAAAAAAGATTATAGCCGACTGTGCACCAACAAAGCATATCGAGTCCCCCCCTTTTTTTAAACGGGTGATGGTAAGGACGAATGAGAAGAGGCAAGCAAGAAAAAAAAAAAAAAAATAGCAGTAACATTTTATCTCCAAAACCGTCAAGAAAAAAAAAGAAAAAAAAACTCAGCCCCGAAAAAATAAAACTCTTGACCATAATTTTTAATCGGCTAAGAAACACCCTTTCCCCCGAGCTTTTGCGATTTTGCGGTATTAGAGCAGGCGTAGTGTAAGGAAAAAAAAAATAAGTTTGCGGTCCTGATCCTCTTTTTTTTTTTTTTTTTTTTTTTTTTTTTAGGGAAAAAAAAAAAAAAAAAAAAAAAAGGATGCATTAAGCACACACAAGTTTGTGGGATGGCCCTTTTGAAAAAAGATAAAAAGGAGAAAAAGAAAAGAAAGGAATAAATAGAGAGAGAAAAAAAAGAGAATTCCTTTCTGTTTTTTTTAGAAATGTCACAGTCTCTAACTACTGTTGTAGAAAGGAAACGAGAAAAGATCTTTAACACGGCATGCAAAAAAAAAAAAAAAAAAAAAAAAAAAGAAAAGAAAAGAAAGAGAAAAAAAAAAAAAAAAAGAGGGGGAGGGGAACTCAGTAATTTGATCCCCTTCTCTCCCCACCGCTACCCCCGCCCCCCTAGACCGGTGAAATCTTCCCTTGGTCCGAGAGGCAAATCTTTTGAAAGAAAGCAAAACTTGCCCTTCAAAAGGTCTTGCATTTAAATCACCAGTGATCGGCATCCGCAACTACACGAAAGGCGCTAGTCGTTGTGTTGCTGTAGGAATTCCACAAGAAAAAAAAAAAAAAAAATGGGGCTTTGGTTGCAACACTATTTGGCGTTAAGTGTGCAGCGTGGTGGGGGGTCTATCTTGTGTTGTTACCCTTCTGCGTCGCTGCATTTTTATCGGCAGATGGGGTGGGGATACTTCGGGTAGGTTCGAGGTAGGTCGGCACGAACTTGTCGCTCCAGTCGTCTCTCCCCGGTGAACCGGTTGCGAGTCGCTGTTCGAGGATGAAGCGCACCTTGTCGTACGATGCGAATGTGGGTCTGCAGGTATACCCTCGGATCCGTTTGTTTGCACCAATGGATCGGAGGGAGGATGTCAAGAAAGGTTTCCCGGGGATAGGAGGGGGTCGTGCTTTCTTTTCGGCCACCTCTGACAGTTTTGTCAGAACTTTAGCTAGCCGGTTTGCACGCTTACGTACGTCAGCCGTATCTTCCAAGATGAGCTGTTTGGTCGTGGCCTCAAAGTCGAGTGCGAGCTCTATCCTTGAGACTGAACCATGTGGGCTCCACTGCAGCATGCGAAGCCATTTGAGCACTTCTGGGACAATCGTATCCCCTTGGAAGTGTTTCAGTCCGTTGTTCTTGTACCAATCCAGGCTTGGCACCGAGCACCCTCTTCCAACCAGCGGTCTGTTCCAAGGGAACCTTTCTACCGCGGCCTTCTTCGTTTCCTGCTTCGCGCTCACTCTCCTGATGATCGCAAGCAGCATCTGTTGTATTACCTCTGGCCGTTCCGTCTTACATTCCAGAGGGATGATGCCGTGTAGTGCAAGGCAGCGTGTGATCCCCTCTTGCCTGTATGCATGCATTGCAGGGGCGAACTCAGGTGCACCGCGTACCTCTTCGTGTGCCTTGCATTTCCAGAACGTGTGTATGGTGTACTCGTCTTGCGTGGTGAAGAGCGCCTCACACCCAATACATTGTACCTCTGGTTCGACGATCGGGTAGCTGCGGAACATGGCACCCGTGATCATCCTCAAGCCAAGTCGTTCCTCTTGCACGGACCTGGCACTCTTCCACACCTCGTTAGTGCGGACTTCGTCAATTGCGCGGCCGACACCAATAAAGGAGGGTCTGCCTTTGGCAACTGCGTTCCTTCTGATCGCTTTCGTCACTCGCCGTATCTCATGACCTCTGGCAGCTTTATGCACGCCCAAGAGGGCCCTGGCCCAAGGCCATCCGAGCTTGGCTGGTTCCAGAAGACGCAGGAGTGTTCCTATGGGACCAGCGGACCTCATATTCTTCGTGTACTTCTTCCGGATCTTTCTTGCACGCTTTCGTATTCTTCGATTTTCCGCTAGCCTCAGGACGGTGCCCGCCGTCTTGTAGGCAAAGGCAGCAAGAGGGTCGTGTGTGTGGCCCGGTAGTGCGATGTTCAAGAGCGCGCCCGATGAGCGCGTGGTGTTGTACGGACCCCACAGACAATCTGTTACAGCGATCCTAAGGGCGTCGATCTTCGCGTTTGACGGTGGGGCATATGGCGCACCGTATAAGGCAGCGGGTAGAATAGATTGGCTCACGATGAGGGCTTTCTTTGTAAAGGGTAGTTGTAACGCGGCCAGTCTCTTGGCTGTCTCGACCGCTTTCTCCACCCTCTTGTTGTCAGCCCTACCTTTCCTTTCCATTGACAGAGTGACTCCAAGGATCTTCACCTTCTTCTTCGTAGCAAACGTAAATCCACCCTGTCGTAGAGTTGACGTATACTTCTTCACGGTGCTGAAAGCAAGCGTCTTCTCGTGGTTCAGAGCCATCCCTGTGATTTTACAGAACTCGGATACTCTATCAACAGCTCGCTGTACGTGTCGTTCTGACTTCCTGCTGTACATCGTCACATCATCGGCGTATGAGGTAGTTTTTGCCTTCGTCAAGTGTCCGATTTCTTTGACCATGATCGACAGCAGTGCGTTGATCAGAACGGCCGACAGCGGGCACCCCTGGAGGATTCCATTGTCCACGTGTAGCACCTCGCCTACCCCAAGCGGTAGTTTTAGTCGGCGTTGCAGATTCTCATACACGTATCGCATCGGACGGGTGATGGATACGCTCAGGCCAAGGTCCTCTACTAACGAAAGGGCAATCTCCTGCGGAACTCGATCAAAGCACTTTTGGAAGTCCAGCGCTAAGCCATACAGTGGCCTCCCACCTAGGAGTGCATCCTCTACCATTGTCGATATGTCCATGAGGACATGGTCAGCTCCGTGTTTGGGCCTGAAGCCGTGCATGGTGGGATCGATCCATTTCTCCTGCCATTCGAGAACATGTTTGAGTCGGACACAGGCCCACAGGCGGTAAATCACACTGGTGACGGTGATCGGTCGATGGTCAAGCGGTTGGCCTGTACCATTTTTCGGGAGCATCGAGATCAACGCAGTCATCACAGTGTCGGGCCAACGACCCTGTAGCTCAATAGCATTGAAAAGGTCCGCGAATGAGCCAAGAACATCGTCCGGCAGACAATGGAGCTCAGCAAAGCGCCACCCGTCAACAGCACACGCAGTCTTCTTCTTCGTTCTCGCGAGGACTACGCGCAAGTCCTGCACCGTAATCAGAGGACATGTCATTTCGGTGCGTTTGATGAACTGTCCGTAGGTCGCTTTGAATTTCTTGTACGACGGCTTGGTCTCTCCGTTTCCGAAGAGGCAGAAAACTTTCGCCCAATGCTGCTCCAAGGTCCTCAACATTTCGACTGCGTTAGCGGTGATCTGCCCACTGTCGCGCCGTACGGTTTGCGTGGTCTTCGTTTCTTGTTCCACCGTACCATCCTTTAAAAATGCCGTCACACGTTTACGGTCCGTGCCAAACTCTTCCGCAGTCCACCTCGCGTACTCCTTGTTCCGGTGTCTCTTGTTGCGGCTGATTATCTCAGCGTTCGACTTCGCAGCCCTACCCCTAAGCTCAGCCATCGCCGTGTAAATCTCGTCGTTACAAGACCAATCTTGGGGGTCGGGTCTCTCAGTCCATAGCTTCAGACGCACTGCAGTGGTGTACACGTTACGTATCTGTGCCCTCATCTCGTGCGACATGCATCCTATCGCGGGTGTTTCTTCCATTCGTCGGATCAATGATTTAATCTTCCGCTTAAGGATCGCGACTTGGTTCTCTTTGCAGGTCGCTGCCCCACACCCTTCATGATTCGACGGTGCGGAAATCTCCCGAAGCACCGGTTGCCGCAAGTCTCCTCGCCCCCGCTGTGTGAGATCGGCTCCTAGGAGGTCCTCAACAGCGACGGCTAGGTATCGAATGGCCGAGTTCAGGTTAGTCAGCAGGGTAGTGTTGAAGATTCTGCGGTCGAACAAGCCAGGCGTTCCCGTGATGACGGTGTTCGGACATTTGAGCTGTCTGGGTACCTTGTACATGGGTACAAGTTGCCGCATGGCTGGTAACTTCAGCGTCACAGTTAGCGCTCGATGCGACGGCACGCCTATGTCTTCAGTAACACAGGACACAAGCGCTGCAGCAGCTATGGGGTTCATCAGGATGTAGTCGGGTCTTGTGGCTGCAACGGCAGTAACGTAGGTGGGGCTTGGGTCCCTCCCTTGATGTTTTGCAAACATCGCGGATGCGTCCACCCAGTGCGTGTTAAGCGCATGTTGCAATGTAGGAGATGCATCGATTGTAGTGTTCATATCTCCAACTACAATGATCGGGACCTGGCCTAGCGATATCCGCAATCGGTTTAGGATATTGCAAAGTAAGGTTTCGCGAGCAGCGACTCCAGCCTTCGACTTATCAACATCGGCGTACAGGTTAACTACGTGTAACCACCTGTTGCCTTCACCCATCGCGTACATTACATGTTGGAATCTCGTCTGCTGTCCAACATCCGGGAGGACATGCTGTTCTATGCAGGTGCCGGGAATACGGTATAATGTGGCGACGCCTCCCCTCTCCGCTAAGGTTGGGGATTCAACACCGTCCAGCATCAGTCCACGTTGCGGTTTCCCAAATATGACACGCCTCTGCGTCATACCCGGATCCCCCTTCATTGTTGTAGCCACTTGGAATTGTGTCGTAGCCGTCAGCGCCGTCTCCTGAACACACAGGATATTGGCTGTTACCTTCTTGAGGATGTGGAATGTGTTGTTCCACGAAGTAACGTTAACCGATGTTATCGTCACTGTGTCGCACGTTTTCGCATCACCTATCGATGTCAAGGGCGGACGCGGAACACTACCTTTCGTGCCTTGAGGTTCTCCCGCTGGAACGTAGAAGTCCTTCCATAATCCTGTCGTCTTCACCTTGAGGGATATCTTCTTGCATGGCGGGCCAGGGTTGGGGTGCACATCACCATCAGCTAACAGCCTGAGGAGTGCCTCCATCGCGATGTTTGAATATGCATGTTTTTGGTTGCATATTCGGGGAAGGGAGAAGTAGGGGCTCATGCTAAACACTGAAGGGGGGTAGCAGAGCAGGGGAACACTGATTGGGAGGAAGATCATGATACGGGTCCTCATCTTTGGCGATGTGTGCTCTTCCCTGTTGCACACTTCTGATGTTGTTGTTTTTGTTGATGTTGTTGTAGAAGTTGTTGAGTTGCGCCTAGCTGTTGCACCATAGGCGCCATTGCCTGCGCGATCAACCTTTGTACCACATCGGTAGCTCCAAGCGGGTCTTGGGTGGGCGGGGTCGGTTCTGGTTTCTTGGTAGCGGTAACCTGCTGTACGGCCTGCTGCAGTTGCTGGATCTGTTGGACGATGGGTTTCAGTGCCTCTGCGATGATGCCGTTCACCATGTCCGCCCAGTTCGGTGGTGTAGGCTGCGGGGACGACAACGAAGGTTGTTGGGGTTTCCAGGCGCTCGTCGTGCCACCTTGGAACGTCACAGTCCCGCCGATCCCTACACCTTCCTTCTTCGCCTTCGGGTTTTTCGCCTTTGGGTTTTTCGCCTTCGGGTCTCTCGCATTCGGGTTCTTCGCCTTCGCCCCAGCCGTCTTTTTCGGTCTTTGGTTTACCACAGTCTTCGATGTCACGTCGCCCTTCTCCGCGTCGGTCTCCTCCATCTTGGCGTCCACTCGGCGCTCGTTCTTCTTCCTTAGCAGTCCGATCCCACCGAACAGCGGCACCTCGAACCCGGGTGGCTCCTTCTGTGCTAGCAGCATCCACCTTTTGGTCGACCCTCTTAGGGATGACCGAGTCACCTCGACCGTCCACCCCCATGCAGCCAACATCATCTTGAGCTCTGTTGGTCTCATGTCGCGTGGCACCTTCTCCAGATACCAAGCCTCCGTCTGCGGTGTCGCTAGACCCTTGGCTTCGAGGTTCTTCCGGAGTTCGTTCTCCGCTGTACCCGGCGCCACACGAATACCAACCCGCTGTCGCTGGTCCACCGCAACCCCAGCGTATTGCTGGTACTTCTGTGCCACCGAGACGGCCATCTCGAGTGTCATACCCTTCTTCAGCCACACCACGCTGTCAGAGGTCTCATCCATCGGCAGCCTTGCGGTGATCCCGTCCTTGCCACTCCTACCTAGTAGCTCCGGTGCTCTGTTGGATGCCACACAGACCGTGGTCTTCGCGCACTCCGGGTATACCCTCGGCCTGGAGAGGTCGAAGTCCTTACCTCCAACCCAGGTGGTGAACATTTTGTTGGCCTCATCCAACGAGGACTTCTTGTGTAGCGTGAGATGCACCAGCGTCGTGCACTTCTTCTTGATGGTTTCCGCCTGTCTTGCCATGGGGGCGAGATCGGACCAACCCATATGTGACATCCAAACTGTCAGTGATGTCGTGCCGGAGCGGTCTGGAAGGTCAAACGCGACTTGTTGCTTCTTGCCAGGGATCGCTGGTAGCGGTTGGCGGGAGATGAGAGTGAGGTGCTCCGGTTTGTGGTGCGACAGGTGCCATTCGCACGCTGCCATGTCTTCCTGCTCGACTAGCATGACACCACAGCAGTTTTCCGTCACACCGATGATGTCTGTAATGATCGGGAATGTCCAATCCAATTCGCGCAGCTTCAAGTTCGCAAATGTTTTCGGTGGGAGGGGTTCCTTCCCGGCGATCATCTCCGGGAGGGATGCGGTCTCCGGCCGTACCAGGACTGGGTTGGTCGTCAACAGGCCGTCCGGGCCGTCCGCGTCTTCCTTCTTCAGGGCGTAGTATTCACCCCCGATCTCAGCCAGCCAGCCGACTGGCACCCCCTGCGCGTGGCCAATCATCTGTGTAGTGATGACCTCCCCGTCCGTCTTGACGAGCCCAATGGGCGCGCCAATGCGCTCCGCGTAAGCGAGGATGGCGACTTCGTCGCCCCTTGCATTCCACTTCCTCAGGCTCGCGACGTAGTCGTCGAGCCTGACGGCAAGGAACCTCGCGTACAGCTCCTTGTTCGACTCCATCACCGACGCAACCAACTCGCGGATCGTCGCTTCGGCGCTTACCTCTCCGTGTCTGATAAAGGAGAGACAGCGAAATAGTTGTCCTCCTTGGTTACCGCATGAACGCAGGCGGAAACCGTAGCTCCTCACCTGCCCGTCGTACCACTTACGCACCTGATGTGCCCACCCCTTCTCGCTCGTCTCTTCGCGGCCGAAGCCCCCGGGCGGCGCCTCCGAGGAGGCGGACGAGCCGGGTTTTGTCATTTTGAATGATTTGATAGTTTACCCAGTAACCCCCTAAAAAAGAAAAAGAAAAAAAGATCAGAAAATATATGAGCAAAAAAAAGTATAAAGAAAATATATAATAAGCCCCTATTGCCGCCAAGGGCCAGGTAAAAAAAAAAAGGGGGAGGTGGTGAGACAAAGTGGAGGGAAACATATATATATATATATATTTGTAACTCAGATTTTTTTCTTCAGTTTTGCATAGCAGTTGTGCAAAGCAGCATGCAATGCAAGGAAAGAGAGGGGGGGGGGTGAAAAAAAGGCTGGCTTGTAGGTAATCATACCACAGGGAACAGCTGTTAAGCTAATATAATTTGTATAGCATAATAAAAAAAAAATAAAAAAAAATAAAAAGAAAAGATAGATAGTTTGGAGAAGGTTAAAAAAAAGGAAGGTGTTTTCTTTTTTTCTTTTTTTTTTGGAACCTTCTTACCCCCCCCCCCCCCCCCCCCAACTTCCTTTTTGGGATGGTGCAAGCGGGTTTTTTTTCTTTTTTCTCCCACTATTGCTTTAAAAATATACTAAAAAGAACACGCAGGTGTTGCAATCAAAACCAAAAAAAAAGGGGGTTCTTTCTTTAAAAGCCTCGATTTCTTTTTATTCTTTTTTTTTTTTTTGTTCTTCTTTTGAAAGAATAAAAAGTGAGAAGAGAGAGAGAGAGAGAGAGATTAAAAAAAAAAAATTGTTGTTTGTTAAAGCCGAACATAGCCTGCTAACAATTCATTTTACAATTTTTGATTTTTTTTTTTTCTTGTTTAAATGTTTACGCAGATGTTGAAGTGGAAGCAAACACACAAAACCCTATAGAAATATAATTCACTCCTGAAAGGGAAAAAAACTCCCCCCCCCACAGACTTCATCAGAAAAAATTGAATAGGTCAACTATGATGAGATGACCGGTGTTTGTACGCGTCGGTGAGAATCTTGGAGCTGCTTTAACTACGTTCCTACAAGTCAAAAGACGAGTTCTTGCAAAAAAAAAAAAAAAAAAAAAAAAAAAAAGAAAAAAAAAAAAAAAAAAAGTAAAGTACCGTGTTTGTACCCAATGCCGAACGAAAAATATTTGGAACGGAGAATTTTTTTGGAATTTTTTTCTTCCCCCCCCAGAGAAATTGGGGTTTTTTTTTTTAGAACAGAATTAAATATGGGAACAAACGCGGGTTTTTTTTTTTTTTTTTTTTTTTTTTTTTTCCTTTTGGTTACTTTTCCGCTCTATATTAAGTACAAATACGATTTCAAGTTTTTAAAATCATTATAAAAATGTGGAAGGTAAAAAAATAAAATACTGAACAGAAAAAAATAAAAAGAAGAAAAAAAAAGAAAAAAAAAGTGAGAGGAAAGAAATTGTAGGTCAGAATAACTCCTCCAGTAGCCTTTTTAAGTAGTTAAGAAGAACCCACAAATACCCGGAGAAAAACAAACCCGAACAGTTGTCTAC
>OZ025740.1:287500-330124 GCA_964019335.1 Diplonema japonicum
ACCGTTCTCTGAACACTTTTAATGACGTTTCGATGAACTCCTTCGACCACGCGAGGCCCTCTCCCTGAAGCCCAGTCTCCAATACTGCGGCAATGCACATCACAGTTGCCTGTCGTTTCTTCATACTGATCTCGCCCCGTGTCGCCAAAGGGTTCACTGGCGATGCAACGTAGCTCATCACACTTCCCACATCCGTGAACGCAGACACTCTGCGTGTTGGTGGGTTGTCGTAGTTTCCCCCCACAGGAGAGGGTAACTGTACAGGTGATGCTAACCCAAACAAGTCCTCTTCCTCATCTTCGATTAGGGCAGCTTGATTTATATACGCCCTGAACTCATACAGTGAACGGAGCATTACGAAAAAGCTAGCTTGCATCTCCCGTATTTCAAGGACCCTTGACGGTTCCAGCTCAACAGCGTCCTCCAGCTTCATCTTCGCCACGGATTTCATCGATTCGTTCAGTTCTGTGAGCGGTTCGACCATGTACCCAGCAGATATGACGGACAGTGTGATGAGGACAGCGATGAGGCCGCATGTTACCAGCGAGACGATAAGGACTTCTGTGTTCAGGTCGGAGAGGGTCCGTTCGTACCTTGTTTGCAGTTTTGCCTGTATTTCTATTGACGTGTTTCGCACATCGTAGAGGGTTGGCTCGACAGGTGTCAGAAGGATCGCGCGCAGATTCAAACCTTCGAAGAAGTTAAGCCCCTTCGCCCGCACCCAGAAGTTTTGCTGCGTCGCCTTGCAATACCACACGGAGCCGTTCTGAGCATAGGCCTGCGATCCACCGAAGCAGGAGATGACCGGATCTGTCGACTCCGAAACCTTCACAGGGGTTCGGTCTGTGAAGTTATACTCAGAGGTGTTCTTGTACATGTCCACCCTACCGTGCGAAGCGCCTATTAAGGTCTCGTGGTGCACGTGTAGTGGGTCGTAGTTGATAATGAACAATCTGGACCCTTCTGCAACACCGATGCCCTTTGGGTCCGACAGGAAGGCGGAGATGGACGATGCCACGTCGTAGCTGGCGTAGAAGAAGACCTCCTCCCCTTCCAACACCTGCGGCTTGATGTAGAACAGGGACAGGATCGGTCCCGTTGCCTGGAGGGACCACAGCTCCCCGCTGCTTTTCACGTTTCTTAAAACCGATGCAGCAAGCGGCGGAAGAAAGTTTGCAGGGCACGCTCCGCTCACACCAGACAACCCATTAGACAAAACCGATTCATTACACACACCATCGACTAGACCTCCATTTGAACTCTGAATGGTACCCCACACAGGAGGATGCGGTGGGAGAGATGTTCCAAGCCAAGGCGACGCGCCAGCCTGGCTTGGAAGGTGGTATATAATAGCGCTTACAGTGTCGTTGGGGTCCAACCACGCGATGCCTAGCTCCGATACTTTCGAAGGTTGCAAGGTCTCAAAGGTTGAGAATAATGCAGGGTATGCCATGTCTGTGAACCATTGTTTGGAGAGAAGCCCTGACGTATGGGAGGCCCGTGAAAGGTAGCCGTGGAGTGCTGTTAGGTGTTTTGTTTCGTCACCGAATCTGTTTATTATGAGTGAGCTCTGCCTGTCGAGTACCAGGTTCATCATGTCGCCTACTGTCTGGATCACGGAGAGGGTCCCGTGGTTGAAGCATTCTCCTACTCTCTCTCTGCACGACTCCTCCATTTCCGAGACGGCCTGCTTCCCGTTCACAAAGGACACAATGCCGATGATGCCCCCGCTCGCCACCACCAAGCCCACGGCGAAACACGTTATCAATGCTCTTGTGGTTATCGTGAACATTGTTTTTTTTTTTTCGTTTCCTTTTCCTCCCCCCTCCCCTTCCCCTCCTCCTTCCTCCCTGCTGTGGTTTGGGGGTGTTTTGTGGAATTGAAGGGAGGGGGGGGGGGGGTTAATATTTATATGGATATGTCTGTGTATGGACGAGAGCTTTTTTTTTTTTTTTTTTTTTTTTTTGAGCAAAAAAAAAAAGAGGGGGAGGGGGGAATGGAACAAAAAAAAAAAAGTGAATACTTCATGACGCATATGTTTTTTGTGACAACAAACAAAAAAACGTAGTTTTGCACAAAAAAAAAAAAAATAACTATTTATTGCCAACAAATAATGAGTCATTATTTAACTCGAGTTCCCGAATTTTTTGCACGAGGGCCCGCAGGGCCCGAGTGCAAAAAAACGGGTAACGAGTGTTAAATAATGGCTCATTTGGCGGCAAGTAAGTCGTTTTATTTCACTCTTCGTCATTTGAGTCACTCACTCTTCACTGCTTTCACTGCTGTTTTTTTTCACGCAGGTCAGCTTTTTGGGGATTTTCCTAAGGTAATACAGGGTAGCTATTTCGCCGTGGCATTTAAAGGGGAAGTAAGGCACTTATTCCCACTTTTAAGGGCTGGAATGGCCTCAGATGGCCAAAAATAGTCAAAATACCCCCACCCCAAAAAAATTTTTCAAGGGGTTGGGTGCATTTTTTTCCACGACAAGACCCATTTTTTCACTCTGAAGGGCCATTATTTAACTGCAAAATCTCATTATTTAACTAGTTAAATAATGGCGATTTCGCGTTAAATAATGGCCGTTTCGCGTTAAATAATGGCCATTTCGCGTTAAATAATGAGGCCCCTAGTGAGTGAAGAAAATGACGAAGAGTGAAATAAAAAAAAAAAAAAAAAAAAAAAAAAAAAAAAAAAATGGGGCTTTGATTGCAACACTAGGTGGCGTTAAGCGTGCAATGAAGCACGAACTACCTACTTGATTACAGGGGGCGCTCCTCGGCCGAGCAGTAGCTTCTTCTGCGTTCCGCGTCGTGTCCTTAATGCGTGCGGTGTGCTCAACCCTAGCCGGGGCGTCCCGGGTAACCAAGATTCTGCGCTCGTGCAGTTTGCTGCCTGTTCGTCACCCTGAGCATCTGCGTTACGTTCTTCCACTCGGGCGCTACCGGTGATGACCGACGGGGAGGTCAACAGCGAACAACACATCTGATGTACTTCTTATATTTCCATGTTATCCCCACCACCAAAAAAAAAAAGACAAAAAGACAAAAATTGTGCTTTGTGAAGCTTCATATAAAAGTCGCACCTTTTCAAGACAAATGACTAAGGAGCAGTGGTCGGCTTACATTTACGTTTTGCTACATTTCTTTTTTTTTTTTTTTTTGATTCAAAATGCAATCTTTGGGCAAAGGTACGACAGGGTTCAAAATTAATATTTCTTTCTTCAATTCTTTAAGTTGCTCCACCCCGTAAAGAAAAAAAAAACCCCTAGACCCAGAAGTGAGCGAAGTGCCCGTTAAAGAAAAACAAGCCATGATAGACTTGCGTCTTTCACCTGGGCCCTGCCCACCTCCAACCGCTATGTTTGTGCACAACAAAAAAAAGAAGAAAAAAAAAGGGGGGGGGGAAACAGAACAAAAAAAAGGGAAAAGTCTGGCCAACAGAAGGGAAAACTGAAGAGAAAGGGAAGGGGGGGAGGGGAAAAAAAAATAGTCCAAGAGAAAAAAAATACATCATAAGATTTTTTTTTTTTGAAAGAGGCTTCATTTAGCTGGTCATAAAAGTAAAAGTACCCACTGGCATATGAGAATTTTGTCAGCCAGAGGCCATATTTTTTCGCTTTTGCGTAACGTTGTGATTACCAAGGTATCTAAAAGAAACCCACTGCTTCCTTTCTTGGCAGCGTTACGCTGCATTACAAATAATCTCTTTTTATTAGATAGAAAAAAAAGGGAAGTATCCTTTTTCTTTTTATTTTTTTTTATTTTACTTTTAAATCAAAGTGAGTCTGTTCACAGAAGAAAAGCGTCCAAAAAAGAAAAGTGGCCCTCGCTAATCAGCAGCGGGGAGAAAAAAAAGAAAAAAGGAAAACGATATGAGAGATAATGGAGGGCCAGTGTGTTGGAGGTGCCCTGCACAAGCACTGTCCTTTATTACATTATATGGATATGAGATAAGGGAAGAAGGAGAAAAAAAAAATACAAAAAAAAAAAAAAAAAAGTAAATAGATGCTATATTTCAAATTAATTGTGCACGAGCGGAATTTTACCTAAATAAAATAGCTCATTACGCTGCCATCAAACTAGCTTTTCATCTCGACAATTAAAAGTATTTTTTTAATCTCGACAAAAAAAGTATTTTTTTTTTTTTTCTTAACCATCTATCAACGAGCGTCTATATATAGACGATTTGAAAAAAAATCTTTTACGCAAAGGGCTTTCAATGCAATACGGCCCGGCCCTTTCTTGCCGGCGGGGTCCTGCGCGGAAAATATGAAAAAATAACGCTCCATATTCGCTAAGTGACCCACCAGAAACCGCATTTTGAAGAGCTAAAAAAATTTCTAATTGCTTTTTCTAGGGTTGGAATGGATTTATTTGCGTCCGGGGCCCAATGTTCGACATATGGAATTTTTTTTTGTAATAAAATTTTTTTTGGTGATTTGCCTTACTTTGTACTATACAAAATGAAGCAGCTCCGGTGGAAAAAACACGGCACAAGTGGGGTTCGAACCCTGATGAAAAAACCACTGCATCGGGATTCGAACCCACGACTCCTGGAACAGGGGGGCCTGACAGGTGAGCATGGTAACCACTCTACCACACAGGAATTCAAAACTCTGACCCCCCATCTTTACTCACGCATCCGGCATAGTGGGTGGAGTAGGTTCCCTTCTTTCCACACCAGATATCCTCCACGATACACACTCACGACACGCCTCAGCCCATCAACACTGTGATGAAATAAACACAGAATAAGAGATGAGATAAAGGAGGTTCCTGTTCTGGAACGTCCTTGTCTACTTATCTCTACTTATCTACCTCTTTCCCTGTTCTCGAAGTCTAGTACGAGTTCCATTGCCATTGACTCGTCTCGGTCCGTCGTACTACTTCAGATTCCTGAGCTACTTGATAATGTCTTCTCCGTGCTACTGCTGCTGTTACTGTTGTTGCTGCTGCGTTGGGGAGGTTGTCCATGTCCTCTGTTGTGCCTCGGGTGGCCCTCCTCTGCTTCCTCGGTCTTGTGCTTCTTGTACAAGATGAGGCTGGGGTGCCATCCTTTGTTTTTGCCTGCATATGGCACTTCCACCCCGTCTGCTCTGAGATCTCACTTCTTGCCCTCTTTTGTGTAGTGGACCCGGTAGTGGAGCTCCTTGTGGCTGTACTCCGCTATCGCGATCCTGTCCATCTGGAGTCCTCGTTGTCTGAGGCTCTCTGCTGGCTGGAAGGGCTTGCTTTGGTCTTTCCCTTCGAGTTGCCCGTGTGCTCTCAGGAGTAGGAAGTATTCTCCGGTCGTCGTCACTGCTTGTTTCATAGTCTCCGTTCCGTTCAGGCTGGTCATCAAACCAGGGCACGCGGGTCAAGGATCTTCCAACGCAAACGTGACCGGTGATCGGTGTAATTCCCACATAAGTACCTTCCAAGCAGAAATAACTTCTGCCCCAAAGGCAACGTCACTTTCAAATGACTATGCCATTTGGACTGTACGTTGCCCTGTGGTGGACGGCGTAGACGCGCATCTGTCTCTTCAACTATAAACTCCCCTACGGAACCCTCTTTGACCTTCTCGTCATCTCCACCCGTTTGTATTTGGTGATTACGGCCGAAGTGCAGAGGACAGGACTGTTATGCTTACTGACTAACAATCTTACAATGTTAAGAGTTGTCCTTCCCTCAAAACTGCACTTTTCTCAACTAGACTCCCACAAGCTTACGAAAAGCTTTCGCGGAAATACCGGTTTAGGCTGCCGTTTCTCCCCTGTGGTGAGCCTTAAAAAAATCCGCTGGAGTGGGGTTTGAACCCGCTTCGCCTAGGTACAGGGCAAAGCCCCCCCCAACTAGACTACTATGCCTTCGAAAATATTTTCGAAGGAACTACTGGTCAGGAAGATGCTGGCTTCTGGGATCGAACCCTGTTAACCATGTTTTTCAAAGGGAAAAGTGCCCAGTTGCAAAAGTTTGGCAAAAATGGCCAAAACCCAAAATGGCGACTTCCAAGGTCATTTTGGTTGGCCCCCAATATTTTTTTTTTGGAAAATTTTTTTTGGAACTTCCTTGGAACTCACCGTTCTTTCATGTTCGACATATGGATTTTTTGAAAAAAAAAATTCAATGAACCTTTGGGCATTTTTGACATTTTTTCCCCTATAGCCCCCTATAACCCCTTTGGGACATAGGGCGGGTCACTTAGCGAATATGGAGCGTAAACTAAATGCTGCCCTAACTTAACAAGAAAATGAAAAAATGAAAAAAAACGCCAGCCCAAATTTACCCTTAAAAATCACTTCAAAAAAAGGCGCCCGGAAAGAGGGCCGGAAGAGGACGTTATGAGTGATGGCAGCACGATGGCTCATCCCTATTATGCAATTTTGATACAAACAGTGATTCTGATACGAATTCGACCGATTCCTAGTCACAGCAGGGTGATTGGACGGCAAAGCCGGAGCAGTTGGAAGGCATCCGGTTTCGTGAAGATCGAAATCCTTGTGGACCCTGTTTTGACATCAAAGGCTCAATGCCATTCCATATATTCTCCAAATGCTCGTCCCAAACGTTATTCGGGTCATAACTTGGAACAATGTGGCAAATGCGGCTAAAAAAGGTGTCTCCCTGGATCTCGATGCTGCTTCTTTGCATACCTTCCTAGGTGTCCTTTTGTCGATGGACTTGGATATCAAGCCAGATTATTCTGATTACTGGCGCACTGGCTCCACGTCTCTCAACTACACCCCTGGGTACGCCACCGTCATGTCAAGAGACCGCTTTTTGACTATTCTGGGAAATCTGTGTTTCCACAGCGAAACAAACAAGCGTGCTGACTTCTACTTATCGCAAAGGCCTCCCGGAGATCATGGATGCCCCAAAGAAGCGAGGCCGCATGCCAAGGACGCGCATCCCGTGGGGACACCCAGTTCCACCAGCACGCGAGCATCCTTTGCACCACAACGTGGCATGACATCATGCCAGCGTGCTTTCTATCGACGTTGGATGTTCCGGTGAAGTCGAATTTGACGTGTCGGCCAAAAGAGAATGAAAGCCGGAAAGGACATCCCGCTCCCCACCAAGTGCATATTTACAACACCGCAATGGGCGGAACCGACGCTGGGTGATGCTGTGACAAAACGCCATAAACGCTCCCTTATGACTTAAAAGTAACCCCTAAAAGTATTTTTGTACTTGTTAGGTAAATCTCTGGCGAATGCTTGGCTTGTTTGGAAAGAAGCCTTGCCCCCCAACGCCCTGAGTACGAACGACAGTGGATTTACGCCTTTCAAAGAGGCAGTCATCGAAGGGCTACTAGGGAGGCAGTCTAAACAACAGATAAAGTCAACTACAGAGCAGGCTGCCCCAATACCATGCCCCGAAACACAGAACGAGTGCTCTGAGACCCCAATGCGCCGTGACAGTACCTTCTGGGACCATTTCCCCGAAAAAGTAGTGCAACGTGCGGTGCAAGCATTGCAAGTCGAAAAGACCCCTATTTCAGTGTTCAGCCTGCTTGGTACAACTTTGCGTGACTCCGTGCTTCAAAGACTACCACCTTGCCGGGGATACCCCCCAGAAACCCCTCCCGGGGTCAAAAAAGAAGTCCCCCAGCCCTGGGGCACATACGAACCGCGTCAAGAAGGCCTTAAATAGCTTTTTATAGAATTTTACAGTCGATTTTTTTTGACTTGTTTTTTGTATCCCCTCTCGGGCACTTCAGGAACGATATTTTTGACAATGTTGTGGGGGTGGGCCCTGCTGTGGGCACCCTCTCTCTAGAATTGGGACATCTGGAGGCATTTTCGGGGGCATATAGCCCCGGCGTTGCGCTGGAATAGCTTTTTTTGAAGTTTTGAAAATTTACCCCCTGGTGGGCAAAAATGGTCCGTTGGTAGATGGTTAAGTTGTTCAATACTTAAAGTGGTTGAGAAGTTTGAAGTTTGCAAAAAAAAAATTAATATACCCCCCCCTTTTTTTTCTTTACCCCCTTCCTGATCAAGGTAAGGCAAAAGGAAGGATTGAAGCAAAGAAGCAAGGAAGCAAAGAAAAGAAGAACAGAACCATTACTGACAGCAACTGTAAATAGGAAAAGGTGGAGAACATGACAAAAAAAAAAAGAAGAAGTTTATAGTTCGTAAATACTGTAAAGTGAAAAGCTCCCAGACCCAGCAGATGCAGTCGGTAGGCGACTGCCCTATTGACTACCTTAACAGAAGGAAGGGCTGGCTGGAGGTTGGTGGAAAAAAAACAGAAAGGAAAAAATAAAATAAATAAAATATTTATTTCACAGAGTTCGGCACCTCATGCTACCACTTTTTGTTGTTCTTGTTGAGGATTTTGAGAATAGCCTCTTTCTTCAGCTGGCCAATCGAGCTAGGAACGCGAATAGGTGCGCTTATAGCCGCCTTGTGGTGCACAAGAACCCTCACGGCCTCTATGTGACCGTTCATCACTGCGTGGAATAACGGGGTGCCATCTGTCTTTTCGTTCGGAAAAAAAAAAAATTTTTTTTTGTACCATTGTTACTCTTCTTGTTAACGTCAGCTCTGCCTTTCTCGACAAGATATTTAATGGCCTCAGTGTGGCCGTTCCTGGCTGATTTGAAAAGCGGGGTTTCACCTGTGGTTTATCTTTTGAAAAAAAAAAAGGGGGTCGTACCGTGTTTGCTGGCCGCGTTCACATTCGCACTATATGTTTCTACAAGCACCCACATGACGTCAAGGTGGCCGTTCCTGGCTGCCTCAAACAATGGGGTTTCGTCTTTTTTTTTTTTTTTTTTTTTTTTTTTTTTTTTTTTTTTTTTTTTTTTTTTGTGGCTTTCTCTGCATACCTTCGTTGTCCCGTTCGTTCACATTTGCATTGTATGTTTCCATAAGGTACCTCAGGGTCTCTACATCGTTCTTCCTTGCTGCTTCAAACAACGCGGTTTGTCCTACATTTTTTTTTTCTTTTTTTTTTTTTTTCCCTCCCTCTTTTTCACACCATCGCCATTGCGCTTGTTCTCGTGTACCTTTACCGTCTTGGAGTGGTGTCGTGGGGTATGGACCTTGCCCCCAGTGGTTGGTGGTACGGATTTAGTTGTGCTGTCCTCGCAATGGGGTCCAGTTGTGGCTCGTTGGCTTTGTAGTAGTCGTTGACAGCTGATAGGGACTTCTAGGGTTTCTTGGGATCTTGCTTGACTGCAGCCTCCATTCTTCAGCTTATCCTCCCTCAGCTCGGTCTTGAGCTTCGCCATTTCTTCTTCTAGAAGGCTGTTCCTTGCGTTCACTTCCTCCCCCTCTTTCAACTTCTTCTTCAGCTCTCTTATCACCGCTGCTTGTTCCTGAATCATCGCTTCTTTTTCTTCAATGGTCTTGGCTTGTTCCTCGATCACCTTTGCTTGCTCGGCCGATTTCTTTTCGTGCAGTTTTATTTGTTCTTGTAGTTTTGGAAGCCCGTTGCAAAGTGACGATTCCGCACGGCGTGCCAATTCTTGACCTGAGGGCCGGCTTTGTGGTTCAATGGACAGAAGGTTCAACAGCGCTTCGCTCAAATCTTCCCCGAGCTTCTCCTCCAGAATGATCCGCAACTGTTGGATCGCGAAGTCGTAGTTTTCGATGAGGTAGCCGCACAGTCTCTGTTGCATGGAATCCTCCCCGATTACTGCACAGGACCCTGTCACTCCAAGTGCCCACATGTCCACCTTGTCTGTGTAGTGGCCGTCTTTAATGATATCAGGGGCGATGAAGCCATGCGTTCCGACAGCAGATTTTGCCGAGCTTTTGTCGATGTCTTTCATCAGCCCGAAGTCAGCCAGAACGAAGACCAATCCGTGTCTGTCGTTGCTACCAGAACTACTACCGCTCCCCCGCCCCACAAGTATCATTATGTTTTGCGGCTTCACGTCCCTGTGTATGTGTTTCTTTCCGTGGAGGTACCCCAGCGCCTCACCAACGTCGTGAATAAGGTGTGCCGTGTCCCTTTTGTTCAGCGGGCCGTTTTTTTTCAAGTGTCGTGCAAGGTCGCCCCTATACCTTGGCATTACAATACAGTGTTCCCACATCTTGCTTGTTGGGTTCTGTCCTTCAAAACTGTCTAAGCATGGGACCAGGCTCCTGTGCTTGAACTTCCGCATGTGCTCTGCTTCCTTTGCGAACATCGCGATGCTCTCGTAGTCCAGTGATCCCTGCACCTTGATAGCCAAGAGTGCTTCGTCTACCTTCCTTCTTCCCTTGTATACTATTCCAAATGCTCCTTGCCCTATCGCTTCAGACCATTCGTAGGCCGCTGTCATTTTCTCTGAACCTGTATTGTGATAAAAGTGGGTGGGGAAAAAAAGGGGGGTGAAAGAAAAAGTGATGGTCCCCTGTCGTCGGCCAGGTCCTCTTACCCACTACCCTGTATTGCGGTTTCTTTGTCAAAAGGAAAATCGGGAATAGATAAGGGCTGCTGCTCATAAACTACTTTTTTTCTTTCTTTTCATGGCAGGGGTGGGGTTATTGCAAGTTTGGAAATAAAGAAGCGAATGTAGTCGTGACGTCAGGTGCTTGTGTCAATAGAGCACAGACCCGGTTTCGTCCCTTACAACGACCCCTAGGTGCGTGGGACTGTCGCACCGTATGCGGTCCACCTGTGGCCAACAAGTGGAGGGTCTGTGCTCTGTCGTGTCGGGTTGGGTTGGGTTGGGTTGAGAGGTTGGAAAACGGATGGATAGAGGTACTGCTGCACTCGATGTTGTAGAAGGTGCATGGGTGTTAGTACGTAACAGCCCCATGTCTAGTGCAGTTGCCGGTCGTTCACTGTCTTCATCCGCTTTTCCCGTCTTTTGCAGTTCCCTGCTTTGCAGTGCCCTTGGTGGCTGATCACTTGTTGGGCATGTAGGAACGGTTTGCCAAAAGCGTTGGTCTTTGTTCCACATTTGTCGCAGGACAGTGTGGCCTTGGTCGTGGGCTGTCGTGTCCCGTCGCACGTGACGAGGTGTGCGTCCATGCTTTTCTTCGTTGTGATCGGCCTCCCCTGGCAGTTCACTGTGACGCTGCATCGTGGGCACTTGCGTATTTTGCCGTCGTCGACCTTGGCTCCGCATTTCCCTTCGTGCAGCCGCACTGACCTCTGCGTGAAGGCGGTGCCGGTGCGTGTTTCTCCTTTACCGCAGTGCTGGCATATGTACGGGCCTTTGGGCGGGCTCGTTTGCTTCTTGACGCTAGGCTTTTTGGGGCAGTGCCCTTCGTGCCATCGCATTCTTTTTGTGCCGAGGAGTTCGCCGTTCACGTTCTTGTTCCGCAGCTGCATCTAGGGCTGCTTGTTGTCTTAGGGTTCTTCGTGTCCCCCTTGGTCCTGCTGTCACTGTCCTTGCTGGTGTCTGTGTCGTCTTCTTCTGTACTACTTTTTTCCTCCTCGTTGCCACTACTGTTGTTGTCCATGTTTTCGCTGCTACTGCTACTGCCGCTGCTACTACTGCTGCTGCTGCTGCTGCTACTACAGCTACTACTACTAGCGTCGCTTCTGCTTGCGCCGTCTTCGTCGCTGCTTTTCGGGGCCTTCTGCGTGACGTTGTGCTTGCACCTTCTTTCGTGCCTTTGCACTTCGTCCCTGTTGGCGAACTTCCTTTTGCCCCTGCTTTGGTAGCGGTCTGTCCCGCAGTGTCGGCATCGGAGCGCGTTGAGGAGGTTGGTCATGTCTTCCGTTGTGTCTTGGGTGGCCCCTGCCTCTGCCTCCTCGGGTTTGTGCTTCTTGTACACGGCGAGGCTAGGGTTCCATCCTTTGCTTCTGCCTGTGTACGGAACTTCCACCCCGTCTGCTCTTAGTTCCAGCTTCTTGCCGTCTTTGTCGTAGTGGATTCGGTAGTGGAGTTCTTTGTGGCTGTACTCCACCCCTGCGATCCAGTCCCATCTTGCGTTCTCGTTGTCTTTGAGGCTTGCTGCTGGCAGGAAGGGTTTGTAGTCGTTCCCTTCGGGTTGCCTGTGCACCCTCAGCGTGAAGAATTCTCCCGTTGTTGTCCATTGCAGGGTGCTGGTGGGGTGTGTTCCGCATTGCTGGCATCGGCTGGGGTCCGTCTGTTTGATGCCGTCGGTCATCAGGCTATACGGGTCCGGGTTGTTTTGCCTGTGGATCCGTACTGCTTCCATGGGTTGCACTGTAGTCCTGGGGGTCGGGCATTTACAACTCTGGGTTGTTGTCTGCAGGATGTTCGCCTCCAGTATGCCTGCGGCTTTGCCCTCCTTGTCCCCGTGTTTGCAGATGAGTCCCTTGAATACCGTGAGGAACTCCTCCGCGTCCTGCATCTCTGTCGTGTTGTAGGGGCTGGGCAGGACTTCTCGCAGCTCCTGGGTAACGTACCCCTGCCTGATCGTTTGGCAAATGGTTCGTCCGGTTTCATCCGTGTGCTGGAATTCGGGGATGATCCCATGGTGTTGCAGTGCCCTCGTGATTCCTACCACTGCTTTGATGTAGCAGGAGTTGTGTGGTGGTGCGGAGGGTGCACTGTTGGTCTTCTTTGTTCCTTTCGTTGGTGCCTGCTCGTCTTGTTGGTCGTCGTCTCCGTCGTTGTCGTCGTTGTCGTTGTCGTTGTAGTCGTTGTTGTCACCATCGTGTGTTGTCCTGGGGTGTTTGGCTTGGTGCCCGTGAGGTACGGTTGTTCCTCTGGGATGGGCTTGCCGTCGTCGTAAGCTTTCCGTATTTTGTTGTAGAGGGGGGTGAGGATACTGTTCTCGTACGGGAAGCGTCCGTAGGCTGCTGTGCGCCATGCATGGTACGTCTTTACCATGTCTTTGCTGTCGTGGCCGCAGTCTCTGAGCCTGTAGATCACCCTTTGGATCTCTAGTTGTAGGTCCGTCATGTTGTTGGTGTAGCGGCTAGCCCTGATTAAAGCACCTTTGAAGATGCCTTTGGCCTGGCCGCTTGGTGCCGTCGTCGCTGCGTGCGTGTACTTGGTGCCGTACTTCTTGTCTAGGATCGTCATTCTCAGGTAGGGTTTCTTGTCGTCCCACCTTTGCACGCGGTACCTTACCCCGAGGTACTCTACGCCGTCTATGCCGTTTGACGTCTCCTTATATTCCATCTGGTACAGGTCCTGGGGTGGTGGCTCGATCCCCCATGTAAGGAAGTCGTCAATGTATCGCGTGGTGTTGCGGTGGGCTTGCGCCTCTTTTATCTTCCCTTGTTCGATCAAGCTGTTGATGTATGCCTTTTCGATACTGTAACAGTATAAGTTTGCGAGGTCCGGGCTTGCGTTCCCTCCCATAGGTAGCCCGGTGGTTTGGTGCAGGGTCTTATCGCCCACTTGAACGTAAGTGTTTCGCACTGCGTCTGCCATCATCTTTTTCGCTTCGGCTCTCGTGCAGGTGCGGTATTCTTTGTCGGTCATGGGGTCGTATGTCCTTGTGGTGAAGTTGTACTTTTTCTTCCCCGTCTGTCCTTTCTTGTGTACGAGCCTGGCTGTGCCTTCTTCGTCGTTCATGTAGTCGAACAACCAATGGAATAAATATTGGTCATAGTCGATGGTTTCTAGTTGTTCGCACCTTGACAAGAAGTGAGAAGCAACAGAAGAAAGATTGGTCATCGCATTCAAGTCGATGGTTTCTAGTTTGTTGCGCCCTGACAAGAAGCAATCACCAATGGAAGAAAGATTGGTCAGCGCATTCAAGTTGATGGTTTCTAGTTCGGTGCACAAAGATAAAAACTTATCACCAATGGTAGAAACATTGGGGAGGATGAGATCAACAGACGTCAGGTGGTCACACTCTTGAAGAAACCCAGCATCCATACTTGTAACACAGCCTGTGGAGTCGGTGACAACGAGGAACCGAAGTCCAGAAGGAAGGTCACTGCTGCTCATGGACAAGACTTCGACAGCTGGAGAGTACCCCACCTCCACCACCAGAACCAGCTCAGGGTCAGCTGACACAAGACCCTCAAGCTCAGAAATCACTTCTGAGTTCTTCAGCTCCTCCAGCTGAACTGTTTTCCTATTCACCTCCACGACCACGGAGCCCTCCACAAGCCCAAGTGAATGAACCTCTTCACCACCGTTCTGTCCAGGACCTCTCCCTCCCAAACCAGTTTGAACTTGCCTTCGAGTAAACTAGCAGCACACCCAGCCTTCTTGTACAGACTCCCCACCGTCTCCTTCCCCGACACTTCCACATCGTGAGCCCCGCCTCCCGTCTTCACGAACACTGTCATATCGTTCACCCCTTCATCTGATCTCTTTCTCTTTCTATTCATGTTCTTTTCTTTTCGTTCTTTCCCCCACACCCTTTATTTGCTTTGTTTTTATTTTCCCTGTGTGCCTGTTTTGAAGGCTTCAGAAGTGAAAAGAAGAAGAATATCCTCTAGATAAACTGCCTTGTAACAAAAAAACATGAAAACACCCATCGCACATCTACTGGAAAGCAGAGCTTCAACACATCAGAAAAAGACAAGGAAAGGGTACTTCCTCACATCAGAACAGAAGGAGAAACACCCATGGAGATGGCCTCCCTCAGAGACTCAATAGCTAACCGAACAGATTGTGGTGCTTCCACCCCTACCTTCTCCTGTGCATCAAGGATCTCAACCGCCTCATCCCCTTCCCCCATCAAGTACTTCAAACAAGCTGTATTGTAAGGACCCCACACATCATCAGACACATGGTACAGCCACTCACCTTCATGGTTGCCTTTAGCTGCTTGAAGAGAACTTTCAGTCACCTCGAACACACGAAGTGGTGCCTCCCTGCCCCTCACAGCAACATCGACAGGGAGAAGCCTCATGTCGTACAAGAACGCCAGCTCCCTCTGAACAGAGCCATCACAGGTCACCTTGTGCCCCTCGTGCCGACCGAACCTCTCCAGCAGCGACGCCGTCACAGCCACCTGACCCATGATCGCGAACACCTTCAGCTCATTGTTCCCAACAGGGCCACAGTGTGCACTCCCGCTGCACAGACCAGAAGACACAGCCAGCCCTTTGTTGTGTTTTCCCATCTCCATGAGGGAGTCAGCCGCCTTCCGAGCATGACCCACACACCGCTTCGCAGCATTGAACGAGGAGTGAACATGGTCCCCAACAACGACACCCACAACACCACCGTGTTTCCTGACTGAGAGCAGGACGGCTGTCATGAAACTGTCGTAAGTGTGACACACAAAGATGGAAAGATTGTCCTCCAATGCCTTCTGCGACCCAAGCATGTTTGTCACAGTGCTTGTCACCACCAGCTTCTTGTAATTCTCAATCACTGATAACTCACATTTATCGACGCTGCTTGAGTGAAGAGTCTCGTTGCTCATCTGCCTGATGTGCACCCTCCCGTCGCTGTCGGTGCTGGAATGAGAAAGACTGCCACCACAATCATCACTATCATCACTGCCACTGAAATCCTCACGGAACCTCTCAAAACAGGACTGAGGGAGGTAAGGACGGTAGGTGTGGAGGTTTGCAAGGATGCTGTCGAACGCTGCCTGCAAGGGGGGAGGGAGGGGGGAGTCGGTGAGGGCTGTCTCCGCTCCCTCCAAGTCGAAGCGGGAAAGACACTCTGCAATCCACTCAGAGGCGGTGATCACGTTCTGCATGGACTTCCGTTCCTTTTGAAGTCCAGAAGCAAAGCCACGTGTGAAGTAGAAGTCGAGGAGGAATATCCCCAACGGGGTACCCAGTGTTCCTATAACTTTCCCCATACTCTTGGGGCATGGCAGTGTGTCGCAGCCACACATCTCCTCTCTCCTCTCCTCCTGGCTTGGGAGGAGCCGGTGGTCGACGTCGAAGAGGCCGAAGCGGAGCCACATTTCGATGGATGATATGATGAGCCAGATGCTGACCATTGCGATGAGGTTCCTGTTGACACGGACAGGGAGGTCGCACACCAAGGCAATGTCCACTAAAACTACGAAAGTAGGCCACACACGATCCTCCAACCACACCATAAAACGCCAGTCCTGGTGAATAAGCGACAATCCTGACAAGTACAGCAGCATCTCCACTACTTCATTTCTTATCTTCCTTTCGACAAGCAGCTGCACAAGCAAGATCAACGAAATCAAGTTCCCCACTTCTCGAGATACAAAGACAGCGTAGTTCTCTCTAGGTGAAACTAAAAATGCAACAAGAAAGGCGAAAATTCCTAGGTAGCCTATTGTGAGAAGCAGCTTCTTCCTGAACACAGTCGGCTGATCGTCATCAGGTAGCAACACCCTTCTAAAGAAACACGACATGCTCAGCCCCTTGTTTTTGTTGTTCTCTGTGAAAACATTGCATTCAATTTGTATCTTTCTGTAATGAAAGACAAACATGGAAACACCCATCGCGCTGCACAATCTACTGGCAAAGCAGAGCTTTAACTCATCGAAACGACAAGATAATAGAAAAGTAATCTTCTCACATCAACAAGAAACACTCCGACGGCCTCTCTCAGAGACTCTGACAGTAAAAAGAAGTACAGTCGGAACAGAGAAACACTCCCCATATGCGAACGATCACCGCCAGTCAGGTGGATGTGACGGCGACCATCTTTACCTGTCGCGCAGCAGCTCCTATCTGTCCTGTGCCAGCACTTCTTAGAAGTGCTCGAGAAACAGCGCAGCCGTTTAGGGGTGTGCGCAGGCGCACTCGTACAGCTGAGGTGCTATTCTCTTTGCCGCTTTTTTCCCCACAGGACCCGCTCCCTTTCATCTTCCCCATTCAACTCTATTGTCGAGCCCACCATAACTCAAAGGGTGCGTCTTCAGGCGTTGTTTTTTAATCTCTCGGGGGTGCTTTTCTTTTCCACCCCCGTTTCCCCCCCCCCCCCCCCCCCCTAGGGCTATGCTGGCAGGAAACGTGGAAACGTTTCCGTTTCCGTTCCCGTTTCCGTTTCCATACTTTTCAAAATTCTTATGGAAACGGCTTCCTTCTTAAGGAAACATAAGGAAACGTTTCCGTTTCCGTTTCCGTATCCGTTTCCCTTTTTTTTCAAAAAATGCATGGAAACGCGTTTCCATGCCAGCATAGCCGCCCCCCCCCCCCCCCCCCCCTTTTTTATTTTTGCTTTCCCAGTAGTTTACTTGAAGGGAAACCCACATGACATAATAATAATGCTTCAAAAAAGACGTTTACGGCGTGCCCAGAATCAGCAGTCGTATTGGTCCACAGGACCCATGAAAATCCCCCTTTTCCAGAACACGATGCCCAGGAGACGCTACCAGAAAATCAAAAAGTAGCCTCCACTTCACTCACGCAGAAGAGTCAAAGTTGTGGAAGATACGAGGGTTTCTGGGCAGAATTGGTGAAAAGCAGCAGTGCCAGGAAAATATTTAAGCATTGATGAGACACTCGTACCGCTACTGGGCAACTGGGGGGCTTCGGGTCTACTGTCCTCTCAAGCGTAAAAGATATGGCATAAAAATCTACTGCCTAAAAAACAAGTCAAAAGAATCGACTGTAAAATTCTGTAAAAAGCTATTTAAGGCTTTCTTGACGCGGTTCGTACGTGCCCCAGGGCTGGGGGACTTCTTTTTTGACCCCGGGAGGGGTTTCTGGGGGGTATCCCCGGCAAGGTGGTAGTCTTTGAAGCACGGAGTCACGCAAAGTTGTACCAAGCAGGCTGAACACTGGAACTGGGGTCATTTCGACTTGCCATGCTTGCACCACACGTTGCGCTATTTTTTCGGGGAAATGGTCCCAGAAGGTACTGTCGCGGCGCATTGGGGTCTCAGGGGGTATTGGGGCAGCCTGCTCTGTAGTTCACTTTAGCTGTTGTTTAGACTGCCTCCCTAGTAGCCCTTCGATGACTGCCTCTTTGAAAGGCGTGAATCCACTGTCGTTCGTACTCAGGGTGTTGGAGGGCGATGCTTCTTTCAAACAAGGCAGGCATTCGCCAGAGATTTATCTAACAAGTTCGAAAATACTTTCAGGGGCCACTTCGAAGTCATAAGGGTGTGTTTATGGCGTTTTGTCACAGCATCACCCAGCGTCGGTTCCGCCCATTGCGGTGTTGTAAATGTGCACTTGGTGGGGAGCGGGATGTCCTTTCCGGCTTTCATTCTCTTTTGGCCGACACGTCAAATTTGACTTCACCGGAACATCCAACGTCGACAGAAAGCGCACAGGCTTGATGTCATGCCACGTTGTGGTGCAAAGGATGCTCACGTGCTGGTGGAACTGGGTGTCCCCACAGGATGCGCGTCCTTGGGCTTGCGGCCTCGCTTCTTTGGGGCATCCGTGAGGCCTTTGCGATAGGTAGAAGTCAGCACGCTTGTTTGTTTCGCTGTGGAAACACAGATATCCCAAAATAGTCAAAAAGCGGTCTCTTGACATGACGGTGGCGTACCCAGGGGTGTAGTTGAGAGACGTGGAGCCTGTGCGCCAGTAGTCAGAATAATCTGGCTTGATATCCAAGTCCATCGACAAAAGGACACCTAGGAAGGTATGCAAAGAAGCAGCATCGAGATCCAGAGAAACACCTTTTTTAGCCGCATTTGCCACATTGTTCGAAGCTATGACCCGAATAACGTTTGGGACGAGCATTTGGGAGAATATATGGAATGGCGTTGAGCCTCTGATGTCAAAACAGGGTCCACAAGGATTCCGATCTTCACGAAAGCGGATGCCTTCCAACTGCTCCGGCTTTGCCGTCCAATCACCCTGCTGTGAATTCGTATCGGAATCACTGTCTGTATCAAATTGCATAATAGGGATGAGCCATCAGTGCTACCATCACTCATAATGTCCTCTTCCGGCCTCCTTCTGGGCGCCCTTTTTTGAAGTGATTTTAAGGGTAAATTTGGTCTGGCGTTTTTTTCTTCTTTTTTCTTGTTGAGTTAGGGCAGCATTTAGTTTATATTTTTCATATTTTCCACGCAGGACCCCGGCTGCAAGAAGTGGCTGGGCCGTATTGCATTGAAAGCCCTTTGTGCAAGATTTTTTTTAAATCGTCTCTATAAAGACGCTCGTTGGTAGATGGTTAAGAAACTAAAAAAACATGAAAACATGAAAAACATCATCGCACATCTACTGGAAAGCAGAGCTTCAACACATCAGAAAAAGACAAGGAAAAGGTACTTCCTCACATCAGAACAGAAGGAGAAACACCCATGGAGATGGCCTCCCTCAGAGACTCAATAGCTAACCGAACAGATTGTGGTGCTTCCACCCCTACCTTCTCCTGTGCATCAAGGATCTCAACCGCCTCATCCCCTTCCCCCATCAAGTACTTCAAACAAGCTGTATTGTAAGGACCCCACACATCATCAGACACATGGTACAGCCACTCACCTTCATGGTTGCCTTTAGCTGCTTGAAGAGAACTTTCAGTCACCTCGAACACACGAAGTGGTGCCTCCCTGCCCCTCACAGCAACATCGACAGGGAGAAGCCTCATGTCGTACAAGAACGCCAGCTCCCTCTGAACAGAGCCATCACAGGTCACCTTGTGCCCCTCGTGCCGACCGAACCTCTCCAGCAGCGACGCCGTCACAGCCACCTGACCCATGATCGCGAACACCTTCAGCTCATTGTTCCCAACAGGGCCACAGTGTGCACTCCCGCTGCACAGACCAGAAGACACAGCCAGCCCTTTGTTGTGTTTTCCCATCTCCATGAGGGAGTCAGCCGCCTTCCGAGCATGACCCACACACCGCTTCGCAGCATTGAACGAGGAGTGAACATGGTCCCCAACAACGACACCCACAACACCACCGTGTTTCCTGACTGAGAGCAGGACGGCTGTCATGAAACTGTCGTAAGTGTGACACACAAAGATGGAAAGATTGTCCTCCAATGCCTTCTGCGACCCAAGCATGTTTGTCACAGTGCTTGTCACCACCAGCTTCTTGTAATTCTCAATCACTGATAACTCACATTTATCGACGCTGCTTGAGTGAAGAGTCTCGTTGCTCATCTGCCTGATGTGCACCCTCCCGTCGCTGTCGGTGCTGGAATGAGAAAGACTGCCACCACAATCATCACTATCATCACTGCCACTGAAATCCTCACGGAACCTCTCAAAACAGGACTGAGGGAGGTAAGGACGGTAGGTGTGGAGGTTTGCAAGGATGCTGTCGAACGCTGCCTGCAAGGGGGGAGGGAGGGGGGAGTCGGTGAGGGCTGTCTCCGCTCCCTCCAAGTCGAAGCGGGAAAGACACTCTGCAATCCACTCAGAGGCGGTGATCACGTTCTGCATGGACTTCCGTTCCTTTTGAAGTCCAGAAGCAAAGCCACGTGTGAAGTAGAAGTCGAGGAGGAATATTCCAAACGGAACAGTAAATGTTTGTAAAGCCTTTGTTGAGTTCTTGGGGCATGGCAGTGTGTCGCAGCCACACATCTCCTCTCTCCTCTCCTCCTGGCTTGGGAGGAGCCGGTAGTCGACGTCGAAGAGGCCGAAGCGGAGCCACGATTCGATGGATGATATGATGAGCCAGATGCTGACCATTGCGATGAGGTTCCTGTTGACACGGACAGGGAGGTCGCACACCAAGGCAATGTCCACTAAAACTACGAAAGTAGGCCACACACGATCCTCCAACCACACCATTAAACGCCAGTCCCGGTGGATAAGCGACAACCCTGCCAAGTACAGCATCATCTCCACTGTTTCATTTCTTATCTTCCTTTCGACAAGCAGCTGCACAAGCAAGATCACCAACGCCAAGTATCCCACTTCTCGAGATAAATAATCTGCGTAGTTCTGAGCAGGTGAAATGATAATTTCAAAAAGACAGATGACGGCTCCCAGGTAGCTTATTGTGAGAAGCATCTTCTTCCTGAACACAGTCGGCTGATCGTCATCAGGTAGCAACACCCTTCTAAAGAAACACGACATGCTCAGCCCCTTGTTTTTGTTGTTCTCTGTGAAAACATTGCATTCAATTTGTACCTTTCTGTAATGAAAGACAAACATGGAAACACATATCGCGCCGCACAATCTACTGGAAAGCAGAGCTTTAACTCATCGAAACAACACAAACAATGGAATGTAGTGACGAGAAGAGTGAAAATATGCCCTGGGAGAGCGATATTACGCAGGTTACGTATAAGAAGTGACAGGGCACAGGGGGGGCAGAAATCACCCTTTTCCCACATGAGTGCATCAAGGGTTTCCAAGCTGTTCATCTCAATGGGGTTTGTGAAATCTCTTTGCACCGTTTGCAAGTACCACAACCCCGACTTTGACTTCACTGTGGACGATATCTATCAGTTTGTGGCCTTGTGGGTGCTCATGGACATCATCCGCAAGGCTGGCATAAAAGATTACTGGCCGACCATTTGTGCCCTCGCCACACCTTTTTTTGGCAAGTGTAATGAAACGTTACTGCTTTTTGCGCTTACAGCGGTCGTTGCATTTTGGAGGGGTGAAGAGACAGACAGGTTGCAAAAAATAAGATTCTTGCTCCCCTACCTGTCTGCAACACTATTCCCCCGGAGAATCGATCATTGATGAGAGTATGATCAAGTCACACGGTAGGCATCGCTTCAAAGTATTCCAGCCTGCAAAGAGGACAGGTGAGGCTGTGCACCGGGCAGGATCTGACACAGGGTCGTGTTCAACTTGTCGATCTACTGTCCGCAGTGCTAATACCATTGTAAAAGCGTGAAAAAGCAATCAAACACAGCACTGTGGACCCCGATGTGAGGTATCTCAGCACTTGGCATATTACCTTCCCATTTGGTGAAGGATCGAGGTCATTTTAGGGGGGTGCTGGTGTTTGGGAGCCCTGACTCGCGTGCAGGATTGGCGTACCACGTGATCACTGCAGAAGCACCAATGCTTATGATGCCAAAAAAGGACAACATGGCGACCAGAATGTCTCGGCGGCGGAGCTCTGCTTCGAGCTTCTTGTCCTGCAGCTCGAGCGCGACAATGAAAGCTCTTACAACGTTCTCCCGTATCTCCTGCGGTGCCTTCAATGGCGTCTTGCTTGACATGAAGTGAACGTCGTGCTCAGTCTGAAAGCGCACCCCACGTGACTTGTCGATGCCACTATTCGTGTCCACCTGGTGGATGGCTCGGCATCGGTAGCGTTCCCCTTGTACCCCGGCATCGATAACTTCTATACTGGCGTTACCCTTGTACAACAGATGTGGGAATCGGGTTTGTGGTGGAAACAATCCGAGGAAAGTCCAGTCAATGGTGGTAACAATCCGAAGAAAACCGCCAGAATGTACCTAATCTTGCCCCAGTGAAGAAGCAAGTAGGCCCAGGCAGGCCCAAAAACGGGTTTGCGATGAGCGACAACAGCTTTTCGACTGTTATGCGCCAGTCCGGAAACAACCGCCCAGCAAGCACCCGTTCTGAAATGGGGACCGAGGGGCCCAGGGAAGATGCCAGGCGCGACTTCACCAAAGGTCACTGGTCCAAAAAACTGGATGCAGCAAGACAATGGACACACCACGTGCGTGTTTTGGGGGTCCGGGTGCAAACTATCTTCATCTGCAAGGCTTGTAACGTGCATCTGTGCCCAGCTTGCTTTGCGGACTATCACGAACCAGTGGTTTACCCACCCCAATCTACCCCCTCTGGAGGCCCGGCCACACCGAAGAAACGCCTAAGGTACCTGAAATGGTTTTAAGTACCAGCGTCTCCAAACACATACCCTTCTCCCCAGGTCGTCATCTGAGCCAAGTCCCAAAAGCAAAACCCCCCCTAGCACCCCGAGGCCCAAGCGAAAAAAGTAAGGAAGTGTCTAACCTATGGGTGGGTTTTACAATAAATTTCACTTCAATTCCTTATTCTATTCACTTCCCAGGGCCTTTGAGGGGCGTCTGGGGGTGTTTTTTGTCCCTCCTGGGTGATGTATTTTCTTTTACACAAGCGTCGTTCTATGGTTGCATGCTCGAGGATGTTTTAATTTTAGAAAATAAAAAAGCCGATGGTGACCTTTTTTTTTGCCCAAAAACCCCCATCCTTTAATGTTTAATGGTTAAAACAAAAA
The DNA here is from genome assembly GCA_964019335.1 of Diplonema japonicum. NCBI lineage: Eukaryota > Euglenozoa > Diplonemea > Diplonemida > Diplonemidae > Diplonema > Diplonema japonicum. Next base: position 310,347 of record OZ025740.1, read on the forward strand.
ACAAAAGCAAAAACAAAAGGAAATAAACTTTTTTCGACACCACACACCCCATTTAGTGTCTTTGCAAATGAGGAAATATAAATGAAGAAGGTAAAAATAGAGACACGGCAAGAAGCTACCTGTCTGATGTCTTGGCGCGGACATCCCATACAGCTCAAAAGCCCCTTCAGCTAAAACAGAAAGTAAAGCTAAACAAGACAAAGCTGCCGCTTTTTTATTTATTTTTTTTAATTACTGTATACCACACATGGTCCCGCTGGTATGCGAAGCTTTAAGAGGCTAAAATTGTCAGTACCTCTTCTTAAAACTATGGTTTCTAGTTTGTCGCACCCATTCAGGAAGCGACAAGCAACAGAAAAAAGTTTGGCCATCGAACTCAAGTCGATGGTTTCTAGCTTTTTGCACCCTGACAAGAAGTGAGAACCAATAGAATAAAGATTGGTCATCGCATTCAAGTCGATGGTTTCTAGGTTTTCGCACCCTGACAAGAAGTAATGACCAATAGAATAAAGTTTGGTCATTGAACTCAAGTCGATGTTTTCTAGTTTGTCGCACCCTGACAAGAAGAAAGAACCAATAGAATAAAGATTAGTCATCGCATTCAAGTCGATGGTTTCTAGATTTTTGCACCTTGACAAGAAGCTATGACCAATGGAATAAATATTGGTCATTGAGCTCAAGTCGATGGTTTTTAGTTCTGTGCAACATGACAAGAAGTCATCACCAATGGAAGAAAGATTGGTCAGCGCATTCAAGTCGATGGTTACTAGTTTGTCGCACCATGACAAGAAGTCATCACCAACGGAAGAAAGATCGGTCATCGCATTCACGGAGATGGTTTCAAGTTTTCTGCATTTTGTCAAAAACTTACCACCAATGGTGGAAACATTGGGGAGGATGAGATCAACAGACGTCAGGTGGTCGCACTCTTCAAGAAACTTATTGTCTATTCTTGTAACACAGCCTGTGGAGTCGGTGACAATGAGGAACCGAAGTCCAGAAGGAAGGTCACTGCTGCTCATGGACAAGACTTCGACAGCTGGAGAGTACCCCACCTCCACCACCAGAACCAGCTCAGGGTCAGCTGACACAAGACCCTCAAGCTCAGAAACCACTTCTGAGTTCTTGTCCTTCAGCTCTTCCAGACGGACTGTTCTCCTCTTGTTCACCTCCACATGGACCACGGAGCCCTCCACAAACCCAAGTGAATGAACCTCTTCACCACCATTCCTGTCCAGGACCTCTCCCTCCCAAACCAGTTTGAACTTGCCTTCGAGTAAACTAGCAGCACACCCAGCCTTCTTGTACAGGCTCCCCACCGTCTCCTTCCCTGACACTTCCACATCGTGAGTCCCGCCTCCCGTCTTCACGAACACTGTCATATCGTTCACCCCTTCATCTGATCTCTTCCCATTCATGTTCTTTTTCTTTTCGTTCTCCCCCCCCCCCCCCCAAGCCCTTTTTTTTGCTTTGGTTTTTAGTTTCCCTGTGCTTGTCTTTTGCACTGCAGCCGAGTAGCTTCTCCTACTAAAAAATAAATGGGTGTTGGAAAGTTCTTTTTTTCGGGGGGGGATCGGGAATAGATAAGGCTGCTCACAAACTGCTTTTGTAAATGTCTTCTTTTTTTTTCCCCCCCTCTTTTTATGGCACTCTTCTTATCCTTACACTAATCTCGACAATTGACCACATGTCATGCCCTCCATTGCATTTCCCATAAGGGCAAATGGAGGAAACATAAAAGATGAAAGCGTAGAAAGACTTTCTTTTGTACAAAATATATCTTTTTTTTTTTTTTTTTATTTCTGTGTTCTTCCTCCCGGTGGGCACCTTAGCTACTGCTAAAATGTCAGTGCCTCCTTTTTTAAAATGAGGCATTTTTCCTCTTTTTTTTTTACCCAAACCTCCACCTTTTAATGGTTTTAAAACAAAGGGGCGACGTGTGACATCAGGCCATCTGATTTTCATTTAGCTATTTTCTTTTTTTTTTTTTTTCTTTTTTCTTAATTACCGTATACTACACATGGTCCCGCTGGTATGCGAAGCTTTAAGAGGCTAAAATTATCGGTGCCTCTTCTTAAAACTATGGTTTCTAGTTTGTCGCACCCATTCAGGAAGTGAGAACCAATAGAAAAAAGTTTGGCCATCGAACTCAAGTCGATGGTTTCTAGTTTTTCGCACCCTGACAAGAAGTCATGACCAATAGAATAAAGACTGCTCATCGCATTCAAGTCGATGGTTTCTAGGTTTTCGCACTTTTCCAAGAAGTGAGAACCAATAGAATAAAGTTTGGTCATTGAACTCAAGTCGATGGTTGCTAGATTTTTGCACTCTGACAAGAAGAAAGAACCAATGGAATAAAGATTGGTCATCGAGCACAAGTTGGTGGTTTTTAGTTCTGTGCACCTAAACAAGAAGGAAGAACCAATGGAAGAAAGATTGGTCATCGAACTCAAGTCGATGGTTTCTAGTTTGTCGCACCATGACAAGAAGTCATCACCAACGGAAGAAAGATCGGTCATCGCATTCACGGAGATGGTTTCAAGTTTTCTGCATTTTGTTAAAAACTTACCACCAATGGTGGAAACATTGGGGAGGATGAGATCAACAGACGTCAGGTGGTCGCATTTCTGAAGAAAGTTTTCGTTTATTCTTGTAACACAGCCTGTGGAGTCGGTGACAACGAGGAACCGAAGTCCAGAAGGAAGGTCACTGCTGCTCATGGACAAGACTTCGACAGCTGGAGAGTACCCCACCTCCACCACCAGAACCAGCTCAGGGTCAGCTGACACAAGACCCTCAAGCTCAGAAACCACTTCTGAGTTCTTGTCCTTCAGCTCTTCCAGACGGACTGTTCTCCTATTCACCTCCACATGGACCACGGAGCCCTCCACGAGCCCAAGTTCTTGAATCTCTTCACCACCGTTCCTGTCCAGGACCTCTCCCTCCCAAATCAGTTTGAACCTCCCTTCGAGTAAACCAGCAGCACACCCCGCCTTCTTGTACAGGCTCCCCACCGTCTCCTTCCCTGACACTTCCACATCGTGAGCCTCGCCTCCCGTCTTCACGAACACTGTCATATCGTTCACCCCTTCATCTGATCTCTTCCCATTCATGTTCTTTTATCCTTGTTCTTTCCCCCCCCCCCCCCCCACACCCTTTTTGCTTTCTTTATTTCCCCTGTGTGTGTGCGTTTTTTTTTTTTTTTTTTTTTTTTTTTTTTTTTCTGCAGGGGTGCAACATAAAAGAGAAAAAAGGGAAAAGAAAAGAACATAAAAATAAAAAGATGAAGGAGGCTGTGTGTTGGTGCCCCACTACTTCATTACATGGGGCGGTGCATCTCGAAAGAAAAGAATCAATCTTTTACGCCGCGGTCAACCACCACAGTCGGCTCCAAATGTTCCCGCCTTTAGGTGGGGGTGGGGGAAACGAGCAAGAAAATGACGGGGGAGTTGAAGAAAAAAAAGAGAGAAGCGTTCCCATTTGCCATGCATACACGAAGGCTGCTCAGCAGACAAATGTCACTTGTAGGTGTTTGTTTTTAGGTGAAACAAGCACCTACTATGGGCAAGATCAACCAGGCTACTTGTCACTTTAACCGCCGATGGTTTACCGAGGTACCCCATATGAGATATGTGACAAAACCCATGAGGTGCCAATGCGCCCCTTATCGCGGAGAAAAAAAAAAAGAAGAAAAAAGAGGAAGAAGAGTGAGGGATATAACAAAACCCCCACCTGACAAATGTATCACAAGAGGGAGGAAGGTATTAAAAAAAATAAATAAAAATAAAAAAAGAGGAGAGGGTGGGGCGATTTAATTCTGTTTTTTTTTCTTTTTGTTTTTCTTCCTTTTTTTTATTTTCTTTTCTTTCTACCTCTTTTTTTTTTTTTTTTTTTTTTTTTTTCCAGAGAGAAAAAAAGGAGAAAAAACAAGAATCTATCTATAGAAAGATCCACACCCACCCTCCCCAAAGAAAAAGACTGGAAAAAAAAAAAAGAAAGAATGGGCCGAAGGAACGAGGGTCCTTCAAAAAAAAAAAAAAAAAAAAAAAAAAAAAAAAAAAAAAAAAGCCCTGTTCTTTTTCTTTTTTTTTTTCCATGTCTGTAGAAATAAAATAAATAAATGCCCGAGCCGCAAGAAAAAAAAAAGTTGGGTCTCTTAAGGGAAGTGGGTTAGAGGTTTCGCACTGACTGCGATTTACGGCAAACAATCTTGCCTGTGAAACTCTTTCATTTTTCGGATAATCTTCGGGGGAACGAAGACAGGTAACGCAAAGTGGCCTGGTGAAGCTCCTTCAAACCAGTCCGAAAAACGGCAGTCGTTTCTTTCCGTAAACAAAAAAAAAAGAAAAAGAAAAAAAAGGGGGGAAGTGAGAGTTTGGCTTTTTTTTAGCATTTTGTTTGTGCATCACACGAATAAAAAAAAGAAATATTGCATGCTAATCACTTTTTTTTTTTTTTTTTTTTCTTTTTTAGCAAATAACAATGGGACCCACCAAAAATAGGGGTAGGTTGCGCCGCTTGCAGAAGATCGCCGTTGTAAAGTTTTTTGAAGTAGCAAGCAAGCCTGGCACCCACTTTTTTTTTTTTATCCCAAGAAAACCGAGTACAGCACTTGTTAAAAAAAGAAGGTGGCGGTTGATGATGTTGTTGATTGTGAACAGTAGAGGGATAAGCCCAACAATGCTACACCCACTACTACAAAAAAGAAGAAAAAAATTTTAAAAAAAAAGGATTATTTTCCTCTGCTCACCACCATGCTGCGGTAAAGCCCATCACACCTCTCCATCAACTCACCTGGGGCCCCAACCTCCACAAGCTTACCCTTGTCCAAAGCAAGGATGAGGGTACTATCTGCGATGGTTTCCATGCGGTGGGCTATCGTGACGATGGTGGCTTCCTTGAAAACGTCTGCGTCCCTTATGGCGGCCTGTATAATCTTGTCGGTCGAGAAATCGACATTTGCAGTTCCCTCGTCAATGAGGACCACGCGTGCCTTGCAGAGCATGCAACGGGCGAGCGAGAAGAGCTGCCTGTGACCCGTACTGAGGTTGGCACCTCCTTCAGCGATCAGGTCGTCCAAGGAGGAGAAGGTTTCTTTGAGCTGAACCTTCTCTAACACACCCCACAGGTCATCGTCAGAGCACTCCTCAAAGGGGTCGAGGTTGTACCGCACTGTCCCCGTGAACAAGACAGGCTCCTGGGGGATTAGCGTTATGGCCGACCTTCGTTGCTGTAAAGGCATGGCCGCCACATCTTTACCATCAAGGAAGACCTGCCCTCCCACAACCTCATTCAGACCCAACAGCGACTGGAAAAACGATGATTTCCCACTGCCCGTCCGCCCGACCACTCCGACTCTGCTCCCTTGCGGGATATCCACCGTCATCCCTTGCAACACGACAGGGAGGTCCGAGCGGTACCTCACCGATAGGTTGGCCAGCCGGATCGCCCCTGTCCTCGGCCACTCCTCGTCCATTGTTTTTATCTGCAGCAAACAACCTTCCTCCTCTTCGGGCGGCAGCGAGGTGTAGTACAAGAGACGTTCCACGGAAGTCATCATGGTCTCCACCAAGCTTGAGTTCCTTGCCATGTACTGAAGTGTTTCCCCCAAAGACAGGGAGTATGTGAGGGCCAAGGCGTACACAGACGTCGAGACCGTGTCCTTCAGGACAAGCCCCATCCCGGAAAGCAGCGTCACGAGAACCGCGCACATGATGTCCAGTCTGAAGCCGATCCATCTGTTCCCGATGAACCACCAGTACCACGGCTTGGCCATCGCTTCCAGCCTCATCCCGAAGGCGTGTTGTATCTCGTCTTGTTTCTGAAAGGCTTTGATCGAGGTGATCCCGTTCAGGTTCGCGGAGAAGGCAGCGAAGACAGGCGACCTGCTCACCCCGTCAAGCCTTTTCAGTTCCCGCAATGAGCTCGTCGCATATGCCCGTAGCCATACAAAGATACCGATTAAGAATGGGAGCGCGATTGCGATCCATGGGATAGCAATGCAGACAAGCACCATCACCCCAAGCACCATGAAGGCCATTTGAAGCGTGTCGAAAAAGAGCACCGGAAGCTGCTCGTCTATTTGCCCGAGGTCCGCACTGAACCTGTTGATGATACGGCCCAAAGGGTTTGATGTGAAGAAGGACATCTTCGTCCGCAACACCGAGGCAAAGGAAGAGTCGTGGATGTAGCTGTTCGCCCTCACCGTGATGAAGAAGAAGAGAAAAGCACGCATCAGGCCGAGCGAGAAGGTCGAGGCACAGACACCACCGTAGACTGCGAGGTAAAAGTGGTTCTGCTGCTCGTTTAAATCGTTGTCCGCCCAGCTGCTGAGGAAGTAGTCCCCGTACATCATCGACAGCTGCCCGCTGAACAGTCCGACCAACACCACTGTTGCAAGGAACCGTCCCCCCGCTTTGATGTACTCCGCATAGGTCGTCCCTGTGACAGCTCCCCTTGCACGGTCTTCCGTTTCAACGAGCTTCACGGCAGCGTCCCTTTCTTCCTTTTCGTTTTCTTCTTCGTTTTCGTTTTCCTTTTCGTTTTCATCTGTGGTTTCATCTTGTGGTTTCAAAACTGTGGTTGGAGCAGCAGCAGCAATGGGCTCATGAGGAGATCCATGGTAAGAAACGGTCCCCTCGTCGGTCAGGGTTACAATGCAGTTCGAGTATGACGCTGCCTTGGGCTGGTGGGAAACGAGCAAGATCCCGACTTTCTCCAAGGAGAGGATCGCACGCAGAGACTCGAGCAGGGCATCGCAGACGCAAGGGTCCACTGCGGCCAGGGGATCGTCCAGGAGGAGGAGGCAAGCATCGGAGTACAATGCGCGCGCCAAGCTCACCCTCGCCTTCTGTCCGCCAGAGAGGTTCACCCCGCGTTCACCGATCTCGGTCAAGTCGCCGTTTTGAAGCTGCTTCATATCCGTGTCGATGCATGTTGCCTGCAGCACCTGGTGGTACCTCTCTTCTTCGAACGTTGAGCCGAACACGATGTTGTCCCTCACCGTACCAGCGATGATCCACGGGCTTTGCGGGCAGTATGCAACGGGGCCCCTCACCCTCACGCTTCCCTTTGTCACTGCTGCCTCCGACAGGATCGCCGACAATACTGTTGACTTCCCGCATCCGACCGCCCCTGACAGTGTTGCCATCTCCCCCTTCGCCACCTTCAGGTTCAAGCCAGAGACCACGTCGTCGCCTTCTTCCCACGAGCACGACATGTTTTCAATGTGCAAGACAGTGCTTTCCCCCCTCGGTAAAGGGTGGTCCGACACACCGTTGTCCTCGCCGGCTTCGAGGAACTCCTGTATACGCAGGATGGCAACGTGCATTTCCGGAACCGCTTCCAAGGCTCTCGAGAGCTTCTTCCCCATCGAGAAGCGAAGGGCCTGCAGCAGTGCGATGGTTGGGTAGGCGCTGTCTATCTCGAGCCGTTGCCCGTTGACGTAGATATAGATGGAGAAGATGGCGAAGGACGCCAGGGCGGGTGCGGAGAAATATATCCCGAGGTTGAAGGCTTTTACCAGCTGCGACTTTAGAATCCACGAGGCCTCCGTGCGCCGAATGCGGGAAACCATCTTTTGGAAGGGTGTCTCCCACAGGGCCGCCTTCACGCTCAGCATGCCGCTGAGGAGCTGTGCTGTGAGGGACACTCGTTTGTCCGTTGCCTGTGCTGTCTCGTGTCGGAACCGCGACAGGAATCTCGCGCTGTTCAGCTGCATCAGGCTCACCATGGCGAGCACCCCGACACCTGCAGCCGCAGGACCGTAACCGACGTTTACCGACATCAAATAGTAGCAGACAACACAGTCCAAAAGGGACACCCACATGAACTGGACGTATACCATGCCTTGGTCAAACCTGAGCACGTCCGTCGAGACCAGGTTCATGATCTTCCCGTTCGTGTGCGCCATCCTCCCCGAGTAGCTCGAGTGAAGCAGCTTCTCGTGGATCAAAGCCGTGCACCCCATTCTGCAGCACCAACCCGTCCGCATCCCGTAGTAGAACAGCTGGTGGTGGATCACGGCGACTAAGAACGAACAGGCAACAAACCCGGCAGTTAGAAGACTGCCCTCCAGTAGGTCGCTGTCGTCGCCCTTGAACCAGGTCAAGAGGTAGCCTAGCAGAACAGGCTGTCCGATCACACAGGCAGATTCTCCGAAGGCGTAGAAGGCGGATAGGTAGAACTCCTCCTTGAAGGCGTGGTACAAGGCCCTCCAGAACCTCCATTTGTCCGAGCCCGTTCCCTTCACCTTGTTCCACCCCATTAGGAGTTTTCGATGCTGCGTGTGGGTGGTGTCGTTGTCGGCTAGCGGGGGCAGATCTTCGGCGTTCAGCGGCCTTGTCCACCCCAAGGCCAGCAAGGGGTTGATGTACGAATAGTTCACCTTTGACACCCAGCTGCCTTCTTCCCTCGGGGCTTTCTTTTCCTCCTCCGCCTTCTCCCGCCATGATTGTTGTTGGGTGCCGTTGTTCTTTCTTACGTTCTCTTGCCCCGCCGGAAGCGGGTTCTTTTCGGTTGCAGACATTTTTTTTTTCTTTTCTTCTTTTTTTTTGATTTTTTGGTTTGTTGTAAAACTAGCTGTGGTGGTGGTGGTGGGGTTTCTTTTTTTTTTTTTGGTGGAAACAAAAGATAATAGGAATAGATATGGGAAAGGGGGGGGGGGGGGGGGGGGTGTCAACAGACCCCTCCCCACGTAAGAATTTAAAAATAATAAAAAAGAAAAGGTGCAGCAAAGCACAGAGAAGAAAAGAAAATGAGTGCTAGCTAGACACAATGCAGGTGCTAGAACAGTATTGCATGTACTTACTAATCAAAAGGAGGGAGGGAATTTTAAAAAAAAAAAAAAGTGACGAAGTACTTTTTTCTTTTCTTTTTTTTTTTTAAAAGTTTTGCTGGGTTGTCGAAAACAAAGAAAAAGAAAAAAAAGGAAATAAAAATAAATATCCCGAGCCGCAAGAACAAAAGAAAAAAAGAAAAGTTGGGTCTCTTAAAAAGGGAAGTGGGTTAGAGGTTTCGTACTGACTGCGATTCACGGCGAACAATCTTGCCTGTGAAACTCTTTCATTTTTCGGATAATCTTCGAGGGAACGAAGACAGGTAACGCAAACCTGTCCAAAAACGGCAGTCGTTTGTTTCTGTGAACAAAGGGAGATAGAAGAGAGAAAGAAAAAGAGGGGGAAAAAAGGAGAGGGGGGAGGGGAAAAAAAGAGTGAGGCTATCACTTGTCTTTTTTTTTTTTTTCTTTTTTTTTTCCCGCTCTTTACAAGAAAGCTGAGTACAGTACTTGTTAAAAAAAGAAGGTGAAAAGTTGATGATGTTGTTGATTGTGAACAGTAGAGGGATAAGCCCAACAATGTTACACCCACTACTATTCATTCTCTTTTTTTTAATAAAAAAGAAAAGAAAAAGGATTATTTTCGAGCAAAAAAAAAAAGGGGGTTTCTTTGCTCGGCCATGAGTTTCTCCCCCCCCCCCCCCCCCCCGTTCTCGAGACTTAATTCTTAATTCTTTTCCTCGTGAGGGGGAAATCATAAGAAATTTGATAAACTTCGGTGTGGGTGCTCACCGTAAGAAAGAAAAAACTATAGTCAGAGAAAGACAACAAGTGTGGTCTTCGGTGTGTTGGGAACATCATGCAGACCACTGTTTGAAATCTTTATGTACTGAAACAATTTTTTTTTTTTTTTTTTTTTTTTTTTTTCAACGAAAAACCAAAATCCACCATGATACGAAAACGACGTGTGGCTAGTAGCGGCCTACCGCGGTGGTGTTGCCCTACCTTTTGAAAGAAAAAAAACAAAACCAAAAAAAGAAACTCTCAAACTTTTTCACTCGAAGTCCCTTGCCCTCCTCGCCAAGACGAATGCAGCGATAGATCGAATGCCGACGAAGGCCGCAAGCATGATGAGGGTGTAGATCCACCAGTGGTCCCTGTTGATGCTGGAGTCGTGGACAAGGGTTGCCACGACGTCCGAAGCCGCAGTGTTGTTGTCTGGGAGGTTCTTCTCCGAGAACTCGACGATGGTGCTGAGGGCCACCCCGTACTTCAGGAAGCAGCCCCACTGGATCCAACGCATGAAAACAGGGATCGCATCGCTTGTGATGAAGAACCCCGCAAACAGGATCTGAGGGACAAAGATGGCCGGCACAAGGTTCACTGCCGTCTCCGCACGAGTGGTCGATGCACCAAGCAGCAGCGCCGCCGACCCAGACACAGCTGCGAGGAGGGTCATCGCAAGCACGTGAAGAAAGAAGTCCCCTTGGTAGTCGACCAAGAAGTACACCGCAATAAGACCTACAAGCTGCTCAAAAAAGGCTACCGGAACGTCGATCATCGTCTTCGCAAGGAAGTAAGCTGCCGTCCCGTAGGTCCCTGTGATGTACTCCCTGATGAAGACCGGCCGCTCCAAAGGGAACACCAGCAGCAGCGGCTCCGCCGACAGGAACATCGTGTTGATGGATATGAAGACCAGCGCCCCCCAGTGGTTGTTCACCTCCTTCTCTACGTCCCCGCTGGTTCGGGCGTCCCCCCACTCGTCCCCAGCCCCCAAGAAGATGAGCCCTATGATGACGGACAGCACGATCGCCATCCCGAACCTGCTCATCAGTGTCATCTTGTCACGCAGCACTTGGTAGAACTCCCGCTTCACCAGGTGTCGGAACTGTGTCACGAAGGGTGCAGGGTTCGAGTCCCACATCCCAGACGCTGCTGAGGAGACACCTTCGATCTCGCTCCCCTCCTTCATGATGGTCTGCACGGTCTGGATCAAGGGCTGCACCTTGTCATCTGAGAGGGTCTGCAGGAGGTGCATCGCGAAGTCGGCGGGGTTGTAGTTTGGTTTGCAGTGGTGGCCGTGTGCCGCGAAGTGCTCCGCCACCCCCTCCACGGGCCCGTTGTACACCATCTGCCCGTAGCGCAGCAGCATCACACGGTGGAACAGGTCGAACACCTCACTGGAGGGCTGGTGGATCGTGCACACGATGGTGCACCCCGCCTCCGCCAACCCCCGGAGGATCTTCACGAGTTCAAACGCGTTGTGCGAGTCCAGCCCACTCGTCGGCTCGTCCAAGAAGATCAGTGACGGTGACGAGATGAGCTCCACAGCCACCGCCGTCCGCTTCATCTCACCACCAGACAGCCCAGGCGACAGGACGGACCCGATCAGCGTGTCGGCACAGCGGTCTAGGTTCAGCGAGTTGATCGCCCTGTTCACCAGCTCCTCCCTTTCCTCCTCACTCGAGTCGGGGAGCTTCAGGGCCGCCGTGAAGTGCAGGCATTCTCGAGGGGTCTGTGTCGCGAACAGAGCGTCCTTCTGCATCACGTAAGCAAGCTTCGTCTTGTACTGCTTCGGGTCCACAGCCTCCCCGTTCATCGTGATGCTCCCAGAAGCCCTTCCGTAAGGAGCCCTCCCCGCCAGCACGTTCATGAGGGTGCTCTTCCCCGCCCCAGACGGGCCCATGATGGCGGTCAGCTCCCCAGGACGCAGCGTCCCACCCAGGTCGCTCAGGATCTGCTTCTTCTCACCCTTGCTCAGGTCCACAACGAAGTCGAGGTTGCTCCACTTCAGGGTGAGTGGCTCGATGAGCGACTTGTCATGGAAGCTGGTGCTGGTGGGGGCCTCCTCGTCGAAGGGGGCCGTCGTCGTTGGGGCGGTCGACATAGTTTTGCAGTAGTTTATTTCCTGGAAGAATTTGGAGGGGGTAGGGTTTATTTAAAGATAATAATAAAAGGAAAAGAAAAGGTGCAATAAACGCATAGAAGAAAGAAAATGAGTGCTAGATAGAGTACTTTCTTTTTTTTTTATTTCCTGTATACCACACTTACCCCCGCTGGTAGTTGCTGGTTCTTTTGCATTTTACTTTTTTTATATTTTTTTTCTTCTTTTTACTCACTGTATACTATATTTACCCAAGCTGGTATCTCAGCCTTCAAGCTGTTAAAACTGTCAATACCTCTTCTAAAAACGATGGTTTCTAGTTTTTCGCATCTTTTAAAGTTACATAAACCAATGGAAGAGAGATTGGCCATCAAGCTCAAGTCGATGATTTCCAGTTTTTTGCACCCAGACAAGAAGCAAGAACCAAACGAAGAAAGAGTGACCATGGAACTCAAGTCGATAGTTTCTAGTTTTTTGCACTCTGACAAGAAGTAAGAACCAATAGAATAAAAATAGGTCATTGCATTCAAGTCGATGGTTTCTAGATTTATGCACCTAAACAAGAAGTAATCACTAATGGAGGTAACATTGGTCATCGAATTCAAATTGATGGTTTCTAGATTACTGCACCCTGATAGAAATTCATCGCCAATGGTAGAAACACTGGGGAGGATGAGATCAACAGACGTCAGGTGTCACATTTCCGAAGAAACGAATATTTTATTCTTGTAACACAGCCTGTGGAGTCGGTGACGACAAGGAACCGAAGTCCAGAAGGAAGGTCACTGCTGCTCATGGACAAGACTTCGACAGCTGGAGAGTCCCCCACCTCCACCACCAGAACCAGCTCAGGGTCAGCTGACACAAGACCCTCAAGCTCAGAAACCACTTCTGAGTTCTTGTCCTTCAGCTCTTCCAGACGGACTGTTCTCCTCTTGTTCACCTCCACATGGACCACGGAGCCCTCCACGAGCCCAAGTGAATGAACCTCTTCACCACTGTTCCTGTCCAGGACCTCTCCCTCCCAAACCAGTTTGAACTTGCCTTCGAGTAAACCAGCAGCACACCCAGCCTTCTTGTACAGGCTCCCCACCGTCTCCTTCCGACACTTCCACATCGTGAACCCCGCCTCCTGTCTTCACGAACACTGTCATATCGTTCATTTTTTGATTGTGTTTCTGTTTTGTTAAAGGCAATTTTCAATGTTCAAGTGGAAATCAATAGGTGGCTGAAGTGATTAAGATAGGGAAAATAAAACTCGATTAAAATATATATGAGATCAACAGACGTCGGGGGGTATTAAGGTGGCTGAAATGTTGTTGAAAGGGAAAGAATATCTGATCACAAGATTTTTATTGCTTCTCTTTTTCTTTTTCTTTTCATGACACCCTTCTTATGTTACACTTGGTTCTCTTTTCCTTTTTGTTCTTCCTTTTTCTTTTCTTTCATAGTGTCCAGGGTTAACCGATCACCTTCGGGTTTTGAAACCCGACCCGAGCAATTTTAGATTTTCGATCACAGTCGGGTTAATGATCGGTTTTTTTCTAATTTCGGATCGGTTTGATTGGTTTATGATCGGTTTTTTTCTAATTTCGGATCGGTCTGATCGGTTTTTTTTAATTTCGGATCGGTTTATGATCGGTTTTTTTAATTTCGGATCGGTTTGATCAATCCAAAACCCATATTTCTGGCAAAAAATACCAAGACCATGCTCAAATTTTTTTTTTTCAAAAACCCTATTTTGACGATCTGAGCCCATTCCAGCCATTAAAACCCAAAATAGAGCCTTATTTAAGGCCTTAAATGCAGTTTTGAAAAAACTGGTTTTCGGACTTTTTTATTATTTTCGTAAGAACTCACCCCAAATACTTTTTTTTAGGATAAAATGTCCGACACTTGTTCCTCTTCCTCTTCTGAAGAATCTGTGACTTCTTCAGAGGTGCGATACAAGACTCAGCTCTTGGAGAAGAGCAGGGACCAGCTGGTGGCCCATGCCAAAAGGAGGAAATTAAGCTCCGTAGTTTCAATGTTTTTCATTATTGACTTTCGTGCCCAGTTAAAAACCCGCCAAAAACAGGGAGAATGCCGATTTTCGGGAGATAATCCTTTTCTAAGTTGTTTCGATGCAGGCGTTGTGTACCTGGGAGGTCTGGGAGACGAATAGAAGGGTTATAAGTATGGTTGCATGCTCTCCTCCCGTTCTAATTATTGATTTTTGATTTCGCTCCTATTTAAACAGAAAAAAGAAGAAAAACCGCCAAAAAAAGCGAAAAAACAGCTTTTCGGGAAAATAATCCTTTTCTAAGTCGTTTTGATGCTCCCTGGGGTCGGCTTTGTGTATCTGGGGGGCCCGGGGGACGAATAAAAGGGTTATTATATGCATGGTTGCGTGCTCTCCTCCCGTTTTAATTATTGACTTTTGATTTCGCTCCCAATTAGGATCCTGCCTGAAACAGGGAAGCACCAGCTTTTCGGGAAAATAATCCTTTTCTATGTCATTTTGATGCTCCCTGGGGTCGGCTTTGTGTATCTGGGGGCCCGGGGGATGAAACGAAGGGTTTTAAGCATGATTGCATGCTCTCCTCCTGTTTTAATTTGATTTTCGATTTTTTTTGTTTTTTCGCTTTTAATTAAAAACCCGTCAAAAAAAGCGAAAAAACAGCTTTTCGAGAAAATAATCCTTTTCTAAGTCGTTTTGATGCTCCCTGGGGCCGGCTTTGTGTATCTGGGGGGCCCGGGATACGAATATAAGGGTTTTAAGCATGGTTGCATGCTCGCCTTTCATTTGACGTCAATTTAAAACCCGATTGTAATTAAAAACCCGCGGGTGATCGGTTAACCCTGGATACTATGTTCTTTTCTTTTTTATCTCCTTCGTCCTACTCATCTCTATTCAATTTCAACAATTCCACTATTTTTTTTCTCATCCAGTTGCCTGGGTACTCATCTCTTTCCACAAGCTTTGCTGGTTCTTTAGCACTTTACACTTTCTTCTTCTTCTTCTTCTTTTTTTTTTTTTTTTTTTTTTTTTTTTTTAATTACTGAATGCTATACTTACCCTATCTGGTTTCATAACCTCTAAGATGCTAAAACTGTTACTGCCTCTTCTCAAAACGATGGTTTCTAGTTTTTCGCACCTTAACAAGAAGGAAGAACCAATGGAATAAAGATTGGTCATCGAGCTCAAGTCGATGGTTTCTAGTTTTTTGCACCCAGACAAGAAGCCAGCACCAATGGAATAAATATTGGTCATCTCATTCAAGTCAATGGTTTCTAGATTTCTGCACCCTGACAAGAAACCAGCACCAATAGAATAAATATTGGTCATCCCATTCAAGTTGATGGTTCTTAGATTTGCACACCTTGACAAGAAGTAATGACCAATGGAATAAAGATTGGTCATTGAGCTCAAGTCGATGGTTTCTATTTTAGTGCACCCTGATAGAAATTCATCACCAATGGTAGAAACATTGGGGAGGATGAGATCAACAGATGTCAGGTAATAGCTATCAAGAAGAAACAAAGATTTTATTCTTGTAACACAGCCTGTGGAGTCGGTGACAACAAGGAACCGAAGTCCAGAAGGAAGGTCACTGCTGCTCATGGACAAGACTTCGACAGCTGGAGAGTCCCCCACCTCCACCACCAGAACCAGCTCAGGGTCAGCTGACACAAGACCCTCAAGCTCAGAAACCACTTCTGAGTTCTTGTCCTTCAGCTCTTCCAGACGGACTGTTCTCCTCTTGTTCACCTCCACATGGACCACGGAGCCCTCCACGAGCCCAAGTGAATGAACCTCTTCACCACCGTTCCTGTCCAGGACCTCTCCCTCCCAAACCAGTTTGAACCTGCCTTCGAGTAAACCAGCAGCACACCCAGCCTTCTTGTACAGGCTCCCCACCGTCTCCTTCCCCGACACTTCCACATCGTGAGCCTCGCCTCCCGTCTTCACGAACACTGTCATATCGTTCACCCCTTCATCTGATCCCCCGTTCATGTTCTTTTCTTTTCGTTCCTTTTCCTCACAAAAACCTTTTTTTGCTTGTGTTGAAGGCTTCAGAAGTGAAATGATGAAGAAAATTCACGATGATAGGAACGAAGTGGTTAGCAACAGCCTGCCGAGGAAAAAAAAAAAAGAAGAAGAAGAAAAAAAAAGAGACATTTAAGGGTACCTGCTGTATGTGGCAGGACGCCTAAAAAGAATGGTTAGAATGCTTTGATTGCAACACTAGGTGGCGTTAAAGGTCGCGAGAAACAGGATGGTACACTCAGGGATGGGATCTCGGGATTCTGAATGAATCATAAGTGCCTCAGCCGCCTTTTGACTGGCATGCTACTTCGGCAGGTTAGTTGGTTGTTGTAGAGTTGTTGCGGAGGGGCAGGTCCCCGGTGTCTTCGAGATATTGGATTGCCTTTCGTGGGTTCTCCACAAGGATGTGTCTCAGCGTGTCGAAGTGTTTGTCCCTGCTTGCTTTGGATGACGGGCAGTCTAGGAAGAGATGTTGGAGGGTTCTCTTCGTGTTGAAGTAGTTGCAGGGCATTTCAGGAGGAGGTGTTCGAGCGTTCTCTCTGTTGCAGGTCTCCTTTTGCAAGTGCGTTGCTTGAAGGCAGAGAGCGCTCTCTGTTGCGGGTCCAACAGCCAAATCGGCGCACTTTGTTTTCCCACATAGGTGCTTCTACATTTGAAGAATGACCAATGGAACAAAGATTGGTCATCGCATTCAAGTTGATGGGTTCTAGGTATCTGCACCCAGCCAAGAAGTAATCACCAATGGAAAAAAGATTGGTCATCGCATTCAAGTTGATGGTTTCTAGTTTGCCGCACTCACACAAGAAGTAATTACCAATGGAAGAAACATTGGTCATCGAATTCAAGTTGATGGTTTTTAGGCTACAACACCCCTCTAAAAAGGATTTTTCAATAGTGGAAACATTGGGGAGGATGAGATCAACAGACGTCAGGTGGTGGCTATCTTTAAGAAACCTACTGCCTATACTTGTAACACAGCCTGTGGAGTCGGTGACAACGAGGAACCGAAGTCCAGAAGGAAGGTCCTTCCTGTCCATGGACAAGACTTCGACAGCTGGAGAGTACCCCACCTCCACCACCAGAACCAGCTCAGGGTCAGCTGACACAAGACCCTCAAGCTCAGAAACCACTTCTGAGCTCTTCAGCTCCTCCAGCTGAACTGTTTTCCTATTCACCTCCACATGGACCACGGAGCCCTCCACGAGCCCAAGTGAATGAACCTCTTCACCACCGTTCCTGTCCAGGACCTCTCCCTCCCAAACCAGTTTGAACTTGCCTTCGAGTAAACCAGCAGCACACCCAGCCTTCTTGTACAGGCTCCCCACCGTCTCCTTCCCCAACACTTCCACATCGTGAACCCCGCCTCCAGTCTTCACGAACACTGTCATATCGTTCACCCCTTCATCTGATCCCCCGTTCATGTTCTTTTCTTTTCGTTCCTTTTCCTCACAAAAACCTTTTTTTTGCTTGTGTTGAAGGCTTCAGAAGAATGAACAAGAATATCCTCTAGAAAATAATAACTTGTACTGCAAGGCGAACATTTTCACCCGTTCTAGGGAATACCCCGACGTTCCCGAGTGCGTCCCAAAGCGGGCTCTGTGTCAACTAAGCGGCGAAAACTACAGGGTACAGCAGCGAAGGAGGAACTTGATCTTTCGTACTTTCTGTTCTTGTGTCACTCTCAGAGATGCTCCACACTGTCACCTCTGACGTCACCCATTTCAGATCTCAGCAACGACTCTGTGTCTATTTGCAGTATTCACTTGTTGTCCTAACTTCGGTGTCAGGCACTTCCACACAACATTTGATCAGCTTCTCATCCCGTTTCGCAACTACAACCTGTGCAACTTCTCCAGGTGTGCGAATCCGTTCCCCTCAGCAGGAAGCAGGCGAGGCGAAGTCCTAACCTTCGCATAAGACGAGCACCTTGCTGTCCCCTGTCACGAAGTACCCGTGGGTGGGGGTGGTGGTGATCCCTACGACGCTTGCCATGTCGATATCTCCAAGGCGCTCCAAGGCTTCCGGTTTCCTAATGGAGTACACCACCACACCATCGGGCTTACTAGCATAGAGCACAGTGCCAGAGAGGGAAATAGTCGAAGAAGGCAGGTAGTGGGTGGCCAGCGCGTCACCAGCGTGAGAGAAGATGGACAAGATGTCCCGCCCAAGAATAACAAAATAGGTCTCGGAGATAGAAATATCACCGCATGGGGTAGAAATGCGCATGCCAAAAGGGATCACCTCGGTGGGACCTTGCATTTTGTACAGCATTGCGCTCCACCCAGAGGACACTATTAAGTGTGGATACTTCACCACCACGTGGAGGGACGTGTCGTGTGTGATGGACCCCACGTGCTTGAAGCTGCCGTGGTCGGTGGTGGGGAGAAAGACGTGCACTCCATAGGACCCAAGTGCAATGTACAAGTAATCGCCGTAAGTGGCCATTGCGAACTGTGGGGCATCAGGGAAGCCTTCTAAGGGGAAGATTCTGGCTTCTTGTTCGTTGAACAGCAATAGGCCTCCATTTGCGTTCGGCCTGCTCACCGCCACCCACTCCCTTCCTGTGGCGTGATAAGGTATCGCACTGTGAGCGTTTGCCACTTCAGCCTCGAAACGCACTCCATAGCTGACGTCGAGTCTCACACCGTCTGCCCTTCTCCGGACGTGTAGCTCTTCCCCATCAGTGAGCGAGAGGTCCGACACCTTCTCTTCCTCTCGATCCAGAACCACATCCTGCCACAGCAAGTCATATAGGTCGCTGCTTAAATGCGCCTTCTTCTCCACTTCTCTTCTTAAGTCTCCCACTACCCAGCTGTGCTCGACTTCGATGCCCACTGACTCGGGGCCCACCTTGACAATCACTGAGATGGGCATGGTGGTGCGCCTCCCTTTGCGGTGAGCGAAATTTTACCTAATAAAAATTGCTCATCACGCTGCCATCAAACTAGTTTTTTTTATTCTCGACAATATCATTTGTTAAAAACAAAAGAAAGGAGGAGGAGGAGGGGGGGGGGGGGGGGGGAGGAAACGAAGAATAAAAAAGGGGGGGGGGTGCTAACGTAACAACACTAAACACAATAGTGGTGTTCCTGAAGCCACAGTTTCATTCTCGCAGGCAAGTAGAGATAATATGAAAGATTTTTTTTTTATTTTTTTTTATTATATATATGTCATCATTGGGAGGGCTGTCCGGTCCATGTCCCACGGAGCTGGGCCTTCAATCTTCTTGTGTCGATCTTCCGTATCTTGATGTGAAGTGGACGAATACGTTCCTAAGCACAACTACACATGCTGCAGACCCACCACAGGGAGGCCTGGAAGCGAATTGAAGGAGCTCCTCACCGTATTCCACGAGATCTTCTTTCGCCGACACGGGTTGAACGCAACTACCCATGTGCATAGGTGCAAATAGGAATTCCCCCATTTTCTCTCCAGAAATTTTCGCTTTATAGTATTTTTTTTTTTTTTTTTTTTTTTTTTTTCTTTAAATTTTATTTGTGCTTCCCACACAGTGTAAGATAAGGGGTCATGCGCCAGGGCATCTCCCAAGGCACAGTGTGTTGCACCACTTGGCGTGGCCCCGCTGGGAGACCATGAACTGCCGCTGCCATGCAGCTGCGTCGTGGTGCAGTGCATCAACGGCCGCTGCGATGTGTTGCGGCGTGGCAGGGTGCGGGAGGGTGTCGTGCGGGGGAAGCCTGTCGTGGGACCTGTCCTTGCGCAAAACGAGAAAAGACGTGAATCGCATCCACTGCCCAGGCGCCAGACGGCCTGCCACCCCTACCACAGCCCGTAAGGGCAACGAGTACAAAACCCCAGGCACAAACCGCAACGCATGCCCAGCAACCGTCTCAGCCCCGTCCGCAAAGTTGCGAAAAGACAACACAGTCCCACACTTGACACAGGAATCGACTTCATACAAAGATGCTCCATCTTGCAAGGAGTGGCACTGAGGACATGAATACATTTTTGCAGACACCACAGAGACCTTCACACACGCCGACCGCCTGCGGTGCACACCAGCTACAAAATTCTGCAGCAAGATAGCAGCTGCCTGGAACACCATGCCCGCCCCTTCAGCGACAACG
>OZ025740.1:330324-398858 GCA_964019335.1 Diplonema japonicum
CGACTACACCTAGGCCGAGGTGCGCCCCTGTAATCAAGTAGACAGTTTTTGTCCAACCTCCACACTGTATCCTGTATATAAATTATCGAATTTATTTTTTTTTTCTTTTTTTCTTTTTGTTCCTTGTGTTGTCTCTATTCTTTTTTTTTTTTTTTTAATTTTTGGGGGAAAGAGTATTTTCTCAAAAAAAAAAAAAAAAAAAAAAAAAAAAGAGAAAGAGAGAGTCGGTTGATTGTTGTTTGTGCACAGCCGGGATTAACCTGTAGAAGGATAAGCCCAACAATGCCACCACTACTCTTTTTAGCACTAACAATTCAAATTTCAATATATTGTTTTTCTTGTTCATGCAAAGAAAAAAAAAAATTCACTATGATAGGAACGAAGTGGTTAGCAACGGCCCACCAAAAAAAGAAAAAAAAAACCCCCTACAAGGGCACAAATCTCACAACAGGAAAAGAGAAATTAATTTCTTCTTTTTTTTTTTTTTTTTTTTTTTTTTTTTTTTTTTTTTTCCAGCACCCTGAAAATTAGAAGGAAAAAAGAGTCGATTTTCAGCATTTGTTCGGAAATCCTAAGATAAATAATATGCATATTACCACTACTCTTTTTTTTACCTCATACAAGCAAACTGAGTTGGAAAAAAAAAGAACCAGGCTGAAGACAACAAGAAATTAAGGGGCATTTCAGAGGGGGAAAGGCTATTTTAAGGCAAATCCACTTGAGGACCACCCTTGAAGAAAAGAAAAATACATAAAGGTGTCTAACTACTCTAACATGTAAATTTTGGAAAAAGTAAAAAAAAAAAAAAAAAAAAAAAAAGCTTTTTGCTCAGCACAATACAAATAAATTATGTCTTTTTTTTTTTTTTTTTTTTTTTTCCTCTTTTTTTTCAGGATAAATAAATGCAACAAAAAGAAAGAGAGAGGGGGGGGGGGGGGGGGAAACGGTTGGAGAGAAAGAGGTAACACGGGGTTGGAACGAAAGAAAAAGAACAAAATGAATGATGAAAAAAGCAGGCTTATTTTTCGGGGGGGGGGGGGGGGGGGGGGGGGGGGCACCAGGGAGGAAATCAAAGGGGTCGAAATTAGGCCAAAACTGTGTCTCGCACATATGTGACACAAAGGCGCAAAAAAAACCACTTGTACCCTGAAATCCATTTCCCGGCCGAGTCTCAACGACAACATGCAACTTAGATACCTAAAACGCCATTTTAATTTTTTTTTTTTTTTTTTTTACGACAGAAGCGGTACTTTTACTGTTATGTTTAAGCAATACTCAAGACTGAACACGGCTCAACAGTTCTGGCACGGCCGCTCAAAATTGTGAATACGTCACATAGAAGTCAGATAGATGCACAAAAAAAAACCCCCCCAAATAGCGGTTGGTACGGGTGCGTTCTTTCTTTGTGCATCAGGTTTAAAAAAAACGAAAATTCAAGCGAAATAGCACATTCACAAGTGGGACTTTACCTAATAAAATAGCTCATTACGCTGCCATCAAACTATTTTTTAAAAGTCTCGACAACAATATTGTTTTAAAAAAAAAAAAAAAAAAAAAAGAAATTGGTACTTCATTTTGTTTGTGTGCACGAGTGGTATTTCACCTAATTAAAAAAAAGAACTACAAACGAGAAGATGACAGAGTGGGGGGTGGGGGGGGGGCATAATGCAAACCATGTTAGAAGCAGGTATACTCAACACCCCCCCCCCCCCCCCCCCACAGACTAAGAGGAACATACTCTTTACCGTAATACAAAAAAAAAAGAGAGAACGTCCAGACATTCAATGCAAAGATGACTTCACCTGTGTGATGGGGGGGGGGATGGTTTTTTTCTTTTTCTTTTATTTATGGTGTTGCTACAAGTGGACCAAGCCCAACACGCAAGGAGGCACGATTTTTTTTTTTTTTTTTTTTTTTTTTTTTTTTTTTTTTTTTTTTTTTTTTGTTAGACGGAAGAAAAAAAAAAGAAAAGAGAGAAAAAAAAAGGGGGAAGGAAAAAAAAAATCCCCCCCCTTTCGAAAAGAACGGCTAGAGGCCACACCAAATTGCAGTCCCCCCTCCCCCTTTTTTTTGCTCAAATGTTCAAGGGGGGGAAAAAAAAAAGAGTGGAAAAAAAACCAAGGTATGGGCCATTTCTTTCTATAGACTACAAATCCCTAGGGGGAAAAAAAACCCTAATCTTTGGCATTCGTTCGTGCACACAGTACAAATCCTGAGATAAGGACTGCATACCACTCTTTTTTTTTTGTGTTTAAGCAGCTGAGCAGCCTAAAGGGGGTAGGGGGGTAGGTGGCTCTCAATTTCAGCCACCATATCTTGCGACTGTTGATGTTGATCTTACCAAAAAAAAAAAAAAAAAAAAAAAAAAAAAAAAAAAGCACAGGGGAGGTGTTAATCTTTGCTGTCAAGAGAGTGGGGTTGGACAAATATGGGTGGAAAGGGAGAAAAAATAGTGGGGGGTTTGTATTGAAATTTTCCGCTCCCCCCCCCCCCCCCGTGGGTGTGAATAAAAAATACTAGCGCTTCATTCTACTTGTGTGCATGAGCGTTATTTTTACCTAATAAAATCTCACTCATTACACTAAGCAATCTTTTTTTTTTTCTTTTTTTTCCTATTCGCTCTCGTCCAAAGGAGGCAACATTGTTGCATTCTCACTGCACGTGACAGCGCCCCTACAGTCCGGGCTCCTTCGGTTGGCAACCGGGTCCTCCCGCCACCGGGCCATCACACGTTCCTCGTCTTCTGCACTACAAGGCAGCTTCGGGTACCAAAGGCCAAGCCCGTCACACATAACGTTCAGGAGCACCTCCCCCGCCCCAAGCAGACCCTCCCCGTACATGTGAAGCCCATCAGGCGAATCGCTGGGGTACTGCTTTTGTATAGGGTACACGTTGAAGACAGGGAGGTTCAGACAGGACGCCACCTGCAGCATGATCTCCCGGTACACAGTAAGCTTGCCAACAGGGTTGCATGTCCTTATCCATGAGGCCTTGTCATGGTGGATGTAAGGTAGCATGTACAGGGCCATCGTGGTGTTCGGGCCTGCGAGGTTCCTGTACCTCGAGACGTGATCCTTGAGCCCAGTGTAGTATTGGTCTGTTCCACAGAAATGGGCACCCACGTCCCACGAGCCGACGGAGTAAAGGATGAACTTCGCTTTTGTTTTCAAGAAGCTCGAGACGTCGACAGGCGTTGTGGCCTTGTTGCCCCTCGTCATGGTCCCGAACTCGGTCATGGTGGACGGTGTCCAGATGTGTGCAGTGTGGTCAGGCCCCGCGATCTTGTCCTCCCTTATCTTCGACCGCCAGAACTTCACAATGAAGCTGTCGTGGTAGCTCCTCGACAGGGTGTCCCCGATGGACAGGAATGGGACGCTCTTCACACATAACGCACCTGAGGTGTCGTTGTACTGCTTGATGTCGCAGTTGTCGGGCACCCAGTGGGTGTCCACTAACTTCCCGGGGAAGACCTGTTCCGCTGTCTGGCATGCATTCTTCACACCACGTGGTTCAGAGGCATCCTGCACAACAGGGGGTGGTGGTGGGACTGGGTTCGTTGGTACCAACTGGACCACCTGTCGGACTGGCTGGTACATTGCGACTGCCTTCGCGCAAGCAACCTTGACGTCACCATCGTACCTCCAGAACTCTTCATGCCCTCCAACACAGATGGATTCTTGAATAGCGATAACAGTTGGCGTGCCTATCACCTGTGGGATGAACCCGATGCCTGAGCATTGTGCTGCGTATTGCAGCATCTCGTTGAGAGTAGGGTCTGTGTAGTGTCCCTTCAGGCCTATTCTCACGTCGTTCTTCAGTAGATGCCTGTAGTCGTCGATCTTTCCCATGATTGTGAGGTACTTGGCCTCCTTGTCCATGCTTATCCCGAAGGCCCGCTCGGGGATCTCGATGGTCGACCACATCACGACAGGGCTGTTTGCGCTTGTCTTCCTGTCCCACAGAGTGTCCCGCACCCCGAGGGGTAAGTACCCAACGCCCCTTGGGTCCCCGTCTTGGCAGATGCTCTCCCGTTTAATAGCAACCAGCTGTTGCTGCTGCTGCACCACCTCAGGCGTCATCCACTTGCAGGTCGCCACTGTCAGGCCGTACAAGAACACCCCAGCAACCATGATCTTTATGAGTTCCATTTTTTTTTTTTTTTTTTTTTTTTCCACCTCCCTCCCTCCTACTTTCTTTTTTTTTTTTTTTTTTTTTTTTTTTTTTTTTTTTTTTTCTTGAGGGATGTTTAATACTAATAAGAAACCCAGGGGGAGGGAGGTGGGGGACGAAAATATTCGAAACATCTCAGCCCCGAGGAAGCGGGGGCAGGACCGTGGAGTTATCTATGCAGACCCTAGTGGTTGGGAGGTCACATCCCGGGCTGAATCGGTTCGCAACAGGGTGGGCCCGCCAGCGTGCCTTGGCTCGGTCCTCGTCCTCAGGGGAGCAGGGAAGGTTGGGATGGATGAGCTCAAGCCCATCACACATGACATTGAGCAGCACCTCATCTGCCGCCAGTAGCGCACCATGGTACACATGCAGACCGTCAGAGAACTTTTCTGACTGTTTCTGCAACTCATATATACTGAAGACGCCAAGCCCTGTGCATGATGCAAGCTGGAGGGTCATTTCTCTGAAGACCTCCAGCTTCTGTACAGGGTTGCAAATTCTCACCCACTTGGCATTCCCCTCAAAGTGCACGAAAGGTAACGTCTCCAGCACCAGCCTTGTGTCCTCACCCAGAAGCCTTTTGTACTTCGCAATCTTCTGCTTGATGACACTGTAGTACTGGTCCGTCCCACAGAAATGTGAACCCGAGTCCCACGCCGTGACAGAGTACAGTGCGAGCTTCGCTGTGTTCTTCATGAAACCCGAGACGTCAACTGAAGGTGCGCCCTTTTTGCTAAGCGTTTTTGTTGAGAAGCGTTCAGCCGACGATGGGTTCCACACGTGGGTGGTGTACTGCGATGCGTTCTTGTCGCCCATCTCTGCAAACATCTTCGTGAAGCTGTCGGAGAAGAACCTGGACAGCGAGTCCCCCATCGCGAGGAAGGGGGTGCGCTTCACGCACTGCACTGCGCGCTTGTCATCGTACTTCTCAATATCGCAGTTCTTCGGCACCCAATGCCGCCCCTGCACTTCCCCAGGGTATATGTCCTCGAGTCCCTTGCACTTTCTTCGTGGCTTGGCATCGCTAGCATTCACCGCTTCCCCCTGGTCCATTGCATTTGAAGGCTGTCGTTCTGTCGCGTTCCTGTCAGCCTTCGGCACTCGTTCCTCGTTGTGGGTTGCAAACCTGCCGCCGCCTTCTCCCATTTGTGTGGCGTTCCTGACCTGTGGGTTCTGTTCCTTATTTTTGTCCTCCATCTCGTGTACTGTCTTCTCCTTCATGTCCTCAGTGACTTGCGGTTTTTGTTCTTTGTTCTTGTTCTCGTCTTTGTGCACCGCCTTCTCTTGCACGTCCTCAGCGACTTGCGGTTTTTGTTCCTTCTTGTCCTCCCCCTCGTGCACTGTCTTCTCTTTCATGTCCTCAGTGACTTGCGGTTTTTGTTCCTTCTTGTCCTCCCCCTCGTGCACTGCCTTCTCCTTCATATCCTCAGTGACTTGTTCTTTGTTCGTATTCTTCACTTCTTGCATCGTCTTCTCCGCATCCGTAGTGATCTGCGGCTTCTGTGAGTTCGCATGTGGGTTTTCCTGTTCATGCCCCGGTCGGGGTTTGTCTTCGTGTGCCTTGGGCTTGATATCCATCGGCAGTGTGTTGGGTTGCTTTCCCAGAGGTGGTGCATGTCGTGGCTCGTTTATCTGAGGGTCGGTGATGTCTAGTAATTCAGGTTTGCGCTCCTGGAACAGCGCCAAAGCTGTTGTGCACGCTTCCTGCAGACTGCCGTTGTACTCCCAGAAGGCCTCGTTGCCCCCTCCGCAGATCGACCGCCGTATTGCTAGCACAGTGGGCCTGTTCCGGGTCTGCGGTATGAACCCCGCCCCAGCACACCTTGCAGCATGGACCAACACTTCGTTCAACTTTGGGTTTGCAGCGTTCCCCTTCAGCCCTATTTTCGCCCGCTCAGGTAGGAGGTTCCTGTACCCCTCTATCCGCCCCAGTACGGAGTGAAATAGTTCCTTCCGCTGCCAGCTGCTGTACTCTCTATCGTGCAACTCGATAGCTGCCCACCGCACTTTGCTTATCACGTCCTCTGTCTCCTTATCCCACATGGAGTCCCGCACGCCTAAGGGGAGGTACCCTGCACCAACAGGGTTCCCATCTGTGCATATCGTGCTCTGCGGCTTCTTCTTCACCTTGATCTCTGTGGGCACCATCATCGTGATAGCCGACACCATGACAAGCAGGAAAACGATCTGTTTGATGTCCATTTTTTTCTCTTTTTTTTTTTTTTTTTTTTTTCCGTGGCTGGGGTGAAGTGGTAGGTAAGCTAACAAAAAAAAGGGGGGGGGGCATCTTTTACAAAAGAAAAAAAGTAGCTTTTCAAGTCAGTAAAAAAAAAGGGGGGGTAAGGAATCGTATCAACTAGTTAAAACCAGTTTGTGCAGAAATAACGAGAGAAAATGAAAAAAGAAGAAAAAGGATAACATCTAGTCCTTCTTTTTCTTCTTTTTCTTAGCAAAGTGGGTGTTCACGTGTGCATGCATTGCAGACTCCGATGTGCCTACATCGAAGGTGCTTCCGCACATAGGGCAGGCGTGGGACACGAGTTTAGCTTTATCATGTGTAGGGTTTGCCTTGTCTTGTTTTTCGTGCTGTTCTTCAGGCTGGGGCTCCTTTGCAGCATGGCACACAGAACACGTACTTGCATCTTCCATGTTGATGAGGGTGCAGTTGGGACACGCCCAGCAGCCAAACACACTGAGAGCCTTGGCAATCACACCTTCTTGCTTACCTTTTGCGGTTTGTTTAAGCGCAGTATGAAATGCCTCAATGAGGGCGGGCTTTGGGACGGTGGACAACCGGGGATCCTTGACAGCACCATGAACAGCCTTTATGAAACCCTCCTCAGTAGAGGAGAGCTTGTCAGCACAAGCGACCCGCTTTGCAATGATCCCTCCTGCATCAGTTGGGTCGGTGAACAGGCCCATGCGCACCCACATGATGAAGCGGGTCACGTCGGCGACAGAATACTTCAGCTTGTTTGTCAACTGGAAGAAGAGGTCTGCCTTGTGCATTGTGTCTAGCTTTCCTGGATCGGTCCCGGTACTGCTGAGCCGTTGCTTGCACTCTGTGATCATCTTGCTCCTCCCTTCTCTGTTTGTCACATCTATCGCTACCTTCTCTTGTGGTGCCGTGTTGCGTATTTCATACGACTCTGCTGAGAAGCTGCTCACCTGCCCAGCGCCTCGTGTGACCTTCTGTCTTTTCGGAGCGGGGGGTGATGGAAGGCGTGGTTTTTCTTGCTCTTCTTCTTTTTTGGTTTTCTTGCGTTTCTTCTCTTTCTTCTCTTTCTTCTCTTTTTTTTCTGTCGACGAAACCGCCTTCTTCTTCGTCACGCACTCTGCACAGTATAGCCCTGCAGGGGGTGGGTCTTCTTGCAGTGTCGGGGTACTGCAGTAGGTGTGCTGCCGGTTGTTGCAAATGAAGCATTTTAAAAGCAAGGCATCGTTGTCGGCAGCACCGCAGGCAAAGCACACAACCCAGTCATCGTCGGAGGACGGGTAAGCTCCACCGCCCCCACCTTCAGTCGAGTCGTCCGAGTCAGAAGAGTCCTCGAAGGTTTGTTTCTTGATGGTTTTAACCTTTCCTACCTGTTCCCCTGTTGCCACCACCACTTTTGCTACTTTGTTGAACTCCGTTCGGCATAATGGGCACTGGCTGCTTCTTTCGGACCACTGGCATATGCATTCGTGGCAAAATGTATGGCCGCACGCTTTCTTTACTCGACCCCTCACATAGCTCACCACCCCTTGCACTTTGCTCTCTTCTTGGCACACTGCACATGTTATCTTTCCATCAGACATTCTTCTGGACGCGAATGTGTACAGGGAGTGGGGGGGGGGGGGGGGGGGCTACTTATACTTAGAATTTCGAGGGGGGGGAGAGAAAGAAAATAAAGAAAAGGAAGGGTATGTGTGTAAATACTTTAAAATAACGAGAAAGCCCACTACCCTCCCCCAAGCGGAGATTTAAGGGGATCTTTAGCTGAACGATTGCCGGTATTTTGTCATGAACTCGAGTTTCCTTAAAGCGTGAATTAAAGAGCCCACAAGTGTGTGAAGTAATTTCAGAAGAGTGTAATAAAACCAATAATTGTTAGGAGACCCAGGGGGAAGGGGTTATTTGGGATTGTAAGAACTTTTCTTTTGATGAAGTATTTATTAAAAGATAACTTAAAAAATAGTTTAAAAAAAAAAAAAGAAAATACAGAAAGAAAAACATGTTGCCATGCGATCCTATTTTATTACTTCAAAAAAAAAAAAAAAAAAAAAAAAAAAAAAAAAAAAAAAAAAAACAGAAAGGAAAGAAAAAGAAAAAGAAAATAGAAAACACAATGCAAGGCAGAAGGGGTGATGTGACTAAAAACATCACAATGTGCATCTTGAGTTCTTCTTCTGGTTCTGGACGGCTACGAAGGCGACAACACCCGCAACTAGCATACCGAAAACAGGTAGATACCCAAGTGTAGGATGCTGGAACGCATGTGCGGTGAAGCGAGGAACAGCGCCCTGTGTCTCCTTGCTCGGACCACCAGCACCACTCCCAACAAGCACTGTGTTGCGATCGACCAGCTCCAACGAGGCAGTGTAGTTCCACAACAACACACTGCCAGAGTCCTTGAACTCCAGCAAGGTGGACGGCCTCGTCGCCACTGTGACCACCTTGACAGAAGTGACATAGTCTTTCAAATCGGCAGCCGCACAGTCCTTGAACCCAAGCCTCTTGTCGTGGTTCCCCACCACCAGAACCTTGTTGTCGCTCCCACAGGTGTATGTGTAGTACTGTGCCGAATCAGGGTGGTCACGAAGGAACACGGTGTTGAAGGTGGTTGCCATGCATTCCGGCTTGAGATGTCTCTGCGCGAAGTTCAAACTTTTGTGTTGGTCCCACCAACAGCTTTTCAACGGGAGCGCGGTGGGCGGTCCTGTGTACGAAATATGGTTGACATGCCCAAGAGAGATCGCGTCCCGTAAGATGACAGCAGCATGCAAGGCATCCAGCCCCTTGATGTCGGCAGGTGTGGGCAACCTTCCCACGGTGAGTTCCTCTGGTACATACACAACGTTGAAGCCGATGGTGGCGAAGACTCTGTAACCGGATTTCTTGAGGTGCTTTTCGATGTTGTCCTTGTTGGACAGCACTTCGATGATCAGTGCTTTTGGGCGGCATGTTCTCAAATCGACAGAATTCAAGACAGTCAACTCATGCCTCTCGACATCGATAGATAGTAGGTCAATGGTGTTGTTGAGGATACGCTTGCAGATATCGCCAAGGCTCACAGTCAGGACCTGCTCGGTTTCCTTATCATGCTTATTGGACGGTTCTAATGAGGCGAGCTGGCCTGAGCTCCAGAGCTTCATTCGTTTCAGGGTTTCTGAGCTGACGGCATTTCGTAGATGTATGTCACCCTCACGGTCTGCGATATGGGTTCTGATGTGCACCAGGCTTGGGTCCACCACCACGCCATTCCACCCTAGTGTATGGAACAGCTTTGAGTTGCTGTGCAGGAAGGCGTGGTTTGCACCGACGTCGATATATCTCCCACGGACCACTCCAAGCCTTTCGAAAATCCACCGTCTCACAAGGATATCTTCGTGGTCTGCTGAGAACGAAATATCCACGTGTCCCACTAGTGTGCATGCAATCACAGTCATGAATAGTAGCATTTCTTTTTCTTTCCTTTTTTTTTTTTTTTTTTTTTTTTTTTTGTGTGTGTGTGTGTATCTGGGGGTTTTTTTTCTGGCTCTTTCAATATTAAAAAAAAAAAAAAGAAGAAGAAGAAGCTTGATGATTTAAAGGAAGCCGGTGGGGGCACCCTGCACAAGCACCATATACTTGAAGAAGCAAAATAACCGTATATACCCAGAAACGACATGTTTTGTTTCACTTATCAAAGGTGGCAACGACCTCAGAAGCAGTGGTTGCATTTATCGAACCCTCTTCCTGTGATTCCTGCAACACCGCAAACTTCACATGCCACCATGGCCATACCTGCTGTGTCCCCTTGCACACGATCTGTTGCCACTGCAAAGGGGTGGCAATTCGGATGGTGAACTCAAGCTCTCTATAAAACTCGGGACTGACACCTACAATATACTCCTTCAGAGTTTAAATGGACTTCATTGTTTCATAAAATGAAGTCCAGCGGGTCTTTGTGTATCTTCTGATTTGTCGTTTTTGTCAGGGTGTATCCCATGTGATACCTGGACAGTGTGGAGTACCACTCGTCCGGTTTTTGGTGTCCACTTTTTTATAACACTCTATATTCGCTAAGTGACCCACCAGAACCCGCATTTTGAAGAGCTAAAAAAATTTCTAATTGCTTTTTCTAGGGCTGGAATGGATTTATTTGCGTCCAGGGCCCAATGTTCGACATATGGAATTCTTTTTTGTAATAAATTTTTTTTTGGTGATTTGCCTTACTTTGTACTTTACAAAATGAAGCAGCTCCAGTGGAAAAAACACAGCACAAGTGGGGTTCTTGAAATGATTTTAAGTCAGAATAGAGAAGTGAAAAAATAGATAAAAAGGGGTGGGAAAGAATAAATACTGCATACGAAAACAGAGAGTCGAATAAAAAAGGAAAAAGGTGACTGACATCCTCAAGAGGAGCCTCTCACATACCAGGAATTAAGCAGAGGTTGCTTCCATGGCCTGTATCAGTCTATCGCTGGAAAGAATAATGAAAATAACGAATGAAGCGAAAAAGGAAAAGAGAAAAGACGGCCTGGTCACCAGGAAGTGCTGGTTCAGATGCGTCGGCGGATGCAGCTTAACGTCATACCCAGGACTGAAAACATGTAGGAAAAGGAAAAAGCAGAAAGGGTAATAACAAGCTTAAAATTGGAAAGAAAATGGAAAGGGTGGAAACTAAATAATAGGGTGCAAGGTCTGTGAAACCTTGCATAGCCTATCACCCTCATAGCATGCCAGGCTGGCACTCCTACATTGTAGGGTTGTTTCCAATAGTTCCTAGTTGTAGGAATGCAGGACAGTCGACCACTGTGATTCGTTGTAATAGAGGGTCCTGGCCCCTACAAAGCCAGCAGCAGGGCTGCCATGGTCGAGTAGGACTTGTCCCCAAACCCTTGGGTTTGCAGCAGAAAGCCCTGTTCCTGGTGGGATGCATAGTGCCACGTTGAGCTGTGACAGACCAGCAGGCACGGGATCACAACTTATGTGTCAAGGGGGACCGTGACCAGGGGCCTCACCCAAGAAGTGAGTGCACACCCTGGACATGCAATTGGGGTCAAAAATGCAGCACAAGTGGGGTTTGAACCCTGATGAAAAAACCACTGTGTCAGGATTCAAACCCACGACTCCTGGAACAAGGGGGCCTGACAGGTGAGAATGGTAACCACTCTACCACACAGGAATTCAAAACTCTTTAACTAAACTAACTAAAACACCTGAAAAGTGGTTTTTTACCTCAGAAAAATTGATTTTTTTCCATAAGGGTACCTATATCAGGCCTAGTAATGGTCTATCTGTTGGTTTTCTCTCCTTTATGACTTACCCTTCTCATTCTTTGTATTTACCCCCCTTTTTTTTACTGTACTTTATTGGGTGCATGGGGTGCTGGAAAAAAAAAAAAAAAATAGTGTCCAAAAAATTGTTTTTCCTCCCAAAAAAAGTGGCCAAAAACACCCTTAAATTGATTTTTTCTCAAAAAAAAAATTTTTTCCCTCAAAAATACCTATTCTAGACCTCAATGAGGCTAATAGTGAAAGTGAGATGGTCATGGGTCAAAAAAAAAGGGCCCAAAGAATTTTTTTCCTCACAAAAAAAATTGTCAAAAACACCTGGAAAGTGATATTTTACCTCAGAAAAAAAGATTTTTTTCACAAAGGGCACCTGTACTTAGCCTAGTAATGGTCCATCTGTCATTTTTCTTTCCTTTATAACTTACCTTTCTCATTCTTTGTATTTCCCCCCCCCCTGTTTTTACTGTACTTTATTGGCAAGTTGTTTTAAAAAATAACCTAACCCAACAAGACACCCCAATAGAACCAGCAAATCTGTCAGAAAAGACTACCTGATACAGTGATGGGTGAATCTGGTCTGGTCCGGTGTACCCATTTTACCAGACTGACCAGACTGACCGGATCAGCCAGACTGACCGGACTGACCAGACTCAAAAATTTTCTGCAATTTTTGACACACCTGCAAACACTTTTTTTTCAAATATTTTTGGACAATGATTTTTTTTTTTTTTTTTTTTTTTTTTTGCCTTTTTTTTTTTTTTTTTTTTTTTTTTCTTTTTCTTCTTCTTCTTGCATTCTGCATCGTGTCCTTAATCACTGTGGCCAAGTTGTAGCTTCTTCTGTACTCCATGTCATATCCTTAATGTGTGTGGGGTTCAGCTCAACCCTAGCTGTGGCACCTTGGGTAACCAAGATTCTGCACTATTTGGCTAGGCCTTGTTCCCAGTTTCTGTGGGTAACTCTTCTGTGGGTAAGGGTACTTAGTCAGCTTACCCAAGCACCCCAAAAGACTTCAAAATACTGAAGCAGCAGAAAAAAAGGAGCCAGTGGCCATGCCAGGTATGGGAAGGCCTGATTAGAGATGGTGACAGTGGCAATGCCAGCAACAGTGGCAGCTCTTACTCAACAAAAGGAGGGAAAACAACTTGTATTGTAACCTATCTTGTATGGCCCAGTTCAGTCCAGTCCAGTCCGGTCTGGTCTGGTCTGGTCCAGTCTGGTCCAGTCCGGTCTAGTCCTAATTAGGATTCACCCATCACTGCCTGATAGACAGGCAGTAATAGTGGGGTCAAAACTTTCCATTGGCTGTTCAGAATTCCATTTTTGGGACAAAATTGGGTGTTCAAAACCCCTGACCCCTCCACCTGGGGTTCAAGGAATTTCTTCAGGCTCTTTCCAACAATGAAAATTTCATATGCCACCATAGCCATGCCAGATGTGTCCCCTTGCACACGATCTGTTGCAACTGTGAAGGGTGTGGAAATCTGTATCGCGAATTCCAGCTCTGCCCCAAACCCTGCCTCTATGCCTGGAAAGAATTCTAGGAGATCAAGGATGGACTTCATCATTTCAAAAAACGAATTCCATCTGGTCTTTGTGTACCTCTTGATCTGTCTCGTCTTTTCACAGCATACTCCATGTGAGACCTGTACGGTGTGGAGTGCCAACTGCCCAGCTTTCGAGGTCCATCTCTTGATCAGCGTTTTCACTTTGGCTCTAATGTTAGCCAGTCGCTCAATCTTGAAGATGAATGAATACATGTACAACATGGCTCCAAAGTTCCAGTATCATTTCACAGATGTGGGACGAAATGACAGCAGCAGTGGCACTCACTTTTGTAAGGTCTATCATCTTGCAAAAGTAGCTGTTCTTCCCATCTGACATACTAATGCCAAGGATGCTTCGACGGTTTATTGTGGCTCCATCAACAAGGAGGTACACATTCTGCCCTTGGAGCCTGTTTAGGACAGCAGCGTATGTCTCCTGTCCAAGTTCAACAACACGGCTTTGCATGTGTTTCCTGTTGATTCCTTTCAATTTGCCTGCATTGAAAAAGCTGTGAAAGAACTTTCGATCACACAAAACAAACGGCAGGCAATACAGGCAAAGGAAAATGGACACACGATCCACCATACCAGTGTTGGTCAGTCCTGTCCCATCCCCTAAAACGGAATATGGGCCTGGATGGGACCATGGGACTCCACGGGACAGGACTCACGGGACTTTCCCCAACACTGTCATTATTTTTGATAGTTTTGCAACTTTTTTTTTTTTTTTTCTTTTTTTCCCTTTGGGAAAAAAAAAAAAAAAAAAAATGGGGAAAAAAAAAAAAGAGAAAAAAATCCTTGATTTTTTTTGACATACATGATGTGTTTACCTTTTTTTTTTTCCCTTCTTTTTTTCTTGTCTTCTCACATTTTTTCACACACCTAAGCCAAGCTGTTGTTTCTGCTTTCCACATCAAATGTTGTATTTGGATGTAATAGAAAAGGGTGGAAATAATAAATAATATGTACAAGAGGAGGATGTGTATGTTTATACAACCTGTGTAAACAGATCAGTTCCTTGCTTTCAGCACCGTGCCCCTAATGCGTGCGATGTACAGCTCAACCCCTGTATCACACTGCCTGTTTGTTGCACATATTTTCATGTTGTCCCCCCCCCCCCCCCCCCCACCTGAAAATAATATATAGGAGATAAATATATGAGTTAAAGGAGGCTGGGGTTGGCAGCACCCTGCACAAGAACTGTCTACTTGATTACAGGGGGGCACACCACAGCCGAGTTGTAGCTTCTTCTGCATTCTGCATCGTTTCCTTAATCACCATGGCCAGGATGTTGCTTCTTCTGCATTCCACATCGTGCCCTTAATCACTACAGCCAGGTTGTAACTTCTTGCATTCCGTGTCATTTCCTTAACCACCACGGCTGGGTTGTAGCTTCTTCTGCATTCTGCATTGTGTCCTTAATCACCATGGCCGAGTTGTAGCTTTTTGTGTTCCATGTCATTTCCTTAATCACAATGGCCAGACGGCCGGGTTGTAGCTTCTTCTGTGTTCTGTGTCGTGTCCTTAATGTGTGTGGTGTTCAGCTCAACCCCAGCCAGGGCACCCCAGGTAACCAAGATTCTGCGCTTGTGTTGTTTGCTCAGTGATGACAGATGAGGAGGTCAACAGCAAACAACACATCTGATGTTTTTCTTATATTTTCATGTTATCCCCACCACCTGAAAAAGAAGATAGAAGATTTTTTTTTTTTTTTTTTTTACTAACAGTCAGCACCCCCATGCACACTGAAATTTTATTGTTTTTTTTTTTTTCTTTTTTTTTTTTTTTTCTATATTGTTCACCAGGAGGTGCACATGTGACACCTGCTTTTCCCTGTGCAGCATAGTGGTACATGTTATAAAACACGTGCTGTGTTGTGCACCCTGTGTTGCATACATCATGTGTGTCGAAAATTTGCAGTGTTGGGGTGGTTTGTGGGCCAGACCTCAGACCACCAGTCTGGCCAACATTGCCCATCCAACCCTTTTTTTTTTTTTTTTTTTTTTTTTTTTTTTTTTTTTTGCATTGTACTTTTCTTGCAAAGGCCTCTTTTTAATATTTTTTTCAAAGCAGGTCTCCAAACCCCCTGACATTTTTTTAATTTTTTTTTTTTTTTTTTTTTTTTTTACATAGTCACAACAAGGTAGTATGAGCCTTGCCTCACATCCCACCCAAACCTAGGACCTCTTTTTTTGAACCTTTGAAACCAAAAGTACCAAAAAAATGCAAGCCCCAGCCTAAATTTGGGCCTTTGTGACACAAAAAACACAAAGAAATTTTTTGGTCCCAAGAGTCCCCTGAGTCCCCTCCAGACCCCTGAAAATTTCAGGGGACTCCTGTCCTGTCCCTTGGAGTCCCCTGAGTCCCTCAAGGGTCTGGACCAACACTGACCATACTCAGGGCTTACATCTCTTAGACAACACATCTCTTTGCTGTGAGATTTGAGCCTTGAGAATGAGGTGAACCCTGTGACAGTGACAACCCTGGCATTGGCTCAGAGATTGGACTGCACTTTTCTTTCGCTGGCTTGGGGATCTTTGCAGCTGTCTTCTTCTTCAGCTTTTCTGCCAATTTCGCTTTCACACCAGGGCTGTGTCTGCACTCCCAGTGCTCCTTCAACTTCCCTGATCTTGACTGGATGGTCACTGCACGTTCAACACACTCAGGAGCAAGACACGGCCGCTTCTCCATGACCATGCCATCCTTTTCCTTTGTCACTATCTTGCCAAAGTAGTACTCCTTAGAAGGGTCGATACCATGTGCATCACCAACAGACCATGTCTTGTTGTCCCAGATGGATGTCTTGGGTGTTGTAGAACATTCCTTAGCAGGTGCTTCCAACATGACTAGTGCGTTTCCAGACGAGGTGTGTGTTGCCTTAGGTTGTAAGGCTTCAGCCTTCAGAACTTTGATGGTGTCTTGTAGCTCTGTGATTCGTGCTTTTGCAAGACCAAGTTTTGCCATGGTATCACAAAGCTGGTATGGGTTGTGGTTTATTGTCTTTATGGCCTCAAGATGATAAACCTGTTCATCTTCCACATTTGGGGGGAAGTGGTGCAGGTACCCAGGATCCTGTGCATACTCACACAAAACAGCAACACAGCAAGATGCCAACAATCTTCCCATCCCAGACAGAAACCATGTCGTCCTGTGTTGGTTTCTTGTGTCGCTCCCCTCTGGTGCCCCAGAAGTGGGCTCTGAAGGTTGTGCCTTCTCCTTTCCCCTTCATGAAATGCAACATTTCATCATGGCTGAGGCCATTCTTGTTGCCAGTCTGGGTAAGGTCTTGTGTTTTCACATATTTCTGTGAGAACACAGTTTTGTATTGATTTCCTCCTCTTCTTCCTCCTCCTCTAGTTCAGATTTACCTGAACATAGCCCATGCCTGCCATGTTGAGTTGGCAGTCATGTTTCTGGTGCTTATCCTCTGCACCCCTTTCACCTTCTTCGCTACTTGGCACAGCTTCAGTGTCAGGAACAAAGAACAGAAGCAGAACAAGTACCACAATCATTTTATCTGTTAATTGTAAAAAATAATACAAAGAAAATGATAAACAAAGGCTAAATACTGTATAAATACACATCGACTCTGACAGTAATGCAACACAATGTGAAGCAACATGATGTGTTTTCTGTTCACATTTCATTCACTTGACACAAAAAATGTGAAGTAACACAACACAACACACCAAAGTGTCGTTTTATATTGTACCATACAGTTTATAAAATATTTTCTGTGTCGAAATTTCTAAAAAAAACTCCAGAAGGGCTGCCCTTTCATAACTGAAAGTTAGATTTTTTCTTCTTCTTTTTTTTTTTTTTTTTTACATAATTTGTGTTGTACTTTTGTCATGATAAGGAATACATGCCAGGTCTTTTTTTTTTTTTTTTTTTTTTTTTTTTTTTTTGCATTGTACTTTTCTTGCAAGCCTCTTTTTAATATTATTTTTCAAAGCTGGTCCCCAAACCCTAAGACATTTTTTTAAATTTTTTTTTTTTTTTTTTTTTTTTTTTTTACATAGTCACAACAAAGGTAGTATGAGCCTTGCCTAAGATCCCACCCAAACCTAGGACCTCTTTTTTTGAACTTTTGAAACCAAAAGTACCAAAAAAATGCAAGCCCCAGCCTAAATTTGGGTCTTTGTGACACAAAAAACACAAAGAAATTTTTTAGTCCCAAGAGTCCCCTGAGTCCCCTCCAGACCCCTGAGTCCCTTGAGCCAGTCCAAATACAACATTTGATGTGGAAAGCAGAAACAACAGCTTGGCTTAGGTGTGCAAAAAAATGTGAGAAGACAAGAAAAAAAGAAGGGGAAAAAAAAAAAAGGTAAACACATCATGTATGTCAAAAAAAAGCAAGGATTTTTTTCTCTTTTTTTTTTCCCCATTTTTTTTTTTTTTTTTCCAAAAAAGTTGCAAAACTATCAAAAATAATGACAGTGTTGGGGAGAGTCCTGTGAGTCCTGTCAAGTCCCGTCCCGTGGAGTCCCATGAGTCCCATCCAGGCCTGTATTCCGTTTTAGGGGATGGGATGGGACTGACCAACACTGCCCCAATAAAGTACAGAGCACTGATCACAAACTTGCAAGAAACATGAGGAAAAAAATAAAGTTACTTTTTTTGATGTTTCTAGCCAAAACAAGGGAAAATAAATAAAGTCTACTTTATTTATGGGGTCCCCAGCCAAAAACACTAGGGGGGGGGGGCAAAAAGATAAATAAAAAAAGAAAGAAAGAACGAGAAAGAAAAGGGAACCAAGAGGCATGTGAGCAGCCAACCACCTTGTCTATTTTAGTTTTCAAGATGTTTACCCTCTCCCCCCCCAAAAAAAATGAGTGAAAAAGAAAAGGGAAAAATAAGTGTAAAATAAGTTATATTCCGTGTACACTGAGTAGATGAAACCAACAACGCAAAACTGTACTCTGCCGTCAACCTTTATTCTTTTTTGTTCGACTCTCTGTTTTCGTATGCAGTACTTATCCTTCTTCACCCCTTTTTATTTTACTTTTTCGCTTTTTACTACCCACTTGCAAAATCATTTCAGCTGCCATCAAACGGTAGCAACACCCTAAAGAGCCGCGTTCAAAAGGAGGTACAAGCCATGTCAAGTACTCGTCTTTCAGGAAGATGCCCAAAAGTTGGATTAGGTGGCTCCAGTACTCTGCACTGGCAAAATTGAAAAAAAAAAAAAAAAAACCATTTTACCCATTACCATGTGACCCCCTGCCTCCCCAAATTTTCAACACATTTGAACGATTGGTACAATCAGGTCTTTATTTTCGGGAGGATATTCTTCTTTTTCTTCATCATTTCACTTCTGAAGTCTTCACGACAAGCACACGAAAAATAACAACACACAAGCAAAAAAAGGTTTTTGTGGGGGAAAAGGAGGGGAAAGGAACGAAAAGAAAAGAACATGAATGGGAAGAGATCAGATGAAGGGGTGAACGATATGACAGTGTTCGTGAAGACAGGAGGCGAGGCTCACGATGTGGAAGTGTCGGGGAAGGAGACGGTGGGGAGCCTGTACAAGAAGGCGGGGTGTGCTGCTGGTTTACTCGAAGGCAGGTTCAAACTGGTTTGGGAGGGAGAGGTCCTGGACAGGAACAGTGGTGAAGAGGTTCATTCACTTGGGCTCGTGGAGGGCTCCGTGGTCCATGTGGAGGTGAACAAGAGGAGAACAGTCCGTCTGGAAGAGCTGAAGGACAAGAACTCAGAAGTGGTTTCTGAGCTTGAGGGTCTTGTGTCAGCTGACCCTGAGCTTGTTCTGGTGGTGGAGGTGGGGTACTCTCCAGCTGTCGAAGTCTTGTCCATGAGCAGCAGTGACCTTCCTTCTGGACTTCGGTTCCTTGTTGTCACCGACTCCACAGGCTGTGTTACAAGAATAAAATCTTCGTTTCTTCTTGATAGCTATTACCTGACGTCTGTTGATCTCATCCTCCCCAATGTTTCTACCATTGGTGATCAATTTTTATCACTGTGTGAAAATCTTGAAACCATCGACTTGAATGGGATGACCAATCTTTATTCCATTGGTCATCGCTTCTTGTCAGGGTGTGCAAATCTAAGAACCATCAACTTGAATGCGATGACCAATCTTTCTTCCATTGGTGATGACTTCTTGTTAGAGTGCGAAAAGTTAGAAACCATCGACTTGAGTTCCATGATCACTCTTTCTTCCTTTGGTTCTTCCTTCTTGTCAGGGTGCGAAAAATTAAAAATCGTCGACTTGAGCTCGATGACCAATCTCTCTTCTGTTAGTTTTTGCTACTTTGCAGGCTGCCACAGACTAGAAACCCTCATTCTGAGAAGAAGTATTGACAAGTTTAACAAGGCTGAGATGCCAGCTAGGATAAGTGTAGTATACAATGAGTAAAAAGAAGAAAAAAAAAAAAAAAAAAAAAAAAAAAAAAAAGAAAAGTGCAAAAGAACCAGCAAAGCTTATGGAAAGAGATAAATTTTTCATTTGGTTTTCGGTTCCATTTTCGTTTTGATTTTATAGTTTGTGGTTTTAGACTTATTATTTTCTATTTATTGTCCACAGAGCGAATGCGGAGGCCATGGTCGGGAACGGTACTCTCCAAACCTGCTGGGACGCTAGTAGGAGCCATTGAAGGGTGCCTCTCGCCTGATGAGGACAGCACCTGGAGGAGTTGCGAGATATGTCCGAAACTGAGAGATGCCTAGTACTGACCAAACCCCTCCCCTTCTTCTAGGGGCCTGTGGCTCTCACACGGAGTTTGCATGTGACATCATCTCTATTTATTTAATTTGGGTTTGCTAGTCTGGAAAAAGAAAAAAAAAAAAAAAAAAAAAAAAAAGCAATTGTTTGTGCTCTATATTCGCTAAGTGACCCACCAGATTTGAAGAGCTAAAAAAATTTCTAATTGCTTTTTCTAGGGTTGGAATGGATTTATTTGCGTCTGGGGCCCAATGTTCGACATATGGAATTTTTTTTTGTAATAAAAACTTTTTTGGTGATTTGCCTTACTTTGTACTATACAAAATGAAGCAGCTCCAGTGGAAAAAACACGGCACAAGTGGGGTTCGAACCCTGATGAAAAAACCACTGCGTCGGGATTCGAACCCGCGACTCCTCTGGAACAAGGGGGCCTGACAGGTGAGCATGGTAACCACTCTACCACAGGAATTCAAAACTCTGACCCCCCATCTTTACTCACGCATCCGGCTTAGTGGGTGGAGTAGGTCCCTTCTTTTCACACCAGATATCCTCGCGATACACACTCACGACGTGCCTCAGCCCATCAACACTGTGATGAAATAAACACAGAATAAGAGATGAGATAAAGGAGGTTCCTGTTCTGGAACGTCCTTGTCTACTTATCTCTACTTATCTACCCCTTTCCCTGTTTTCGAAGTCTAGTATGAGTTCCATTGTCTTATATTCACTAAATAAATACTGTAAAACGAAAAACTCCTGGACGGAAAAATGTCCGAGTTTTTTTGGTGTCCGGGAATTTTTCCGTCCAGGAGTTTTTCCGTCCGGGGGTTTTTTTTAGGTAAGGCCGTCAGGGGGCCTGGTCCACTACTACCTACATACTATACTGGCCCGGGCTGCAAGCGGCAACCGCGCGAAGAAACCCCCAGGGTTTGCTGCCCCTGAGGCAATCAGCTTGTCGAGCCTTCGTGTGACCCACTATTTATAACCTTTCTTAATAGATGCTTTACAGCTGCGTTCAACCCAATATCCATCGGTTGAACCATGTAGGTGAGCCCAGGGGGCACGTTTGTGCCTGCGAACAACTCTACGAACCCATAGGCATAGGTCGTATGAGAGTTGTGGTCGGCGACAAGCAGCAGAATCGGCCTGTTTGGCAAAACCATGGGAATCGATGATTTATAACAAAAAGGAAGAAACAGCTCCGTAACCCAGATACCGAGTGTATCATACTTAGCCCAATGATTGGGCGATGCCGTTAGGCTCCATTCGGTGGGCAGGTGCTTGACTGGGGCACGGATAATCCCTGCCAGTTGTGTTCCCGCTTTGCCTTTGTATTTAAGTTGCGGATGCAACCCATCCAGCCAAGGAAACAGCCAGCTGTTCGGTTATAGCCCGTTTTGTCCCCCAAGCCACGGACTTTTACGACCTTAGCACCCCCTTTTCGTTTTGGTTTTTAACTCCGTATTCCAGACCAATTCCGGCCTTACTTTATGGCCTGAATTCCATGGTGAAACAGCGTGCCCTCTCTTCTCGTTTCCGGGCTTTCCGGAGGTGGCTTGCGGCTTTTGTTTTTCTTGCTGCAAAGTTTGTCAGCCCAGCTAGTGGAAAAGGACAGTGCCCCACCAAAGTCTACCAGGTCTGTCTTTCGGGCTGGATTGGCGCACAACAGCCCTTCTGTATAGGTGCATATTTGTTGTGCTGGGATAGGCTCGCCAAGCCCGTTTTACCTATCGACTCAAGTAAAAACCTTGGCAGTCCCTGCCTCGGTCAGAAGAGGTTTGCGGCCGACGGTAAAGGGCAGCAACAGGTTCAACAGAGCCTCCAGTTTCTTCCAGACGGAAATACTGGACGTTGCTATTCCACCCTACCACACCCTGGCCGCCGCGACGCCGTGATAGCAGCGCCGGGATTTAGCATCCTTCGGGGCTGAAGCTGCTTTCGGGGGTTTGTTTGGCCTTCTCGGCCCAGTGTAAGGAGTTTATCTCCTTCTTCCCAGAAAAACTCCCAGACGGAAAAATGTCCGGGTTTTTTTGGTGTCCAGGGGTTTTTCCGCCCGGGAGTTTTTCCGTCCGAGAATTTTCCAAAAGAAAAACAAGAGTTTCCATTCCATTTTTTCCCATTCTCTTCTTTATTTCTCGCTAGCTGAACAAAGCTGCCTCTCGACTCTTTTTTTTAAAGCTATAATAACACTTCATATACAGTTCAAGCAAGGATAAAAAGA
Organism: Diplonema japonicum; assembly: GCA_964019335.1. Classification (NCBI taxonomy): domain Eukaryota; phylum Euglenozoa; class Diplonemea; order Diplonemida; family Diplonemidae; genus Diplonema; species Diplonema japonicum. The sequence goes on from OZ025740.1 coordinate 352,424, forward strand.
AAGAGAAGGAAGAAGTAAAACAAATAAAGTAAAATATGCGTCTGCTTGCGTTGTTGTCGCTGCTGGCGACCTGTTGCGGGAAGCGGTACTTCGCCGACACAGCACTGTGGCACCAAGACCGGTCCGGGTCTGCGAAGCACCCCGACTCCGACAGGGTGATAGCGTGGATGGAGGCGGGGAACGGGTTCGGGACGGCGAACCAGTTTCGAGCGGACCTGTCGTTCCATCTGTTTGAGGTGAACGGGAGCACACCGTGGCGGGCCTTCACGAAGACGTCGGAGTTCTACGACAGGGAGTGCGACCATGCGGTGATGCCGGTTCCCGAGTTTGGGAGGATCGAGGGGGAGGCGGACTACCACTGCGCAGGGGGCGGGGACTGCCACCTCCTCGCAGTCGACTACTCGAAGAACAAGATCTACGAGATGTGGAGGGCGGAGATCGGGAACGGGCGCTACAACGGGAACCCCTTCCACGGGGGGTGCACGTCGGTGTGGGACATGTCGGAGGCCTATGGGTGGGACGTTCCGGTGTCGGATTTTTCGAACTACGGGAGGGGGCTGGACTGCACGAGCGCGGACGCGGCGGGGATCCCGATCACCCCGATGCTCTTCACGGCGGACGAGCTCGCGAGCGGGGTGATCGACCACGCCCTGCGCTTCGTGCTCCCGAACAAGAACCTGCGGGCCCGAAAGTACGTGTACCCGGCGACCCACTCGACGAACCCGACGAGGGGCCCGGACTCGGCACCACCCTACGGGGCGCACCTCCGTCTGAAGTCGATGGCGGACCTGCAGGCGCGAAACCCGTCTGTCGACTTCGGGAAGCTCCCTTCGGGGGCACAGGTCATCATCACCGCCCTGCAGACGTATGGGATGTTCATGGCAGACGGGGGAAACGTCCCGCTCATCGGGCTGAGCGACCACTACACGACCGCGAAGTACTGGGACCGCGCGAACTACGCCTACGGGGACGAGGACCCCAACAGGCTCTTCCACGAGCACGACCTGAAGTTCCTCTCCCCGGGCGACTTCGACATGCTCGACAACGGTGGGCCCGTCCGCTCCCTCGGTGACGTCGGTTGCTCCCTCCGCTTTCCCTGGTCGGAGCCCACCAACGCTCCCCCGGTTCCCCTCTCTCCTTCTCCCGACACACCTGCCCCGGCCACTCCTTCTCCTGCAACACCAGCTCCTCTGACACCTTCTCCGAACACACCTGCACCGGTCACACCTTCTCCAGACACACCTGCTCCGAACACACCAGCTCCTCTGACACCTTCTCCGAACACACCTGCACCAGTTACTCCTTTTCCTGCAACACCAGCACCTTTGACACCTTCCCCTGGTACACCTGCTCCGGAAACAGCCCTCCCTGCAACTGCACCACCGCAGACACCTTCCCCTAACACACCTGCTCCCATGACGCCTGTAACACAGCCACCTGTGACCCCAGCACCTCTGACATCTTCCCCTGACACGCCTTCTCCTGCTACCCCACAAACAACTGCTCCTGAAACAGGAGCCCCCCACACACCTGCTCCAGAAACAAGAGCACCAGACACTCTGGCTCCAGTGACTGGCCTTCCAGTTACACAGACGACAGCAATTACCCAACCACCCGTAACTGGCCTTCCAGTTACGCAGCCCGGCATCCCTGCCACACTTTCTCCAAGCACACCTATTCCTCACAGTGTCACTTTAGCTCCGATCACTGGTCTACCAAGTGCAACTATGAACCCCTCGCCTGTAACTGCAGTACCCCTGACCCTGGCACCCTCCACACTGGGACCTCTTCCTGCAGGGACCACTTACTCACCTGGGACAACAGCCCTTCCTGCAACACAGGCACCTGACACGAGCTCACCTTCAACGGCAGCACCTTCCACCCTTTCCCCACTCCCTCCTGGAACCACCTATGCACCTGGGACAACAGCCCTTCCTGCAACACAGGCACCTGACACGAGCCCACCTTCCACAAGTGTGCCCAAAACATCAGAACCTTCAACCCTTGCCCCCCTGCCCCCCGGGGTAACCTATGCACCAGGGACAACGGCATCCCCCACGACACGGGCCACAGACCCTCCTCCTCCTGGGGCAACAACTGTACCTGCTGGGTCTGCCACAAAGGTGCCGAGGACGACGACAGGTTCTCCTGCTGCTGCGACAGATGCCCCGAAGACGGATTCCCCTGTTGTCGGTGGGGAGAAGACGGAGGCACCTCAGACTGAAGCTCCCGATGGTGGTGATGGGGTGGCGTGGTGGGTCATTGTCCTCATTGCGGCCTTGGTGCTGGGGTCGTGTGGTGCTTTGCTGTGGAGGCAGAGGAGGAAGAAGGAAGAGGTGACACTTACCGAGATGCTGAAGGAAGTAGATAACGATCTTAACCAGGGAGTCCAACTAACAGCTGAGCCGAGATACGCCCCTGCACAAATCTAAGCTCTCTGCAATTTCCCATTCTTCTTTTTTTGTTTTCTTTGAGCGGAGTAATCGTACGTATTGTGTATATTTTGTGTGCTTGACATTGTTTTCTCCTTTAACAGCAAAGCAAGTGACCACCACCATCATGTCTACTGCACACACCTCCTTATCTGGAGCCTGTGTCCGATATTTCATGCACAGATCCCTATCTGGTAGGTAATATTGACTGGATGTCTCCATATGGTGGCCGTTTGCACTGCAAGAAATAGATTGGATTTCTTTTTCTTTCCCCCCTCCACCCCCCCACACCAAACGATGCTAAAGTTTGTTTCTTATACTTTTCTTTCCCCCTTGTTATTTTGTTAGTTGGTAGCAGGGAGGGCCACCCTCCACCCCCCTCTTCTTTTCTTTTCCTTTGAAAAAGAATAATTAGGAAAGAGAGAAACATTGAATATTATGATGAACTTTTTTTTCTTTTTTTTTTCTTCTCAGTGAGCACCCCCATGCACACTGAAATTTTATCGAGTTTCTTTTTTTTTCTCATCAGCGAGCACCCCCCATGCACACTGAAACTTATATGAATTTTCTTGCAATCCGGTGTGGAAAAAAAAAAAAAAAAAAAAAAAAAAAAAAAAGAAATATATTAGTGAACGGAACAACCTTCCAGGCATGGTACCCACACTTGACGTGCTGAAGCATTCATGGCGGCACAATTTTTGTTTATTTTGCTTTTTCTTTTTTTTCTTTTCTTGACCATTGTGGCCAAGTGTGGATAAATTCCAGGATCTTGTTTTTCTGTTTGACAACCTTGGCTAAAATACCCCTCCCTCCCTTTGAGTAAGAGGACCGGGGGCTCCGGTTGCAATTTGGGGTAGCCATAAATGTAGCCCAACTTGCAAACCGTTTTTTACCTTTTTCTTCCTACTTTCTTCGCCTTCTTTGCACTAACTCCTTTTCATTCTTCTTTTCCAGCTGCTTGGTTTATATTATGAAATGCGAAGGCGGCCCTCCCCCCTTTTGCCCTCTTCCTTCAGTTGGCTTCCTACGATACTTTGCGTTGCATGCCACCCCCTCCCTCCATTCGTTTTTTCATTTTTACAGTTTTTCTTTTCCGTTCTCTAATTTTTTTTTTTTTTTTCCTCTTTTTATATTGGGTCGGTGACGACCGACTCTGTGCTCTGGGGGCCGATGTTCAAGATGCAGTCGCCAAACGTGATTGCATGCATGCATCCTGTGGGGTCACATGATGGCGCCCTACCGACTGCTGGGCTGCTGTGCACGGTGGCAAGTTGGGAGAATCGAACGTACGACTGTGGGAACGGATGGTACACGTGCCGGCCACTACTAGCTGAGCGACATGGAGCTTACCGGGTCTTGTGGGAGTAGGAGCCCCGCGTGTTGTACCTGACCCTGAAGAATGCGAGGTGTATGCGAGGCAGACCAGTCCCACCCTGGCGGATGCTCACGGTGGGAAGTGCGCGTCCGATGAGGAGAGTTCTGCTCAGGCCGCTCCACTTCGCTGCATCGGTGGCCCGACCACAAATGGATACGACAGGAGGCCATTTGCCGGAGTTGAAGACAATGCTGTGCATGGAAGCCCTGTGGGAGAGATTCTGGTCGATGACCCCCCCCCCCCCCCCCCCCCCCCCGACGAGACTGCCATGCAGTCTGACCACAAGCCCCCAGAACGTGGACAACGGTGAGCGCTAAAACGCATACCTCAAAAGATATAGTGTTTTTTTTTTTTTTTTTTTTTTTTTTGCAAGAACGAGTCTTTGACTTGTCTAAAACAAAGGAGAACGTTGGCAACGTGTTTCGGTTGAGAAACTTCTCCAGGTTTTACCCGGCACGTACAAACAACGGCCAGTTCTTATTTTTCTTTTTTCTTTCTTACCATCACTTTTGTTCAAAAGATTAAAAACAAAAAAAAAAAAAAAAAAAAAAAAACAAAAAAGAAGTAAATATGCGTCTGCTTGCGTTGTTGTCGCTGCTGGCGACCTGTTGTGGGAAGCGGTACTTCGCCGACACAGCACTGTGGCACCAAGACCGGTCCGGGTCTGCGAAGCACCCCGACTCCGACAGGGTGATAGCGTGGATGGAGGCGGGGAACGGGTTCGGGACGGCGAACCAGTTTCGAGCGGACCTGTCGTTCCATCTGTTTGAGGTGAACGGGAGCACACCGTGGCGGGCCTTCACGAAGACGTCGGAGTTCTACGACGGGGAGTGCGACCATGCGGTGATGCCGGTTCCCGAGTTTGGGAGGATCGAGGGGGAGGCGGACTACCACTGCGCAGGGGGCGGGGACTGCCACCTCCTCGCAGTCGACTACTCGAAGAACAAGATCTACGAGATGTGGAGGGCGGAGATCGGGAACGGGCGCTACAACGGGAACCCCTTCCACGGGGGGTGCACGTCGGTGTGGGACATGTCGGAGGCCTATGGGTGGGACGTTCCGGTGTCGGATTTTTCGAACTACGGGAGGGGGCTGGACTGCACGAGCGCGGACGCGGCGGGGATCCCGATCACCCCGATGCTCTTCACGGCGGACGAGCTCGCGAGCGGGGTGATCGACCACGCCCTGCGCTTCGTGCTCCCGAACAAGAACCTGCGGGCCCGAAAGTACGTGTACCCGGCGACCCACTCGACGAACCCGACGAGGGGCCCGGACTCGGCACCACCCTACGGGGCGCACCTCCGTCTGAAGTCGATGGCGGACCTGCAGGCGCGAAACCCGTCTGTCGACTTCGGGAAGCTCCCTTCGGGGGCACAGGTCATCATCACCGCCCTGCAGACGTATGGGATGTTCATGGCAGACGGGGGAAACGTCCCGCTCATCGGGCTGAGCGACCACTACACGACCGCGAAGTACTGGGACCGCGCGAACTACGCCTACGGGGACGAGGACCCCAACAGGCTCTTCCACGAGCACGACCTGAAGTTCCTCTCCCCGGGCGACTTCGACATGCTCGACAACGGTGGGCCCGTCCGCTCCCTCGGTGACGTCGGTTGCTCCCTCCGCTTTCCCTGGTCGGAGCCCACCAACGCTCCCCCGGTTCCCCTCTCTCCTTCTCCCGACACACCTGCCCCGGCCACTCCTTCTCCTGCAACACCAGCTCCTCTGACACCTTCTCCGAACACACCTGCACCGGTCACACCTTCTCCAGACACACCTGCTCCGAACACACCAGCTCCTCTGACACCTTCTCCGAACACACCTGCACCAGTTACTCCTTTTCCTGCAACACCAGCACCTTTGACACCTTCTCCTGACACTCTTTCTCCAGTCACCCCTTCTCCCGACACACCTGCCCCGGCCACTCTTTCTCCTGCAACACCAGCTCCTCTGACACTTGCCCCGGTCACTCCTTCTCCAGACACACCTGCTCCGGCCACTCCATTTCCCTCTACCCCAACACCTCTGACACCTTCTCCGAACACTCCTGCACCGGTTACCCCTTCTCCCAACACACATGCTCCAGTCACTCCTTCTCCCGACACACCTGCCCCGGCCACACCAGTTCCTCTGACACCTTCTCCCAACACACCTGCTCCGACCACTCCATTTCCCTCTACCCCAACACCTCTGACACCTTCTCCGAACACTCCTGCACCAGTTACTCCTTTTCCTGCTACACCAGCACCTTTGACAGCTTCCCCTGACACTCGTGCTCCAGTCACTCCTTCTCCCGACACACCTGCCCCGGCCACACCAGTTCCTCTGACACCTTCTCCGAACACTCCTGCCCGAGTCACTCGTTCTCCCGACACATCTGCTCCGGCCACTCCTTTTCCTGCTACACCAACACCTCTGACACCTTCCCCTGACACTTCTGCTCCAGTCACCCCTTTTCCTGTAACACCAACACCTCTATCACCTTCCCCTGACACCACTGCTCCGGTCACTCCTTCTCCCGACACTCCTTTTCCTGCTACACCAACACCTCTGACATCTTCCCCTGACACTCCTGCTCCAGTCACCCCTTCTCCCAACACTCCTGCTCCCATCACTCCTTCTCCTGATACCCCTTTTCCTGCTACCCCAGCTCCTCTGACACCTTCCCCAGAGACACCTGCTCCTGACACGGAAGCACCCGACACACTTGTTCCGGTTACAAGTCTTCCTGTAACACAGCCACCTGTGACCCCAGCTCCGCTCACTCCTTCTCCGAAAACACCTGCCCCCAACACACCTTCCCCTGCAACTCCATCACCCGAGACACCTACTCCTCCTACTCCAGCACCCCAGACACCTGCTCCTGACACACCAACTCCTGCTACCCCAGCACCTCAAACACCTCCTTCCACTCCCGAACCACAGACACCTGCTCCTGACACTCCTGCCCCGGTCACTCCCTTTCCTGTTACAGCACCTTTGACACCTTCTCCAGAGACATCTGCTCCTGACACACCTGTTCCGATTACAGGTCACCCTGCAACACAGCCACCTGTGACCCCAGCTCCGCTCACTCCTTCTCCGAAAACACCTGCCCCCGACACACCTTCCCCTGCAACTTCATCACCGCAGATGCCTTCTCCTGCAACCCCAACACCTACTCCTAGCACCCCAGAACCACAGACACCAACTCCTGCTACTCCAGCACCCTTGACACCTTTCCCTAACACACCTTTCCCTGCACCCCAGACACCAACTCCTTATACACCGGAACCGCAGATGACACCTGCTCCTGACACACCAACTCCTGCTACCCCAGCGCCCCAGACACCTCTTTCCACTCCTGAACCACAGAAGACACCTGTTCCTGACACCCCAGAACCACAGACACCTACTCCTTCTCCTGCTACTGCAGCTGCAACAGGAGCCCCCTACACACCTTCTCCGGTGACCCCTTCCCCAGAAACAAGCGCGCCAGACACTCTGGCACCCGTGACTGGCCTTCCAACAAGTGCAACCATGAACCCCTCACCTGTGACCCTGGCACCCTCCACACTGGGACCTCTTCCTGCAGGGACCACTTACTCCCCTGGGACAACAGCCCTTCCTGCAACACAGGCACCTGACACGAGCTCACCTTCATCCTCAGTTCCCAAGACAGCAACACCTTCAACCCTCGCACCACTTCCACCTGGAACCACTAACTCCCCAAGGGCAACAGCAGTCCCTACAATGCAACCTGACACGAGTGCTCCTTTGACTTCAGTTCCCAAGACAGCAACACCTTCAACACTCGCGCCCCTGTCCCCTGGAACCACCTATGCACCTGGGACAACAGCCCTTCCTGCAACACAGGCACCTGACACGAGCTCACCTTCCACAACTGCTGCTGCGACAGATGCCCCGAAGACGGATTCCCCTGTTGTCGGTGGGGAGAAGACGGAGGCACCTCAGACCGAAGCTCCCGATGGTGGTGATGGGGTGGCGTGGTGGGTCATTGTCCTCATTGCGGCCTTGGTGCTGGGGTCGTGTGGTGGTGCTACCTTGCTGTGGAAGCAGAGGGGGAGGAAGGGAGAGGTGACACTTGCCGAGATGCTGAGGGAAATAGAAGCCACGGAGCTCAGCCTGCCACGCCAAGATGGGCACCAGCTGATGGCAGGGACAGGGTACGTCCCCACCCGTATCTAAAGTTGTTCTTATTTCCCAACCTTTCCACCCCTCCTCTGACCCTTGAGACCTGACTGAACTTAGTTTCGGGCACTTCGAGGACATAGAGACTTATTAAACTTTCCCGCCTCTTTACTTTTTTCGTTTTCTGTTTGGGTTGAGGGGAAAGCAAGTAAAAGAAAAGCTGTTTGTCAATTTCGAATCTTTGTGTGATAATGTATTTGTTAAAGTTCCTTCCTCTCTTTTATAAGCAGCGATTCTATCTTGTTTTTCTTCTCTCCTTCGTCTTGCTTTTTTAGCGTAAAGAAAAGAGCCATATCTTCTTCATCTATTAGTAGTTGTTTTCTCTCTTCCACTGTTTTAATTTCTACTTTTGTTTTTTTTATAGTGAATTCTTTTTTCTTCTCGGTTCCAACTGGAAAACTCCCCCACCTTTAAAAGGGTCCACCCTTCTCCTTAAACGGAAAAAGGGAAAATAACAGAATGAAAAAGAAAAATAAGAGGTATTTCTGAGAAAACGAAAGCCTTTTAATGTTATGCATTTAATTCTTGCAAAAAAAAAAAACTTTTTTTCTTCTCCAGTTTCATTCCTTTCTGCTGTTTTGAAGACCCCTCAGGGGTTTGTTTACAAGAACAAAGCAGAGAGCCTGGACACTCTTTTTTTTTAAATTCTTTTTATGCGTATTCTTTTCCCCTTAACCTTTACCATCGAAAGAAAAAAGAAGGAAAAAAAAAAAAAAAAAAAAAGGCAAATATCGCTGTATGTTTTTTTTTTTTCCCTTCCTTTTTTTTTTGATACTGATTCGAAAGGGATCAAAGAAGAAACAAAAAACAAAAACACCCTCTAGCCCATGTGCCGCTCCTTCCCATTGGGTAAGGAGGACGGTATCACAGCACACGGCAGCCCCAATTGGGGGGCTCCGGTTGCAGGATTTCGGGTAGCTATAAATGTAGGTACCCCCAAAACCAACAATCTATCAGAGAGGAGGCCTTCTTCCCTCTTTCTCTTTTCTATTTATTTTTCCTCCTCCCCCCAGAAAATCTAACTCCTTTTATTTCTGTAAAAAAAACAATATAAAATACGATTACTCCCCCCTTCCCCTTCCCCTTCCCCTTCCCCTTCCCCCTTCCCCTTCCCCTTCCCCTTCCCCTTCCCCTTCCCCTTCCCCTTCCCCTTCCCCCTTCCCCTTCCCCTTCCCCTTCCCCTTCCCCCTCCCCCTCCTGCTAGACGTCACAAAACAAAAATATCTTTTTTGTTAAGACAGCAAAAGGAAAAAGAAATCCTACCTCCCTCTCCCCTTTCCTCTCTCCCTTTATATTCCGTTATGGTACAATCAAGCAAAAAAAAAAAAAAAGAAGGAAAAAAAAAGGAGATTTACACAAATACAATTAAAATGAAAAGGCAACGAAAAGGCCATGCATCACTTGCCTTGGCATTGTTGTTCCTGTCTGTGACATGTGCGGGTGACAACAGCCAGTGGTTGGAGTTCAGCAAGGATGACAGCAACATGAACAGGTTAAGGTGCAGTGTGTGCCTGCGGACGATGGAAGACGTGGCGGCACACCTGCAAGCTATCAAAGAAGACCTGCACGCTGAAGTCCCTCGAGCCGCCAAGCTATGAATATCGCTACCTTCAAGGACGACATCCGTGGGTGTTCCTTCAGTCCTCGCGTCTCATGGCGGAGACCAGCGGAGCACCTCGTCTCTAGTCTCTACCAGACTTACAACGTTGAGTCTAGGAGTTTCCATCACCCTTCTTCGCCGGACAGTACCCTGGTCTGCCTCGTGTTCACTGTCTTAGGGTGGGGAGACTGTAGCCTTGACTGGAGCCTTCACGTTAGCTGGTGGAACGGAATGTCTCCTTCGAAATGTCCCCAAAGTGAGAAGGCGCGCTCGTACGCTACCGCCCTGGCCCTCCCATCATGGAGAAGTGTAAGCAGCGGTGCCTCACTGCCTCGATGCTGTTCATGAACACACAAGGAGGCGTAGCAATGCACACACCCCTCCATTCGTTTTTTCAATTTTTAAAGTTTTCTGCTCCTTTGCCTTTTCTTTTTTAAAACATCACTCTTTTGTTAAAGATAAAAAAAAAAAAAAAAAAAAAAAAAAAAAAAGAAAGCGATGCGTCTGCTTGCGTTGTTGTCGCTGCTGGCGACCTGTTGTGGGAAGCGGTACTTCGCCGACACAGCACTGTGGCACCAAGACCGGTCCGGGTCTGCGAAGCACCCCGACTCCGACAGGGTGATAGCGTGGATGGAGGCGGGGAACGGGTTCGGGACGGCGAACCAGTTTCGAGCGGACCTGTCGTTCCATCTGTTTGAGGTGAACGGGAGCACACCGTGGCGGGCCTTCACGAAGACGTCGGAGTTCTACGACGGGGAGTGCGACCATGCGGTGATGCCGGTTCCCGAGTTTGGGAGGATCGAGGGGGAGGCGGACTACCACTGCGCAGGGGGCGGGGACTGCCACCTCCTCGCAGTCGACTACTCGAAGAACAAGATCTACGAGATGTGGAGGGCGGAGATCGGGAACGGGCGCTACAACGGGAACCCCTTCCACGGGGGGTGCACGTCGGTGTGGGACATGTCGGAGGCCTATGGGTGGGACGTTCCGGTGTCGGATTTTTCGAACTACGGGAGGGGGCTGGACTGCACGAGCGCGGACGCGGCGGGGATCCCGATCACCCCGATGCTCTTCACGGCGGACGAGCTCGCGAGCGGGGTGATCGACCACGCCCTGCGCTTCGTGCTCCCGAACAAGAACCTGCGGGCCCGAAAGTACGTGTACCCGGCGACCCACTCGACGAACCCGACGAGGGGCCCGGACTCGGCACCACCCTACGGGGCGCACCTCCGTCTGAAGTCGATGGCGGACCTGCAGGCGCGAAACCCGTCTGTCGACTTCGGGAAGCTCCCTTCGGGGGCACAGGTCATCATCACCGCCCTGCAGACGTATGGGATGTTCATGGCAGACGGGGGAAACGTCCCGCTCATCGGGCTGAGCGACCACTACACGACCGCGAAGTACTGGGACCGCGCGAACTACGCCTACGGGGACGAGGACCCCAACAGGCTCTTCCACGAGCACGACCTGAAGTTCCTCTCCCCGGGCGACTTCGACATGCTCGACAACGGTGGGCCCGTCCGCTCCCTCGGTGACGTCGGTTGCTCCCTCCGCTTTCCCTGGTCGGAGCCCACCAACGCTCCCCCGGTTCCCCTCTCTCCTTCTCCCGACACACCTGCCCCGGCCACTCCTTCTCCTGCAACACCAGCTCCTCTGACACCTTCTCCGAACACACCTGCACCGGTCACACCTTCTCCAGACACACCTGCTCCGAACACACCAGCTCCTCTGACACCTTCTCCGAACACACCTGCACCAGTTACTCCTTTTCCTGCAACACCAGCACCTTTGACACCTTCTCCTGACACTCTTTCTCCAGTCACCCCTTCTCCCGACACACCTGCCCCAGTCACTCCTTCTCTAGACACACCTGCTCCGGCCACTTTAGCTCCTCTGACACCTTCTCCGAACACACCTGCTCCTCTGACACCTGCCCCGGTCACTCCTTTTCCTGCAACACCAGCTCCTCTGACACCTGCACCGGTCACTCCTTCTCCCAACACACCCGCTCCGGCCACTCCATTTCCCTCTACCCCAACACCTCTGACACCTTCTCCGAACACTCCTGCTCCAGTTACTCCCTCTCCAGACACCCCTTTTCCTGCAACACCAACACCTCTGTCAGCTTCCCCAAAGACATCTGCTCCTGACACACCTGTTCCGGTTACAGGTCACCCTACGTCACAGCTACCTGTGACCCCAGCTCCGCTCACTCCTTCTCCGAAAACACCTGCCCCCGACACACCTTCCCCTGCTACTCCATCACCCCCAACACCTTCCCCTAACAAACCTTCTCCTGCTACTCCAGCACCCTTGACACCTTCTCCCGACACACCAACTCCTGCTACCGCACCTTCTCCGGTGACCCCTTCCCCAGAAACAAGCGCACCAGACACTCTGGCACCCGTGACTGGCCTTCCAACAAGTGCAACCATGAACCCCTCACCTGTGACCCTGGCACCCTCCACACTGGGACCTCTTCCTGCAGGGACCACTTACTCCCCTGGGACAACAGCCCTTCTTGCAACACAGGCACCTGACACGAGCTCACCTTCATCCTCAGTTCCCAAGACGGCAACACCTTCAACCCTCGCACCACTCCCCCCTGGAACCACTAACTCCCCAGGGACAACAGCAGTCCCTGCACCACAAGCACCTGACACGAGTGCTCCTTTGACTTCAGTTCCCACGACAGCATCATCTTCAACACTCGCACCGTCACCCCCTGGAACCACCTATGCACCTGGGACAACAGCCCTTCCTGCAACACAGGCACCTGACACGAGCTCACCTTCCACAAGTGTGCCAACAGCTGTACCTGCTGGGTCTGCCACAAAGGTGCCGAGGACGACGACAGGTTCTCCTGCTGCTGCGACAGATGCCCCGAAGACGGATTCCCCTGTTGTCGGTGGGGAGAAGACGGAGGCACCTCAGACCGAAGCTCCCGATGGTGGTGATGGGGTGGCGTGGTGGGTCATTGTCCTCATTGCGGCCTTGGTGCTGGGGTCGTGTGGTGGTGCTACCTTGCTGTGGAAGCAGAGGGGGAGGAAGGGAGAGGTGACACTTACCGAGATGCTGAAGGAAGTAGAAGCCACGGAGCTCAGCCTGCCACGCCAAGATGGGCACCAGCTGATGGCAGGGACAGGGTACGTCCCCACCCGTATCTAAAGTTGTTCTTATTTCCCAACCTTTCCACCCCTCCTCTGACCCTTGAGACCTGACTGAACTTAGTTTCGGGCACTTCGAGGACATAGAGACTTATTAAACTTTCCCGCCTCTTTACTTTTTTCGTTTTCTGTTTGGGTTGAGGGGAAAGCAAGTAAAAGAAAAGCTGTTTGTCAATTTCGAATCTTTGTGTGATAATGTATTTGTTAAAGTTCCTTCCTCTCTTTTATAAGCAGCGATTCTATCTTGTTTTTCTTCTCTCCTTCGTCTTGCTTTTTTAGCGTAAAGAAAAGAGCCATATCTTCTTCATCTATTAGTAGTTGTTTTCTCTCTTCCACTGTTTTAATTTCTACTTTTGTTTTTTTTATAGTGAATTCTTTTTTCTTCTCGGTTCCAACTGGAAAACTCCCCCACCTTTAAAAGGGTCCACCCTTCTCCTTAAACGGAAAAAGGGAAAATAACAGAATGAAAAAGAAAAATAAGAGGTATTTCTGAGAAAACGAAAGCCTTTTAATGTTATGCATTTAATTCTTGCAAAAAAAAAAAACTTTTTTTCTTCTCCAGTTTCATTCCTTTCTGCTGTTTTGAAGACCCCTCAGGGGTTTGTTTACAAGAACAAAGCAGAGAGCCTGGACACTCTTTTTTTTTAAATTCTTTTTATGCGTATTCTTTTCCCCTTAACCTTTACCATCGAAAGAAAAAAGAAGGAAAAAAAAAAAAAAAAAAAAAAGGCAAATATCGCTGTATGTTTTTTTTTTTTCCCTTCCTTTTTTTTTTGATACTGATTCGAAAGGGATCAAAGAAGAAACAAAAAACAAAAACACCCTCTAGCCCATGTGCCGCTCCTTCCCATTGGGTAAGGAGGACGGTATCACAGCACACGGCAGCCCCAATTGGGGGGCTCCGGTTGCAGGATTTCGGGTAGCTATAAATGTAGGTACCCCCAAAACCAACAATCTATCAGAGAGGAGGCCTTCTTCCCTCTTTCTCTTTTCTATTTATTTTTCCTCCTCCCCCCAGAAAATCTAACTCCTTTTATTTCTGTAAAAAAAACAATATAAAATACGATTACTCCCCCCCTCCTCCCCTCCTGCTAGACGGCGCAAAACAAAAATTCTTTTATTTTTTGTTAAGACTGAAGGTTCCAGAGACTGAAGCAGCAAAAAAAAAAAAAAAAAAAAAAAAAAAAAAGAATCCGTCCCTTCCCTCTCCCTTTTTCCTCTCCCCTGTTATACTCCTTTATTATGGTACCATCATAATCATCCAAAAAAAAAAAAAAAAAAAAAAAAAGGAATTACACAAATAATAAAATAAATAAAAAACAAGGCGACGAAAAGGCCATGCATGCCCCACTTGCCTTGGCATTGTTGTTCCTGTCTGTGACATGTGCGGGTGACAACAGCCAGTGGTTGGAGTTCAGCAAGGATGACAGCAACATGAACAGGTTAAGGTGCAGTGTGTGCCTGCGGACGATGGAAGACGTGGCGGCACACCTGCAAGCTATCAAAGAAATGCGCGGTGCTGGCGTCTCGGGGGAGATGGTGGAGCGCTCCCTCAAGAATATGTGTGAGAAGGCGGAACATCAGTTCTGGGCCATGAAGTGGACCCCTGCAGGACCTGCTGAGCTAAAGTACCTCAAGAGGTACGACATCCACGAGGAGGAGGCACGCACCACTGCAGAGCTAGCCAACCTCGGTGCTGATATGGATATCCCTACCTTCAAGGACCCCGAGTCTTACTTCGGCACGCAGGCACAGCAGCAGTGGGCAAAGAAGCTTTACTTGTCAACCTGCAACGAGGTGCTTCAGAAGATGCCCTACACGAAGTGGGCCGCAGAAGGGACAACACCTGTGTACCCAAAGGACTGCCCTCTAGACACGTGTAAGAATGACCCCTCACTGCATGCGGTGTTCGTGGACGTGAACGGCCGGTCTTGAAGACATGAGGATTACCTATTTCCCTCTCCTTAGCAGGAAAAAAAAAAAAAAAAAAAAGTTAAAAAAGTTCTGGTTTTTTTTTTTTTTTTTTTTTTAAATTTCTTTTTTAAAGTTTTTCTTTTTTCTTTTTTACTCTCATTTCTTGAGATGCAAACCGGCTTATAAATAGTGTCCTTGACGGTGAGAACTCTGTTGTTCCTTGGTTTTGTTTTATCAAGCTGTTCTCCTTGTCGTGGCGTTGCAAGCATGGCAAAGGGCTTGGGCTCCCCGTGTCTGGGGTCCCTTCACCTTGCTGTGGGGATGCAGCCACGGCACCCACAAGAACCAGCCAGCTAGAAATCAACTGAGGCAAAAGCATGTTTTCAGTTCCCCGGGTTACTTTCAGTTATAATACCCAACAAACAAAGCTGACTGCTGCATGATGTTCCGACACGGCACGGTAGGGGCTGGGGGATCCCAATTAGGTGTCCTGTTCCTTGCTGTTGCACCATATGGTCGGTTTTGCATCTAATGAGGTGACCATTGGCAGCGAGAATTCTGTTACCCTGGTTTTTGTTTTTTTCAAGTTGTTGCCACATGTCGTGGCGTTGCGTGCTTATCTTTTTTTTTTGTTTTAAAGCTCCAAGCGTATGATGTTCCGTCACAGCATGGCAGGGGCTGGGGGATGCCATTAGGTATCCTGTTCCTTGCTGTTGCATCAATGTCGGATGCATCTATGATGAGGTGATGAGGCAGCGAGATGTCCTTTTTCGTCTTTTTTGTTTTTATGGCATTACAAACATGGCAAGGGGCAGCAAGAATTCTGTTGTTCCTTGGATTTGTTTTTATTATTTTTTCAAGCTGTTGCCACTTGTTGTGGCGTTGCAAGCATGGCAAAGGGCTTGACCCCCCCCCCCCCCCCCCGTGTCTGGGGTCCTTTCATCCTTGCTGTGGTAGGAGCCACAAGAACCAGCCAGCTAGATATCAACTGAGGCAAAAGCATTCAGTTCTCCCCAGTACTTTCAGTTATTATACCCAACAAAGCTGACTGCTGCATGATGTTCCGACACGGCACGGTAGGGGCTGGGGGATCCCAATTAGGTGTCCTGTTCCTTGCTGTTGCACCATATGGTCGGTTTTGCATCTAATGAGGTGACCATTGGCAGCGAGAATTCTGTTACCCTGGTTTTTGTTTTTTTCAAGTTGTTACCACATGTCGTGGCGTTGCAGGGCTTGGGCTCCCCGTGTCTGGGGTCCCTTCACCCTTGCTGAGGTAGGATGCAGCCACGGCACCCACAAGAACCAGCCAGCTAGATATCAACTGAGGCAAAAGCATGCTTTCAGTTCTCCCCGGTTTACTTTCAGTTATAATACCCAACAAAGCTGACTGCTGCATGATGTTCCGACACGGCACGGTAGGGGCTGGGGGATCCCAATTAGGTGTCCTGTTCCTTGCTGTTGCACCATATGGTCGGTTTTGCATCT
The DNA here is from genome assembly GCA_964019335.1 of Diplonema japonicum. NCBI lineage: Eukaryota > Euglenozoa > Diplonemea > Diplonemida > Diplonemidae > Diplonema > Diplonema japonicum. The sequence goes on from OZ025740.1 coordinate 368,588, forward strand.
AATGAGGTGACCATTGGCAGCAAGAACTCCGTTCCTAGTTTTTTTGTTTTTATCATGTTGTCGTGGCATTGCAAGCATGGCAAAGGGCTTGGGTCCCGCTATCTTTTTTTTTGTTTTAAAGCTCCAAGCGTATGATGTTCCGTCACAGCATGGCAGGGGCTGGGGGATGCCATTAGGTATCCTGTTCCTTGCTGTTGCATCAATGTCGGATGCATCTATGATGAGGTGATGAGGCAGCGAGATGTCCTTTTTGTTTTTATGGCATTGCAAACATGGCAAGGAGCAGCGATGATTCTGTTGTTCTTTTTTTTTTTTTTTTTTTTTTTTTTTTTTGCTTGAACAAGAAAAACAACATAATATTATTGATAATGAATTGTTATTGCTAAAAAGAGTAGTGGTAGCATTGTTGGGCTTATCCTTCTACAGGTTAACCCCCCTGCTGTGCACAAACAAAAAATTTACCCGCCAGCTAGATATCAACTGAGGCAAAATACCCAACAAACAAAGCTGACTGCTGCATGATGTTCCGACACGGCACGGTAGGGGCTGGGGGATCCCAATTAGGTGTCCTGTTCCTTGCTGTTGCACCATATGGTCGGTTTTGCATCTAATGAGGTGACCATTGGCAGCAAGAACTCCGTTCCTAGTTTTTTTGTTTTTATCATGTTGTCGTGGCATTGCAAGCATGGCAAAGGGCTTGGGTCCCGCTATCTTTTTTTTTGTTTTAAAGCTCCAAGCGTATGATGTTCCGTCACAGCATGGCAGGGGCTGGGGGATGCCATTAGGTATCCTGTTCCTTGCTGTTGCATCAATGTCGGATGCATCTATGATGAGGTGATGAGGCAGCGAGATGTCCTTTTTGTTTTTATGGCATTGCAAACATGGCAAGGAGCAGCGATGATTCTGTTGTTCTTTTTTTTTTTTTTTTTTTTTTTTTTTTTTGCTTGAACAAGAAAAACAACATAATATTATTGATAATGAATTGTTATTGCTAAAAAGAGTAGTGGTAGCATTGTTGGGCTTATCCTTCTACAGGTTAACCCCCCTGCTGTGCACAAACAAAAAATTTACCCGCCAGCTAGATATCAACTGAGGCAAAATACCCAACAAACAAAGCTGACTGCTGCATGATGTTCCGACACGGCACGGTAGGGGCTGGGGGATCCCAATTAGGTGTCCTGTTCCTTGCTGTTGCACTAATCTCGGTTTGCATCTAATAAGTGTCCATTGGCAGCGAGAAAATCCTCGAAGTTTTGTGTTCCTTTCCCCCTGCACACTGAAACCTTATCGAATTTATGTTTTTATCACACTGTTCACACGCGGGATGCACCCACGGGGTGTTGTGCAATTTCCGGCAGCTTGGAGAGAGCCAACAAGGTTTGCAGAAAACGACGGATGAGACGCCCTTTCCCCGCGGACGGGGCCAAGGGTCAGGTCGGAGGCAAGCCTGCGATAGGTTTCAGCAGTTTACTTTGAGTTATATTTTTAAAGCTGACTGCTGCATGATGTTCCGACACGGCACGGTAGGGGCTGGGGGATCCCAATTAGGTGTCCTGTTCCTTGCTGTTGCACCATATGATCGGTTTTGCATCTAATGAGGTGACCATTGGCAGCGAGAATTCTTTTCCTGATTTTTTTAGGCGATCCTGTCACATACTGCAGGTTCCCTCAAAGACATCTTTTTTGTTTTTTTCAAGTTGTTACCACATGTCGTGGCGTTGCAGGGCTTGGGCTCCCCGTGTCTGGGGTCCCTTCACCCTTGCTGTGTGGTAGGATGTTTTCAGTTCCCCGGTTTACTTTCAGTTAAAATACCCAACAAACAAAGCTGACTGCTGCATGATGTTCCGACACGGCACGGTAGGGGCTGGGGGATCCCAATTAGGTGTCCTGTTCCTTGCTGTTGCACCACATGATCGGTTTTGCATCTAATGAGGTGACCATTGGCAGCGAGAATTCTTTTCCTGATTTTTATTTTTTTTTCAAAGCTGTTGCCACATGTCGCGACACGGCAAAGGGTTTGGGTCCCGCTATTTCTTGTTTATTTAAAAGGGTATGGTGTTCCAACACGGCATGGCAGGGGCTCTCATTAGGTGTAGCTCAGGTACTCCACAGGTGGCAAAGGGAGGAGGAAAAAAAAAAAAAAAAAAAAAAAAAGAAAAAGGAAATAATGACAGCTGCTGAGATAGAGCTTACCCGTCTGCGGGAGGCGGAGGCAGACATTCGTGCTAAGATTCGTGAGGTTGAAACCAAGGTAATTGATGAGAAATCACGCTCCCCTGACCGAGCCAGGCAGTACACCACTGTGGACGGTTCCGTGGGCTTGCAGCCCATCAGGGGCTCAGTCATGGCAGAGAGGGAGGCAAGCTTCGACCCTTCCCCGAGAAGAACCCGCAGAGGTGACAGCGAGATACCCAACACCTTCACAGGAAAGGTGCTTTGCAGAGATGAGTTTGGGTCGATCTCTCCTAAGAGAGAATACACCGACAGTACCTCACCTCTGAAGGCAAGCCCGGTGAACCCCACTACCCAGAAGCAGACACGTGCTGGGCTGTGGGATCAAGGAAAGGGGGCAAAAACACCTCAAAACTCCGTCCGTATGTTTTTGCTTTTCTTTTTTTTTTTTTTTTTTTTTTAAAGGGTAAAAGGTTTTTTTGTGATTTTGGTGGGGGGAACAAAAAAAAGAAATAACACAGCTTCAGCTCACAAGCGTACCTACCGTTCTTATGGTGACACCGAGAGGGCAGTACCTCCTCCTTTTTAGAATTGAGAGGAATGTTTTTACTTTTTTATTGTTGTTGTAAGTACCAAAAAAAAGGACCCCCCCCAATCCACTTTCGCCTCCCAACTTTATTTTCTTTTACCCCCGCCCCTTTCTTGTTTTATTTTTTACTGTGTTAAGCTACCTTGCCCCCCCCCCCCCCCCCCCCCCCTTCCTTTTTTTCGGAAAAAAAATAAAACCCTCCTGTATACGTTTTTTCTTCTTTTCTTCTTCTTCTTTTTTTTCTTTTCTCCAACAAAAAAACAAAAGTCAGTTGATGCAGTTTGTGCCCCGCCGTGAACGTCTTCTCCGCCTTCTTCAGGGTGGCCTTCAAGCAGGAGGTACTACCTATTTTTATACAACGACTGCAATTGTACCGCTGTGACTCTTTTCACACCCAGGAACACGCAATCCTCTACCGGATGAGCCTTCTCTCGTGGAGTGGGTACTCCATAACGGAGAGAAGCTCGAGCTTCTCACCCTCGATAGGGATAGCCGGGGGTTAACCTGTAGAAGGATAAGCCCAACAATGCCACCACTACTCCTTTTAGCACTAACAATTCATTGTCAATATATCCTTGTTCAAAAAAAAAAAAAAAAAAAAAAAAAAAAAAAAAAAAAAAAAAAAAGACAGCACACAAGAAAAAAAAAAATGTTTCAATACCTACCACCTACTGGGAGTGCGCTGGTTGCGTGTGATGTCAATACGCCGCCTGCAAAGGTGGCAGGATGCCTGCGATTAGTGTGTCTATCCGACACGCACTTGCAAGAGGAGAAGTTTGCGGTCCCAGCCGGGGATGTGCTGATTCACAGCGGGGACATACTGCTTCAGAGCTCTGAGCACAGTGCGGAACATGCCGACCAACACTTCAGGAAGTTCTGCAAATGGCTGGAAGCGCAGCCGCACGAGAAGGTCATCGTGGTGTGCGGCAACCACGACGCCAAGCTCCTCGACTTTGGCAAGCACTACATGCAGGAGACCCTTCCGAAGAAAGCTACTTACCTTGAGAACGAGACAACCACAATCTCAGGGCTCACCTTCTTCGGCTCCCCCCACAGCGTGGGAGGGTCTACCAACTACGCATGGCAGCGCAGATCTGCCAAAGGGCTGTGGGATGACATCCCCTCCGAGGTCGATGTTGTGATCTCGCACGGCCCCGCGTACGTCAAGGGGCACTGCAAGTTCTCCAAGGAACCAGAATGGATCGCCGCGTTGCAGGACTCGAAAGCCTCGTATCACATCTGCGGGCACCTTCACTGGGCATACGGCTTGCTGCATCTTCCCGCCAACGATCCTTCAACTTTGATATCTTGCGTCTGTGCCTCCAGCATGGACGGCTCGTACCAACCCACCAACCAGGCAGTCGTCATCGATGTGCCTGTGAACCGGTCGGAACGCATCCACCCGCTCAGCCCGATCGGGAAGAAGGTGTTACTGTTCTGCGTGAACCGCAACAAGGATTATGACACTATCATATACGTGTTGAGAAAGACCTTGCAGACGCTGTTCACCGTGTACATAGCTAAGGGACCTGAAGATGCGGCAAGTGTTGTGTCGAAAGTGCACAGTGAGGGGAGAACCGTCGCTGCCTTCATCGGATTCGGCGAGGATTCCATCGGAGTCTTGGAGTGCTTCAAAGGCTACGGGACGCCGCCCCACATAACGGTGATGAGCCGGTACTGTTGCGGGTCGGGGGAGAAGCGAAAGCGTGCGCACTCACGTGGTGTCCACCTTGTTGCCTACAAGGACTCAGCGGAGAACGACATTGCAGGGTTCTGTTGTCTTGCCTATGATGTCGGGCGTACTGCGGCCCCTGCACAGCTGTCCATTCGTAGCAGTAATGTGTCGTTTATGCATCCTGTGATAAAGGCATGCAGACATCCCGTCCTTGCCCCTGGGGTTAGCATTTGAATAATTTCTGCGCTTTTTTTCCCCTATTTTTTTTTTCCCTTCTGAACAACAATACGGTGCTGTAAACCAAGAAGTCAAAGATAACCGGGAAAACTAATTTCCCAATTTCCCCTCCCACTATTTTTTGGGTGAATTATTGGAGTTTTTCGTTTTTGTTTTGATGTTGGTGTGTGTACATGGTTCCTCGTCTAGCCTACCTTCATTAACCCCAAGAAGTATCCCAGCGTGTCTTGGTTGGAGCCAAACAGGGCGTAAAACTCCCCCGAAAAAGATTTCACTACGAATCACAATTCTTTTCTTGGTTTACAGTATTGCTATAAAAAGAAAAAAAAGGGTCGAGGCACCCCCCCCCCGACTTTTGCACAAACAACTCTTTTTTTCTTTTTTCCCGTTCTCTCTGCTTCTTTATCCCTATCCTGCTTTTTTCCGTCTCCATATTACCCTGAGAATCGGAATTCTTTTATTTCCTTCGCCTTTTTCGGGTTTGCGGGCTTTCTATTTTTTCTTCTGCTTCCCGTTTCTTTTCCTTATGTGTTTTTTTTTTTTCCCCCCCCTCCAATTTATTTTCGCCCCTTTCCTCAGGTCCCTTCATGTGGCTACTACTTCTGGCGCTGCTCGGCCGGTGTGCTGCCCAGGGCGTCCTGACCCCATATAAGGTGGGCACACCCGTCACGGAGGATCTTAAGAATAAATGTTTCGATACCGAATCGTGGTGCAGATGCTCTACAGGGATGATGACGGGGGTTGAGAGGACAGACTGCAACGCTCTGAGGTGCTTGGATGGGTTCAAGTGTGCTACGACTGAGGTGGACATGCAGATCCAGGATTGCGAGGAGGTGACCATCGACCTCGACCAGCCTCTCTCAAACGGGAAGTGCCCCAGTGGGAAGCTCATGCGGGGGATGCACCGTACTTCTTGCGAGGCAATCAACTGCATAGATAAGATCGAATGTTGCTCCTTGGTCCCCACAGCAGGGGGCTTCACGACCCTCGGTACCCGTTACATAAACGATTGGACCACCTGCCTTGACAACTGGTACACGTGGTGCACTGTGCCTAAGGACGGCTTCATGGTGGGTATCCAGCGAGGCACCTACAGCAGCGGTGTCCTCCTTTCTGCATTGGACCATGCTTACTTTGTTTCTGTCCATTACAGCCCTCCCACACCCTCTCCTCCAACAGACGCTCCGCCTACAATGGTGCCCCCGACAAGTTCTCCTCTCACTGCCTCACCTCAGACAGACGCACCTCAGACAGACGCACCCCAGACAGACGTACCCCAGACAGACGCACCTCAGACAACCTCACCTCAGACAGATGCACCTCAGACAACCTCACCTCAGACAGACGCACCCCAGACAGACGTACCCCAGACAACCTCACCTCAGACAGATGCTCCTCAGACAACCTCACCTTCGACCGCATCCCCTCAGACAGGCTCACCTCAGACAGATGCACCTCAGACAGACGCACCTCAGACAACCTCACCTCAGACAGACGCACCCCAGACAACCTCACCTCAGACAGATGCACCTCAGACAGATGCACCTCAGACAACCTCACCTCAGACAGATGCTCCTCAGACAGATGCACCTCAGACAGCCTCACCTTCGACTGCATCCCCTCAGACAGGCTCACCTCCAACCGCATCCCCTCCTACAACAGCCCCGCTCACATCTGCGCCTTCGACAGCAGCGCCTTCCACACAAACCCCGCCCACCATGGCAACCCCGACGGACGCGCCCCCGACACCCTTCCCTCTTTCCCCGTCACCCTCTACTGTGGCGCCCAAAACACAAGCCCCTGCCACAGTGGCACCAGTGACATCTTCTCCTCTCACAACAGTACCTTCCACTACGCCGCCCGTGACGTCCGTCCTTCCAACAAACCCGCCGCAAACAGGAGCCCCTCTTACCGTGGTGCCCACCACTGCATCTCCTGATACAGTTGCACCGCAAACACTGGTCCCCTTCACGGTGACACCTGCTACTAGGGCTCCTTCCACAACAGCGCCTTCGCCCTCTCCTCAGACACTCTCCCCTCAAACCCCCTCCCCTCAGACTCCCTCCCCTCAGACGCCCACACCGCAAACCGAAACTCCCACCGCGGCTCCTGCTGCGATTCCTCCCTCTGCGGTGCCACTCACTGCAGCCCCTCCTACAGTGGCCCTTCCCACAGTGGCCCCTCCCACTGCAGCCCCTCCCACAGTGGCCCCTTCTACTACGGCTCCGCTCGCAGTTCCACCGACGACAATATCGCCCTCTACAGCAGCTCCCACTGCTCCTGCCATAGCACCGAGCACCGCAGCGCCCACAACGTTCGTTCCCACCGTGCCGGTGACAACAGCAGTACCACAGACATCGGCAAATCCTACAATGACACCGTCGACCCAGCCCCCCGCCACTGGTTCCCCATCTACGAAGGTCCCTTCCACTACTCCACAAACCGTCTCGCCCCCTGCTGCCGTGTCGAAAACGGAAGTACCCAGCCCTGCCCCCTTGCCGCGTGTTAATATCAGCAGCCAGATCGATGCTGTCGACACTGCAGGGAAGTTCGCAGCAGGGGCGTGGGCACTGTCCGTGATGTCAGGGAGCAGTGGGCAAGGCGTGCTGACCCAGAAGGTGGCCATCATCGCGACGGGTCTGGAGTGCATCGTACCCGGGGAGCACGAGGCAGACATGCCCTTTTTAATCCACCCATTGGGGTTCAAGATAGACGGCAACGTGCACGCAGGGTGCGTCGTGGGCAACACCTTCCTCTCAGGTTTCGTCATCATCGTGTGCTACTTGGTCTTGCGCACCTTCTCATACGCCACGTACTTCTCGTGGATCGACGTGGCATCGTGGGTTAGGGTCCCGAGTGTCGGGCTTGTCCCGGTTTTGTACCTTTTCCCTGGGTTGCTGCAGAGCTCGCTGGACCTCATATTGTACCCGAAAGGCTTTGCGATGGCGGCGATAGGGATCATGGGGGGGGCATACTGCACAGGGATGATGTGGGTGCTGTGGAAGTGCACCGCGAGACAGGGCTTCAGGTCGACCTACGACCCTGTGTCGAAGCAGTGGGAGTCCAACGACCACGACAAGCACACGGAGAGGTACGGGGTCATCTTCGACGACTACCGTGGGGACAGCGACTGCATGCCTTGCGGGAGGTACGCCATGATGGAGTTCGGGCACGTCATCCCCTTCGCCTTCGTCGCCACCATCCGCACCACGACCATGCCGCACTGCGGAATGAAGTTCGGGACATTAGGGATTATCCTTCTGATTGTCGCGCTGCACTGTCTCAAGACGCAGCCCTACATCAGCCCGCTGCTCAACAGCCTCATGGTCATCATCCACCTCGCCCCTTCTATCGGGCTGCTGTTGTTCACAACATCGTTTTTCTCGGGCAACCGGAACCACTGGGGGTTCGCTACGGGTGCTTGGTGTCTTTTCATCAGCATGCAGCTGTGCATTGTGCGGTCTGTTTACGATGTTGTCATCCTGCTGAAGCGTGTGTACCTGCGCCGCAAGGCTAAGCAGCTGAGCTCCGCAGATGCCGAGGGCGAAGAAGTTGAGCCTACCGCTGCTGACTACGTACTCCTCGAAGAAGAGCCTTCCCCGATCTTCCTGTCCAATGTGTCAATGGTATCGGCGTCTTCTGTCGGGGCAGGAGAGCTAACTGGGCTACCTCAAATGGGAAGGGCACGGAGAGCATCCGAGTCCTCGTCATCGGTCAGCGCGACAGAGTCGAGGCGGGGCAGCATGTGGGGCAAGGTCATGTATTTGTAAAAGTAAGTGGCTTTGTTTTTTTTTTATAAAGGAGGCCCTTGGCCCCTTTTTTTTTCGCTAAACAAAAAAAAAAAAAAAAAAAAAAAAAAAAAAAAAAAAAAAAAAAAAAAAAATTGTTTTCCCTTTTCTCCCCCGCTCCTCCCTCGTATTTCTTTTTGTGGTAGTTGCAAAAGAGCGCTAATTGGCTGTATGTACTATGAAAAGCCTTGCGGTGAGTCATTGCTAAAGTGGATTTTTTTTTTTTTAATTCCCCCCCTTTTTTTTGGGCCGTTGCTAACCACTTCGTTCCTATCATAGTGAATTCTTTTTCACGAGGGGCCCACGTCTTTCAAATATCGAAGGTGACATCGAGAGTGCAACAACGAGAAAAAAAAAAAAAAAAAAGAAATGGATAATGGTAAACCCCTGTCATTATCTTTTCTTCTTCTTCTTTCTTTTTCTTTTTCTTTCTTCTTTTTTTTTTTGAGTAAAGGAGAAAAGCAATGGTGAACAATAAAAACCAATATGAGGTACATCCTTTTACTCAGACACAAAGGTATACAAGTTATAAATCTTTTTTTTTTTTCCTCTTCTTTTTGGCTGTTCTTTTATAGTCGGTTTCTAGGGAAACCTCTTTCTTTTTCTTTTTTTTTTTGTCCCGTTGGGGACTGCATGGTGTGGTGTGTGCCTTCAACGCAATTTCTATTTTTATTTTTATGAACCCTTTAGCCGCCAACGATTCTGCGAAGCAGGTTCTTGTTGGTGGCAATCTCCCTGGCCCATCCAAAGCAATGTCTTGAGTCGGTTTTCTTCAAGAAAAAAAAAAAAAAAAAAAAAAAAAAAGAAAAAAAAAAAAAAAAAAAAAAAAAACTATTTCTGCGGGCGATCGAGACCTATAATGTGGAATGACAACTCAGGTTTTAATTATTTTTCAAGTGCTTTACCTCAGATAAAAAAAAAAGAAAGAAAAAAAAAAATTAAAAGAAATACCTCAAGACTTTAGCACGATCCGATCTTTTTTTGCCAACAAGGGCACGAAATCGGGAAAATCCAATCTATAACCCTCCCCTTTGCTTTCCCCCACCCCCCTCTAATCACGCATTTTCTTTTTTTTTTCTTTCTTTTCGCCCACCCAAAATAAGTTTTTTTTTTGTTTGTTTGTTTTAACAATATTATTGTCGAGACTAAATACTAGTTTGATGGCAGCGTAATGAGCTATTTTATTAGGTAAAATTCCGCTCGTGGGCACAAACAAATGTGTTTTAATTTGTACGATGCCAAAAATCTCCGGATTCAAATTGGGCTGCCTCGGGTTGTGGTGTCAGGCCAACCCACCAAGGCTGTTTTTTTTTAAAACCTTTTTCTGTGTTGTGGACCCGTCTTACGACGCCCGCTGTTACTTTATGACTAAAGTCAAAAAAAAAAAAAAAAAAAAAAAAAAAAAAAAAAAAGTGCATACTTTTTTTTCACCCATGGTATGGGGTTCCCTGCCTGTACAATTTCTTTGGGGTCAGGAGCGGTGCACTCCAACCTGGGGCTCACGCAATAAAAATTTTGCTGCAAGAAAGAAAAAAAAAAAAAAAAAAAGAACCTCTTTCCCCCCCGTTTTTTTAAAGAAGTTTTATTGTGCCCTTCCGTCATATTTCTCTTTTTTTTTTTCTTCACTCACATGAACAAGAAAAATAGCTATTTATTGCCAACAAATTATGAGTCATTATTTAACTCGAGTTCCCGAATTTTTTGCACGAGGGCCCTGCAGGCCCTCGTGAGAGTTAAATAATGGCTCATTTGGCGGCAAGTAAGTCGTTTTATTTCACTCTTCGTCATTTGAGTCACTCACTCTTCACTGATTTCACTGCTGTTTTTTTTTTCACGCAGGATTTTCCTAAGGTAATATGGGGTTGCTATTTCGCCATGGCATTTAAAGGGGAAGTAAAGCACTCCACTTTTAAGGGCTGGAATGGCCTCAGATGGCCAAAAATAGTCAAAATACCCCGTCCCCAAAAAAGTTTTTCAAGGGGTTGGGTACATTTTCTTCCACGACAAGACCCATTTTTTCACTCTGAAGCCCCATAATTTAACTCCAAAATCTCATAATTTAACTAGTTAAATTATGGCGATTTCGCGTTAAATTATGAGGCCCCTAGTGAGTGAAGAAAATGACGAAGAGTGAAATAAAACAATATAATGTTATTGATAAATGAATTGTTTGCTAAAAAGAGTAGTGGTGGCATTGTTGGGCTTATCCTTCTACAGGTTAACCCCCCTGCTGTGCACAAACAAAAGGCAACCGACAACATGGTTTTTGTACAACCATGGAACACGGGAGTGGGTGGTTAAAAAAAAAGGGGGGAAATGACGAGAAGGGTGAATGAACTGCTTTTACTGCCATTATTTATTTTTGGTTGGTAAGAAAATAGCTATTAAAAGCTGTTTTATTTTCTGACAATTTTGTCGATTTGCCCCCCCCCCCCCCCCCCCTTCTTAGAAAGCATAACGGACACCACTTGCTCTCTCTCTTTTTTTTTTTTTTTTCTTGCAAGGTCAAGTTCCTAGGTCCTTTGACTTGGTTTGAAAGAAAGAGAAAAAAATAAGAAAAGAAGAAAAAAAAGGGGGGGACGATCGGGTTATAAACTTAACTCTTTAGGTTTTATACCATCGTACGTACATTACAGTTCCTCTCTCTCTCTTCTCTCTCTCAGCTTTGGCTTTAAATTGCCTTTTCACAGGTATCGAGGGCTCATCTTTATGTTCTTTTCAAAACCCATTACTTTTTTGCGATAAGCTGTGTTTAAAAAAAAAAAGGCATTTTGTCCTCTCTATTTTTTTTAATTTCTGATTCAATATTGGATTCCCTCCTTGAACCCTTTGCTAAGATAGATCGACCTTGGTATCGCCTTCAACGAGGCTTTGTTCACAGGGGCGACTAGTATTGTTGGGATTATCCTTTCACAACAATCTACTGGCTCTTTAACTCTGAAAGTTGACTCCAAACACTATAGTAGATGGTGCCAGACGGGTGCGAAAGGGTAAAAGTACTTTCCTTTTGGTTTCAAGTTACCAAGTGGGGGGGGGGGGGGTAGCAGCTTTTTCAAAAGCACTTCTTCGTTGCTTTTTTTTTTTGTTCCCCCTTCTTTTTTTTGAAGATGAGAACAAGGGGGCGTCTCACAAAGACTTCCTTTAACTCATATATTTTTTTCTTTTTTTCCTTGCGAATTTTATTTTTGCTTAATTTTCATTCTTCTTTTATTCCTCCCACCCTGTCTGAATTGGGTAGAGTGGGGTCAAAAAATCTTTTATTTTGTCTGGCGAGAGTACGCTCGTAAGGCTTCGGGGGGGGAGATGGAAGAAAAAGGGGGGTGCTTTTTTTATCCCTCGTTCCCTTTATACGCTGCAAAACGGACCCGCATGGCGCGAGTGAGATCTCCCCCTCTTTTTTTTCCCCCTCTTAACCCTTCCCTTTCCTTCCCTTCCCTCCATCCCCCCCACACACCGCCGCTACAGAAGAATGCAATTAACTAACTCCTTTGTTTCCCCCCTGTCCCCGTCTCACGTGCTTCCTGGTTTTTATTTCTCTCTGGTTTTCTTTACCCCTCTTTTCTTTATTACTTCCATTCAATTTTTTTTTTCTTACGGGGAAACAAGAAATCCTGGGGTAGATGAGTAGGGAGTGTCTCACAAAAGACCCCCTTTAACTCATATATCCCCCTAGGCATAGTGGTGAGGCGACTCGCATTCTCTCATTCTCGCATTCTCGCACAAAAAAGATCGGACCCGAAATTCTCGAAAAACGACTCGCATTCTCGCACACTCTCGCACGATTCTCGCGCATTCTCGCACGATTCTCGCACATGCTAGTGTGCACTTCAGGTGTGCATGTGTCAAAAATAACCCCCCCTCGACCTTCATACTCCTCCCGAACTAACGCGATCAGTGCGTTCACGTCCGCCCCCGTGTGTGATTCACCCTCCTTGATGATCCAGGTGAAGGAGGAGGGGATCCTCTGAGTATCCGACCAGCCCAGAAATGTTTGGCACTGGTGGCGTCTTCGGGGCCCCTTTGCCAGCAGCGTGTCTGGTGTCGGTATCTTCATGCGCGAGCTCCACCAATGGGATGCTGGGAAGGCGTGTTTGCTGCTTGGTGGTGCCTGCGACCAAACACAACATCGCCCACCGTCTATGAACTCCTGCCCCACCACGGGGCAAAGCACTGCCTGTTGAGGTCCTTCGAAGATTTTGACACTCAGGCACCTGGCTTTCCCTGTTGAAGTTTCAGCCAAAAAAAATTCTCGCATCATTCTCGCATGCGAGAATGTGCGAGAATTTGGTGCGAGAATGCGACTCGCATTCTCGCATGCTAGTCGTCTCACCACTATGCCTAGGGCTATGTTGGCATGAACGGGGAACGTTTTCGTTTCCTTATTTTCAAAAAAAAAAAAATGCTTGGAAACGCGTTTACTTGCCAACAATCCCCCCCCCCCCCCCCCCCCCTGAACGTAAAACAGTAAACGGGAAGAAAGAAAAAGAAAAAAGGAAATGTGGCGCGTTGCTGACGCCGTCTTCCACATGTTGCTCTGCTGGTCCTGCTTCACTTGTGCGCTTGGCTCTGTAAGTGAATTCGACAGCCTTGTGAACGCGTCGACGACCCATTGGACGCTACTTCCGAAAAGGAACATGCTAGAGAACACCCCTAGCCGGAGGCACAAGACATGGGGCACCGTGCTGGGCGACCATTTTTACTTCTTCAGCGGTGTCAACTACGCCGGGACCTACACGAACGACTTTTGGAGGTTCAGCTTTATAACCTTCGAGTGGGAGGAGGTCAAGGTGGAGGGCAGCGTGCCACCTCCGGTCGAGAAGTCCCGAATGGTGGCCGACGAGGCACGCAACGCAGTATACCTGTTGCCGGGTAAAGACCAGCTCGGGATGTGGATCTACTATGCGGGGAACAATACCTGGGAGGAGATACAGCTGGAAGGCGTGCCAAACAGCTTCGACGTGCCGACCTTTGGAGCCGACTACGCGCCGGCAAACACCCTGTCACACATTGTCTTTGCGGGGACCGACGGTGCCATCTCTAGCGACTATTGTATTTTCGACAAAACGACGCGAAAATGGCAACGAGGCTCCTACAGCGGGCTTGCCGTGGAAGACCCCGGTGCGACGGCTGTGGGGTCCTACGCGTACGTTTCGGGCGGCACATTGTCCAGAGGGTCGGTTACACCTAACATAACCCATCGATATGACACCTTAAACGCCACTGCAGAATGGGAGCCCCTCGACTTCGGCCTTGGAGGCGAAGAGTGGCGAATGTTCAACCCTTACGGGAAGGTGCTGCTCCTCCTCGGTGACCCTGGTGGAAAGGGGGTCATAGCTGGCAACGGCATCGCCATGCTCGACTTGGAGGGCGGGGTCAAGGACAAACGGTTCTCAATAGTGAACAAGACCGCAGGGTGGGTCCCAACTGTGTCGGAGTTCTTCGCGGGGACGTATCGTGGGACCATCATCCTGATGGGCGGGGTGAACAGTTTGCAAGGGAGCGAGTTCTTCCAACCGGAGATCTACGCCTTCAACCCGAGGCACTGCCCGGGGATGTGCTCCGGGAACGGCGACTGCGTGCTGGCAAACTGCATTTGTCACGACGGACACTACGGCCCGGACTGCTCTACGTCCTTCGCTGTTTCGAACAGTGGGAAGGTTGTGTACATCGTGGTTCCCGTCAGCTTCGGTGTCATCCTCATTGCAGCAGCGGTAGCGTGGAAAGCAACGACGAGGATGCGAGCCTACCGAAGGCTGTACAACAACACACGCGTCGCAGAGTCGATGGCAGACTCCATCGCGAGGATGGAGCTCGACGAGCTGGACTATCTGGACAATATCCACCATCCGACAAAGGTCCAATCCTCCTTCCTTTCCATCGTCGCGATATTAAAAACCTACAAATTGTTCATACCGGATCCTATATTGCAAGGCGCCAAGGGTCTCAACGCCGCGTCCCCAATGTCTGGCGTCTCCCCGATCAGGAGGGACCCTACGCTCACGTTCACATCGAATTCTGCGCATTCGTCGGAAGGAGGGAACAACAACAACGCGGACTTCAACCAACCACACCAAGGCCCGAGGGTGTCCGTGGGGCAGACTTTGATGACCAAGACAGAGGTGAAGAAAATTGCTGTATGCGAGTTCCGGATCGTAAGCTACGAGAGATGGACAGAGAAGCAGTCGAATTTATCGCATCAAGTTGGTATCTTCTCCGATGCCGTGCACGATGTGGTGCAGCTCACACGTGGCACTATCCTCGACGCAGCACTGTCGAGGGGGTCCATCACCTGTGCTTGGAACTTTCAGGTGCGAAAGGGTTCGCCGGAGTGCTCGGCGGCTGAAGCTGCCATATCGATGGGGAACATAGCAGGCATGACCGTTGTCAAGATCGTCACCAAGTCGCAGGCAATCTGCGGCACCCTTGGGGGATCGAATCTCCGTGTTCCTGTTTTAATCGGCCCGTCGTGGGAAACTTGTGAGATCTTGTACAAAATAGCATACCTGCGCCAAGTGGAGTGTATCACAAATGTGAAGTCCCTGTCGGGCCTGTACCCTTTGATACCAGTCGACATCGTGGCGGGGACGGGGCTTCTTAGTAAGTCGCTAGCGATACCTTATGAGGTCACAAAGGCTACCCCTATCGCCGCATACGCACTGCTGGTACCGAATACTGCTAACGAGGCTGAATGGATGTACGTTCTTGAGGAGATACAGAATAACAACGCGAAGTACCTCGCTGTGATGTCGGTTTATGAAAAGGACGGGGCGGAGGCCGCCGTGGCGCTCATGAAGGGCGGTGCAGAGGAGCCGCATGGGAACAAGGACAGCTATGATGGGAGCAGGTATCTGTTGGCATCTTTGGGGATGGAGAATATCGCAGTCAAGCGGTTTAGCCTTTGACAAGAAGGCTTTTTGTTGTGCTGTGTCGCATTTGTGTCGTTTCCACGACGATCTACCACCCCCCCCCTTTTTTTTTCTTCCTTCATACACGGGTTTCCTTCTTTTTTCGAAACCGCTTTTTTTTTTTTTTTTTTGGACTTAGCCCATTCAAGGGGCCCTGATATACGCCATACAGTAAATAAAATAAATAAAAGTAGTAAAAAGAAATACTTTGCAACGAGAATTGACGAACAGGACGAACGTTTTTGTGTTGTTCTCGTTTTTCGGGAATTCTGGCCCGTTCGCCATTGTTCTGCCGCCTTTCAGGTTCAGGGGGCCTGTGGAAGAAACCATAAGGTTCGCTAGTTTATTTATGTTCGTCAGTTTTTGTTGTATATTTCCATGGTATTTACGAGTGAAGCCTGTCAAATCTATCCTTATTTCAATAGCATGAGCATACTTTTCGTTCGAGTCAGTAGACCCTTGCCCCTTGCCCTTGGCTGCGTGTATGAGATAGTGTATTGCCAAGGGAAAGTAGGAATTGGAATTGTGTGTTTTCTTTTATATCTTTCTCTTCTTCATCTTTTTACTTCTATTTCTTTGTTCTACTTTTTCGTTCCTCCTCCCCCCATTATTTTTTTAATTTTAAGATTTAACATCTCGAACCTTCTTCAAGGAAGCCACAACAATGAAGTCGCCGCAGAAAGAAGACATGATGCCGCCGCCGCAGAAAGAAGACGTGATGCCGCTTGAGAAAGAAGCAGAGAAGTCCGGAGTGGCTGGGATCTCGTTGCTCGGGTGGGTGAGCTTGGGGTGCCTGGTGTTTCAGAACAGTTCTCTGACGCTGACGATGCGGGCGTCGCGCCTGTCGTCGTCCGGGGAGGACAAGATGTACCTGGCAACGTCTGCGGTGGTGATCGGGGAGGCGATCAAGGTGATGGCGTCTACGTGCCTGCTGGTGATGGAGACAGGGAGCGTGGAGGGGGCGTGGGCGGCCATTTACGAGGACATCCTGTCGTCTCCAATGTCGAACATGCAGCTTCTCATCCCCGCAGGGTTGTACACCTTACAGAACAACATCCAGTACTATGCCGCGTCGAACCTCGACCCCGCGACCTTCCAAGTTCTGTACCAAATGAAGCTGGTGACGACGGCGATCTTGTCGGTGATACTGCTGAAGAAGAAGCTGTCGAAGACGCAGTGGATCAGCATCTTGATTCTCACCCTCGGGATCGCACTGGTGCAGACCTCGCAGGGGAGCGAACCGTCGCAGAACGAGAACCAGTTCATGGGGTTCGTCGCTGTCTTCATCGCGTGCTGCACGTCAGCGTGCGCAGGGGTGTACCTCGAGAAGATCGTGAAGCAGACGAAGGCTTCTGTGTGGATCCGGAACATCCAGCTGGCATCCTTCGGGTTGGTGGTGGGGCTCTTCGGTTCCTACGCGAAGGACAGGGAGGCCATCATGATGCACGGCTTCCTGCAGGGTTTCGAGCCCATCGTCTGGGTCGTCATCTTCCTCGCCTCCTTCGGCGGCATCCTCATCGCCGTCGTTGTCAAGTACGCTGACAACATCATGAAGGGCTTCGCCACAGGCCTCGCCATCATCATCTCAGCCCTCGCCTCCGTCGTCCTCTTCAACTTCGTCATCACGGCACAGTACGTCGTGGGGGCTGCGGTCGTTATTGTGTGTGGGGAGGGGAAGGGAGGGGAAAAAGAAGGGGGAAAGGGGGGAAAATACCACCAAAGAATAAGCCAACAAAACAAAACTCGATAAAATTCCAAGCCGAATAAAACAAACAAACAAACACACGACTCTATCTGAGAATGCAGGTGGGGGGGAGGGAAAGGCATAATAATGAAGAAGAAAGAAATTTGAAGAAAAGGGAGGGAGAAAAATATAAGGATAAAAAACACCAACAAACAAACCTTTTTGAGAAAACTGTCCAAGCTACCAACATAAGCCATGACAGGCTCCTCTGTCTCTGGATACGTAGGTTACAGCCATAAGGATAGCTTTCTTTTGGAACACTAAACAAAACGTTAATTTATATAAAAGTTGATCAAACTGCATGATGCCCCGACACGGCATGGCAGGGGTCCTGTTCCCTGCTGTTGCACCAATGTCAATATAGCATCTACATAGTGTTCAGTTGTTCCTTGGTTTTCGTTTTTGCATTGCAACGCTACCTTTTTTTTTTATTTATTTTAAAGCTCCAAACGTATGATGTTCCGTCACAGCATGGCAGGGGCTGGGGGATGCCATTAGGTATCCTGTTCCTTGCTGTTGCACCATGTCGGATGCATCTATGATGAGGTGATGAGGCAGCGAGATGTCCTTTTTGTTTTTATGGCATTACAAGCATGGTAAAGGTCTTATAAATAGTGTCCATTTCAATAGTGTACATGACAGCTAGAATTCTGCTGTTCCTTGGTTTTGGTTTTATTTTTTTTCAAGCTGTTGCCACTTGTTGTGGCGTTGCAAGCATGGCAAATGGCTTGGGCTCCCCGTGTCTGGGGTCCCTTCACCCTTGCTGTGTGGTAGGATGCAGCCACGGCACCTCCAAGAACCAGCCAGCTAGATATCAACTGAGGCAAAAGCATGCTTTCCTCTCCCTCCGGTTTACTTTCAGTTATAATACCCAACAAAAGCTGACTGCTGCATGATGTTCCGGACACGGCACGGTAGGGGCTGGGGGATCCCAATTAGGTGTCCTGTTCCTTGCTGTTGCACCATATGGTCGGTTTTGCATCTAATGAGGTGACCATTGGCAGCGAGAATTCTGTTTTTATTTCTCTCCGGTGAACTGCTTCCTAAAAGGAAGTTCTATTTTTTCTCTCGTTCTATTTTAAAAAGCTGACAGCTGCATGGTGCTCCGACACGGCACGGTAGGGGCTGAGGGATCCCAATTAGGTGTCCTGTTCCTTGCTGTTGCACCATATGGTCGGTTTACATCTAATGAGGTGACCATTGGCAGCGAGAATTCTTTTCCTGGTTTTTGTTTTTTTTCAAGCTGTTACCACATGTCGTGGCGTTGCAAGCATGGCAAAGGGCTTGGGTCCCGCTATCTTTTTTTTTGTTTTAAAGCTCCAAGCGTATGATGTTCCGTCACAGCATGGCAGGGGCTGGGGGATGCCATTAGGTATCCTGTTCCTTGCTGTTGCATCAATGTCGGATGCATCTATGATGAGGTGATGAGGCAGCGAGATGTCCTTTTTGTTTTTATGGCATTGCAAACATGGCAAGGAGCAGCGATGATTCTGTTGTTCTTTTTTTTTTTTTTTTTTTTTTTTTTTTTTGCTTGAACAAGAAAAACAACATAATATTATTGATAATGAATTGTTATTGCTAAAAAGAGTAGTGGTAGCATTGTTGGGCTTATCCTTCTACAGGTTAACCCCCCTGCTGTGCACAAACAAAAAATTTACCCGCCAGCTAGATATCAACTGAGGCAAAATACCCAACAAACAAAGCTGACTGCTGCATGATGTTCCGACACGGCACGGTAGGGGCTGGGGGATCCCAATTAGGTGTCCTGTTCCTTGCTGTTGCACTAATCTCGGTTTGCATCTAATAAGTGTCCATTGGCAGCGAGAAAATCCTCGAAGTTTTGTGTTCCTTTCCCCCTGCACACTGAAACCTTATCGAATTTATGTTTTTATCACACTGTTCACACGCGGGATGCACCCACGGGGTGTTGTGCAATTTCCGGCAGCTTGGAGAGAGCCAACAAGGTTTGCAGAAAACGACGGATGAGACGCCCTTTCCCCGCGGACGGGGCCAAGGGTCAGGTCGGAGGCAAGCCTGCGATAGGTTTCAGCAGTTTACTTTGAGTTATATTTTTAAAGCTGACTGCTGCATGATGTTCCGACACGGCACGGTAGGGGCTGGGGGATCCCAATTAGGTGTCCTGTTCCTTGCTGTTGCACCATATGATCGGTTTTGCATCTAATGAGGTGACCATTGGCAGCGAGAAAATTCTTTGTGTTTTATGGCATTGCAAGGCATAATGTGCCCATATTCTTGTACTTCTTTTTTTTTTCCCCCTGAAATATCTTTTTCGAGGGGACTCAAAAAAAAAAAAATATAAAAAATACAAAAACAACCACCCACAGGCTTCCGTGTATCTGTACTCTGTGAACAATGCTTGCAGCTGCCTGTTCCCCGTGGCTGACGAGGCGACAGCCAAGATGGTGGCCAAGGAGGTCCCATTAATGGAGAAGAAGGACGACGAGAACCCGTAGGGAGATTTTTTTCATCCAAAAAAGAAAAGAAGAAGAAAAAAAAAAGAAAAGAAGAAGAAAAAAAAAAAAAAAAAAAAAAAAAACCAAACCTTTTTTTACTTGAGTCACGGCAGCTCTTGTTCAGCTACTGCGGGCTAAACGCCGACTGTAGCACACACATCACGTTGCCCTTTTTTTTTTGTTTTTTTTTTTTTTTTTTTTGTTTTTTTTGGCGGGCCGTTGCAAACCACTTCGTTCCTATCATAGTGAATTTTTTTTCTTTTTAAATTTATATTCAGATTCTGAATTATGAAACCCTTGAAAAGGAAATCACAGTAACAAGCAAGCGTGTTCATGAAGTGAAGCATTTGCTTCATTTTCTTTTTTAATTTTTAAACTTCATGTCGACCTATCTGTTCAATTGGGTGAGACTTCTAGTAGGCCGGGTGATAGCGGCACTCCCTACGCACGTTGGGTTACTACAACGGCTCCAAAGGGGCTACTCCTCTAGACCGTTATTCGCCTCCCCAGAGACAACTGTACAACTATTGTGTCCTTACCAACTCGGTTGAGGCTTTATACCTAAGGTACCGAGGAGGGTGAGCGAGGGGTCGAAGGCCACACCACAGCAGAAAAGGTTCGATCAAGAGATAGGTTGAGACTCTTCAGGCGTCCTGCCACATACCGCAGGTACCCTTAAATGTCTCTTTTTTTTTTATTGGGAAAGTATTGTTGAAAAGAAATAAAAACACGGGAGGGGGAAAAAAAAAGAAATTGTAGGAAGGGTGTGTAAAAACCCTTTGAAAGACTGTGGATTAGCCCCCCCCCCCTCCCCTCGCCTTTCTGTTTTCTCCTTGATCATGTCCCCCCCCCCCTTTTTTTTGAAGCGTCCTGCCACACACCGCAGGTACCCTTTTTCCCACCTTCCTTCTTCTTGTTCGCCTTCGTGTAGTTTTATCTTTTTTTTAAAGGGTGGTCCTCAAGTGGGATTAGCCCTTACACATAGCTTGTTAAAAAAAAAGGTGGGTGGGGCTTCTCTTTTTCTATAGTGGAAGCTCCCGCAGAGGGCATCTCGCTTGCGCTGGCGAAGGTCCCACACACCAGCACACGTATTTAGTTCATTTAAGATATTGATTCAGTTCAAAGCAAGGTAAATTTTGCTAAAATGAGGTACGAAAAAGGAATGCAACTAACAACCCCACAAACCTGTGATTGGTAAAAACTTAAACTGAGATTTTCCGCACTTTTTTCCCTTTTCTTTTTTTTTGAAACATCCCTTTTTCCACCCCCTGTCTGATTTTTTAAAAAAAAAAAGATACTGATCTGCTTTTTTTTTTCTCTCTCTCTTTTTTCTTCTTTTTCTTACTTTCTTGTCACCATTGCCCCCTCCCCATGTGGAGTGCACCTTGGAGACCCAGGGTGAGTGGCAAAAAAAGGTAAAGGGGAAGGGGGATGGGATGGGTTCTTTTTCGTTTTTTTTCCCCCTGGGCCCCTTCAGGGCTATGCTGTTTTTAAATCCTTTTTTTCTTCTTTTGATATCAGAGAGCCCGCGGGGTGCGTGTTTTATTTTTATATTTTCTTTCTTTAAGTGAGGATTAATTAAAGTACAACAAAATATTACTTAACCCTTGAAAACCAGAAGTGGCTGGATATGTAAAAAAGAAAAAGAAAAAGAATAGCAATTCACATATATAATTGGGAAAAAAAAAAAAGTTAATATATTCAGCTCTGGTCTTTTATGGGTTAAGTTTGATTTCTAGTAAACAATCTGAACAGCAAGAAGACAGAAGACAGAAGACGGTCAAACGACCAGTGCGTGCCCCCTGTCCCCCTCCTTTTTGTGTGCATTCTTTTTTTGCTGCATTCGAAGCTATTCTTATCAACATCTACACGAACAGGGCAATAGGGTGCTGAGTATTAGATGAGGTCCCCCTCCCCAGACAAACCGCAAGAGTCGCAGCAGGAGGAGAAAGAGGAGAAGCATGATGCACGTGCCTCGCCTACACCCACGACGATTCAGCAGGCATCGTCCGGAGTGGCTGGGATCTCGTTGCTCGGGTGGGTGAGCTTGGGGTGCCTGGTGTTTCAGAACAGTTCTCTGACGCTGACGATGCGGGCGTCGCGCCTGTCGTCGTCCGGGGAGGACAAGATGTACCTGGCAACGTCTGCGGTGGTGATCGGGGAGGCGATCAAGGTGATGGCGTCTACGTGCCTGCTGGTGATGGAGACAGGGAGCGTGGAGGGGGCGTGGGCGGCCATTTACGAGGACATCCTGTCGTCTCCAATGTCGAACATGCAGCTTCTCATCCCCGCAGGGTTGTACACCTTACAGAACAACATCCAGTACTATGCCGCGTCGAACCTCGACCCCGCGACCTTCCAAGTTCTGTACCAAATGAAGCTGGTGACGACGGCGATCTTGTCGGTGATACTGCTGAAGAAGAAGCTGTCGAAGACGCAGTGGATCAGCATCTTGATTCTCACCCTCGGGATCGCACTGGTGCAGACCTCGCAGGGGAGCGAACCGTCGCAGAACGAGAACCAGTTCATGGGGTTCGTCGCTGTCTTCATCGCGTGCTGCACGTCAGCGTGCGCAGGGGTGTACCTCGAGAAGATCGTGAAGCAGACGAAGGCTTCTGTGTGGATCCGGAACATCCAGCTGGCATCCTTCGGGTTGGTGGTGGGGCTCTTCGGTTCCTACGCGAAGGACAGGGAGGCCATCATGATGCACGGCTTCCTGCAGGGTTTCGAGCCCATCGTCTGGGTCGTCATCTTCCTCGCCTCCTTCGGCGGCATCCTCATCGCCGTCGTTGTCAAGTACGCTGACAACATCATGAAGGGCTTCGCCACAGGCCTCGCCATCATCATCTCAGCCCTCGCCTCCGTCGTCCTCTTCAACTTCGTCATCACGGCACAGTACGTCGTGGGGGCTGCGGTCGTTATTGTGTGTGGGGAGGGGAAGGGAGGGGAAAAAGAAGGGGGAAAGGGGGGAAAATACCACCAAAGAATAAGCCAACAAAACAAAACTCGATAAAATTCCAAGCCGAATAAAACAAACAAACAAACACACGACTCTATCTGAGAATGCAGGTGGGGGGGAGGGAAAGGCATAATAATGAAGAAGAAAGAAATTTGAAGAAAAGGGAGGGAGAAAAATATAAGGATAAAAAACACCAACAAACAAACCTTTTTGAGAAAACTGTCCAAGCTACCAACATAAGCCATGACAGGCTCCTCTGTCTCTGGATACGTAGGTTACAGCCATAAGGATAGCTTTCTTTTGGAACACTAAACAAAACGTTAATTTATATAAAAGTTGATCAAACTGCATGATGCCCCGACACGGCATGGCAGGGGTCCTGTTCCCTGCTGTTGCACCAATGTCAATATAGCATCTACATAGTGTTCAGTTGTTCCTTGGTTTTCGTTTTTGCATTGCAACGCTACCTTTTTTTTTTATTTATTTTAAAGCTCCAAACGTATGATGTTCCGTCACAGCATGGCAGGGGCTGGGGGATGCCATTAGGTATCCTGTTCCTTGCTGTTGCACCATGTCGGATGCATCTATGATGAGGTGATGAGGCAGCGAGATGTCCTTTTTGTTTTTATGGCATTACAAGCATGGTAAAGGTCTTATAAATAGTGTCCATTTCAATAGTGTACATGACAGCTAGAATTCTGCTGTTCCTTGGTTTTGGTTTTATTTTTTTTCAAGCTGTTGCCACTTGTTGTGGCGTTGCAAGCATGGCAAATGGCTTGGGCTCCCCGTGTCTGGGGTCCCTTCACCCTTGCTGTGTGGTAGGATGCAGCCACGGCACCTCCAAGAACCAGCCAGCTAGATATCAACTGAGGCAAAAGCATGCTTTCCTCTCCCTCCGGTTTACTTTCAGTTATAATACCCAACAAAAGCTGACTGCTGCATGATGTTCCGGACACGGCACGGTAGGGGCTGGGGGATCCCAATTAGGTGTCCTGTTCCTTGCTGTTGCACCATATGGTCGGTTTTGCATCTAATGAGGTGACCATTGGCAGCGAGAATTCTGTTTTTATTTCTCTCCGGTGAACTGCTTCCTAAAAGGAAGTTCTATTTTTTCTCTCGTTCTATTTTAAAAAGCTGACAGCTGCATGGTGCTCCGACACGGCACGGTAGGGGCTGAGGGATCCCAATTAGGTGTCCTGTTCCTTGCTGTTGCATCAATGTCGGTTGCATCTCATTTGGTGTCCAATTAGCAGCGAGATTGCGTTTTATTTTTTATGTTTCTTTTCTCCCCCCCCCCCCCCCTCTTTTTTGTAAGAACACTTATTCTCTCAATCGAAAAGAAGCACTGGCAATGTCTCCATATTCTTGGCTGGGGGAGGAGGATGTAGCAATGTTCTTTCACCATCCTTAGTAACAGCGGGTAGTTTGGTGTTCCTTGGTTTTTTATTTCTTGAGCCCGTGTAGCTTACCACCAGTCAATAAATCCCCACCGAGGCAAAGGAATCAATGGTACATACCATGCCACGTGGCGTAGACTGCAGCTCGTTTTTGTAAAGTGGCCCTTACTTATTGTAAAACCCTTTGGTTTAAAAGTCTAAAGTAATTTTTTTATTCATATTACAAAGCGAACTGCTGCTGCATGATGTTCAATCAGTTTACTTTGAGTTATATTTTTAAAGCTGACTGCTGCATGATGTTCCGACACGGCACGGTAGGGGCTGGGGGATCCCACTTAGGTGTCCTGTTCCTTGCTGTTGCACCATATGGTCGGTTTTGCATCTAATGAGGTGACCATTGGCAGCGAGAAAATTCTTTTTGCTTTAAGGCATTGCAAGGCATAACATGTCCATATTCTTGTACTTCTTCTTTTTTTTCTGAAATATCTTTTTCGAGGGGACTCAAATAAAAAAAAAAAATACAAAAACAACCACCCACAGGCTTCCGTGTATCTGTACTCTGTGAACAATGCTTGCAGCTGCCTGTTCCCCGTGGCTGACGAGGCGACAGCCAAGATGGTGGCCAAGGAGGTCCCATTAATGGAGAAGAAGGACGACGAGAACCCGTAGAAGGGAAAAGGGACGATGTGGAATACTTTTTTTTTTTTTTTTTTTTTTTTTTTACATTCATTCAATTATCGACATGACAAAGCTTCAAATTTAAGAAATGGGGTCAGTTTCCTCTGCCTTTTACTTGTATTAAACAACACCGGTCGCGTTGTCGGTACTAAAGGCTATTCATTGGCAGCGCAGTTTGATTTTATACCGCTTTTTTTTTTTTTTTTTTTTTTTTTTTTTTTTTTTTGGAATCGGATCCGTGAGCCGTTAGTGCGCACAAATAGTCTCTTTTTCGCTTTTTTTTTTCTTACGGTTTTCTCCCCCCCCCCCCTTTTTTTAATGAGGTTTTACTTTCCCATCCATTGTCATTTTTACCCCTTTCCCCCCCCGCCTTTATTTCTTTTCCCGGTTCTTTTTTTTTGTTTCACGCTTCCCCGACATGATAGGATACAGGGGACCAGTGTTTGGATATTTTTCAATAAATTAAAGGCGAGGCAAAAGGGATCAGCAGCCCATGTGATTTTTCATTTACCCTATAGTTAAAATGCAAAAATCTAAATTATCCCTCTCGCATCAAAAAAAAAAAAAAAAAAAAAAAAAAAAAAGGAAATCCAAATTGAGGGACTTTTTAGCTTTAATCACTCTCGTTAGCTTGAATAGAAGGAGAAAGAAAGAAAAATACGGAATTCTTTTTTTTATTACAGATTTGGCATTGTGGTGTAACGATATGTGTAGTGGGCTTTCATAAAAAACCGAGAATCTGTAAGTTCACTCAGGTTTCTCCCCCCCCCCCCTTTTTTTTTCTAACCCACCACGGGTTTGCACATTTCGATACACAGCCAGGACCGATGAAAAAAAAAAGAAAGAAGAAACCCCCCCCCCCCCCCCCCCCACCCTTCCCCAGAGTGATCTTTATCTTTTCTTTTCCCCTCCCCCTCAACCTCCTTTCAAAAAAAAAAGAAAAAAAATAGTGTGTTTTCTCCTCTTCCCACAGAGAAGTGCATGCTGTGTCATCCTAAGAAAAAGTACCGTATGCCTGCACATAAAGGGCCTGAAGAGGACTTTCCACCCCCCCCCCCCCCCCCTTTCCGTTTTTTGAACATAAACCCTTAGCCCTTTCGACATTTGTAGCGAACAAGCCTTTCGAAGAAATTTGGTCCCTAAAAAAAAGGGGGGGGGGGGGGGGGAGTTGTTTTGTTCTGGTCGGCCAGTTGCAAAACTGCGGTTTTCGGCTGTTTTTTTTTTAAAGGTAGTGGGGATAACATGTGTTGTTCGCTGTTGACCTCCTCGTCGGTCATCACTGTAGCACCCGAGTGGGAGAATGTATTGCAGATGCTCAGGGTGACGAACAGGCAGCAAACTGCGAGCGCAGAATCTTGGTTACCCGGGACCCTGGCTAGGGTTGAGTTGCACACCGCACGCATTAAGGACACGGAACGCAGAAGAAGCTACAGCTTGGTCGAAATGCGCCCCCTGTAATCAAGTAGACTGCGCCTGCGGTTGCTTGTACGCCAGGCGGTTTATAAGCAACCAAAGTCATTCTTCTTCTTTTTTTGTTGTTCCAAACAATGTCGAAAGGGGCCTTTGTAAAAGCAGCAGGGACAGGCGGGGAGCTCATCAAAGAAAAATCTGGTTTTTTTTTTAAATTTTATTGAATAAATCTTTTTTGCAAAGATAGGACAAGGGGGGGGGGGGGGGGGGGGGGGGGGAAGAACCTCTCTTTCCAGACTATTTTTGTTTCCATAACTTCTCTTCCCCCCCTTTTTTTCTTTCTGCTCTCCACCACATTTCCCCCTTTCTTTTACCCCCCTCCCCCTCCCCTCCCCCCCAGCGCATAATAAACGTTCTTAACAAGGGAGAAGAAAAGAAATGACTAAATACAACCACCCAACCACAGATGAAGTCACCCTCGCAGTCTATGAAGAAAAAGGCAGCAAAGGAACGGTAGCAGTGTGTCATGGGTTAGGGGTGCCTAAGGCGAGCGAGAAGGACTCCCTCAACGACGATTGGACCCGCATGGTGAGAGAGGCCTGTGTGAATGGCAGCTGGGGGTACAGGGCCATGGACGCAAGGGGGCACGGGTCCTCTGGGTGGGGTGGGAGCGGTGCCTGGAGTATTCTTGGAAAAGACATGATTGACATTACGAAAGATACCCCTCGCCCTAGGGTCGCTGCTGGGCAGAGCATGGGTGCAGCAGCATCACTTGAGGCAGCAATTTTCGACCCCACAGCCTTTCAAGCTCTGATCCTTCTCCGCCCACCTACCTTCTATTCCTCTCGTCACGTTGCTCAGAAAGTCCACAAAACAGTGCTAGGCACTCTCGCTGGCGACTCCAGAGACCGCGAGGTCCTCCTCTCTGCTTCGAAAACCGACCTTTCTTTTCCTGCTGAGCGCCTTGCTTCCATAGCTGTGCCCGTCCTGATCCTTGCAACTGAGGGGGATGACATCCACCCCTTGTCGTCAGCGGAGATGTTGAAGGCAATGATCGCATCGTCGCAGCTTGCAGTGGCAAAGACGCAAGACGAGGCTTTTGAGACGTGGCCGAAGATCATTGAGACCTTCATGGCGGCGGTACCCCAGAGACCTTGAGAGGGTGGGGGGGGGGGGGGGAGAGAAAAAATACGTTTATAGAGTGCAGACATGTGTGGCAAAGGGCAACAGGGGCGCTTTGCGGAGGACGGAAGACAGAATACATTCCCGAGGAATCTGGGTGCACCAGCGATGCATGGCTATGACAAGAGACCTTGTTCGCAGCAGATGACTGACAGGCAAATTCCGACGGCCGGCACCAAGGGTGCAGATGGTGACAGGCACGTGAAGCACCGCAAAAATAGGAGTTTTTTTCTCTTTTTTTTTCAAAGCGAGCGAAAGAAAGTTCATTGGGCGTGAACATGTTTACTCTCCTCAATTATACTTCATTCAGTATCCGTCTTTATCACCACTGCCTCTTGTCTTCACCCATCTGCGCACACCCTAACAAAGCTCTGGCCTACAAATCGGCTCACCCTGCTGTGTCTTGAGAATCACTCCACAGGGTCTCTTCCCATTCGACTAGTGGAATAAAAAATTGGGAGCGGAAAGGGGTGTAATAAAAAAAAAAGAAAATACAGGGAGGCGTGAGAGAAGGGGGGGAAAAAAAAAGAAAGAAACCAAAATGAATAAAATAGTAAAAACCTCTATCTTCGTGGCTGTTGTGATGCAGTGCGCGTGGTTCCTTAAGAGGTACGACTGTGCGAATGGGGGCTCCATCATCCCGAGTTCTTTGCGGAAGCCTAAAACGTCGATGTTGCCCGCGGCAGTGGGGCTGGCACCTACGATACCAGTCGCGGTGGTGGAGGAGCCTGTTGTTATGGATGGAAACCAGGCATCGCCACAACCACCTGCACTACCTGTTGCGCCCATAACCCCCGTAGTGAAGGTTCCTATTGCTGTAGAGAAGGTGCTGTTCTTTGACCCCGTATCAGGCAACGATGTTACTGGTAACGGAAGCCTCGCGAATCCTTACAAGAGGCTTATCGTGCACGGGAGGGGCGAGGTCTCACTGATGGGCGGCAAGCACGTTCTAAGCACGCCTTTCCTCTACCCCTTGACCATCGGGAAGGAGGTGCTTGACCTTGCCACCCTTGTGCTCGTTGATGCACACACCGACTGGCAAACCGTCAGGACTGACCGTAGCAAACAGCTGTGCTACTCCATGTCGCGTGGGGACGACATTGCAGGGCAGGGCAGCTGGAAGTCTCCGTTTAAAACTTTGAAGAACCTCTCTGGTTTTGTGACAATCATCGATGGCGACTACACCATACACCAGCACGAGATCCGGGAGGGCTTTGCTCTCCGGCTGGTGATTGGTGCCAGGGTGACCATTCCCCTACCTGATCATCTGAAGACGCAGGGAAGGTAGGAGTCAGAAAAAAATATTTAAAAAGATATAGAGCGGAAGAAAAAATATAATAATGAGGGAAGAAAAAATAGATTTTGGGGAAAAAAAGGGGGGGGGTTTTTATTTTTTTTTGTTTTCGGTGGTAAATGTTTCGTTTCACCCTGAGTACGTGAAGATTTTCAGGAACGGAAAAAAAAAAAGAATGGATTATAAAAAAAAAAAGTGTGTCGCAATCATTGATTTATTGATATGATCATTTATTTATCTGGCCCCTACCCCCCACCTTACCCGTTTCCCCCGTTCCCCCACCTTTCAGTTTCGTTTATGTAGAAAGGAAAGGGCACAGTTGTTGACTGTGTTTCCCAGACAATGCCATCTGAAGGATGTTAAAATCTTTTTTTGATTGCATTTAAAGTTTTTTAAAAAAGCTTCAAAACCGCGTTTGGTGGTCTGGTTTCTTGGAGTAAAACAAAAAAAAAAAAAAAAAAAAAAAAAAAAAAAAAAAAAAAAAAAAAAAAAAAACACTAAAATAGCACTTTGCTTCGGTTAGGTACTGCCATTTTTCTTTCTTTTTTTTCTTCTTCTTTTTTTTCCCCGCATATTTTCTTAGAAACATCGGGTTTTGGAGGTTTTCGGAGAACACTGTGAAAAGTAACAGGTCATATCCAAAATGTTTATAACACAAAATATCACAGTATCCAGGGTTAGCCGACCTCCCACGGTAGTTCCTTTCAATTGGGTTTTTTTGGCGTCAAACAGGAGAGCACACCATGCTTATGACCCTGAAATTCGTCTCCTGGACCCCCCAGATACACAAAGCGACCCGGGCGTCAATGGATAAAAACTTGAAATCTGCACGGGAAGTGCATGGCCCGGTTAACCATGGATACTAATGATAAAAGAGTAACTGTAAAACAAACAAATTACTAAAAACTAAAAAACTTCCGGTCCGCCCGGAGCTTCCGGCAATTCTTTCTTGCCGGACGTTTTTTTTTCCAAGCACCGTTTGGGGGCCACATTAGCTTCGGAAAACAAATCCACGAAGGTAGGGGTTGTGGACGTTGTAGTCAGAGGCCTACTCATGTAACCATGGGGTAGCCCCCAAAAAAAAAACGTCCGGAAGTAAAAACTTGGTCCCACGGAGCTTCCGGTAATTTTTTCTTCCGGAATTAATTGTTTTTACAGAATATTGTTAAAAAAAGAAAAGGGCGTCAAGACCTCCTTTAACTCATATATATTTTTCGTCTTCTTTTTTTTGGGTGGTGGGGGAAGTATAAGAAGTACATCAGATGTGTTGCTCGCTGTTGACCTCCTCGTCGGTCATCACCGGTAGCGCCCGAGTGGAAGAACGTAACGCAGATGCTCAGGGTGACGAACAGGCAGCAAACTGCACGAGCGCAGAATCTTGGTTACCCGGGACGCCCCGGCTAGGGTTGAGCACACCGCACGCATTATTAAGGACACGACACGGAACGCAGAAGAAGCTACTGCTCGGCCGAGGAGCGCCCCTTGTAATCAAGTAGGTAGTTCGTGCTTCATTGCACGCTTAACGCCACCTAGTGTTGCAATCAAAGCCCCATTTTTTTTTTTTAGTGCGAGGACCGCCTCACACGGGGGGGGGGGGGTAAATTTGATCATTCCCCGCAATGATACCCCAATTTTTTTCAATTCAAAAAGAAAGAGGAAGGACCTTAACCCCTATGTATGAAGGGGACCGGATTCGACCTGCAAAGGATGCGTGAAGTGACCAGGATGAGGTCTCTTAGGTAGGGCAAACTAAATGATGACGTTGAA